>JAQPZY010001553.1:3122500-3722500 GCA_029931535.1 Margaritifera margaritifera
AATAAAAGCAGATGTACTCACTGTCTGTGTCCTTCTTTATTTCCCAAAACACTTAATATTCCCACAACTAACTGATAAATAAACAATCAGCAGATTCGTCCCGCTTTCTCAAAGCACATTTCAATCAGGTATCTCCGAAGTACTTCTTTGTCATGTGCAGGTGCAGGTAAGCAACTTTGCGGATATTGGCTTAAGAGTGGATGTTTTCAGATCAGTCGAGACCCGAGTTGAATGATCATCTCCATTGTCCTCCAGTTCATTCAGCGGGTAAATCAACTGTGCTGAATACCAGTCATGAAATCTGAAATCGGGATGTGTGTTCCTCCGTGTAAAAGGTGTATGCATTGTCACGGAATTGTATGGTTTATATCAATATGTATATGTGATCAAAAATGTATTCGGGTTTCGTTTCCGACTAGAGCGTTACTCGGGGGTTGTTTATTTTTTTCGGCTCTAGTTATTTTGAAATACTGAGCGCGATTCACCCCATGCTGCACGTGCAAATTGCCTGCAGTGAAAACTCACGTGCCTAGCTGCTGCGCATATCTGTCACAGCTAGAGTACATATAGAGCGAATTCTCTATAAACAAATTACACTACGATGAGTCTTGTCAGAAAGCTTACCTCTTTACGGGAGCAAAACTTCAGCTGTAGAGGTATGTGAAATTTAAGATTGTATTCTTTATCACTATTCGTTTTATATGACATAATTGTTTCATATATTAGATGTTTTAGAATTTATTCTAAATTCTACAGAGAGTCAATACCTAGGTCATACAACGCCATGATATTAGAAATCCTATAGGCTGGTTCAAGTTAGCTATTTGTTGTAACTGAACAGACGGGTATTATTTAATTATACGCGGCATGCATTGAATGATTAATGTAATGTGTAACGAGGCGTAATTCATGTGCGCGCATGCGCAACATATATCAATACAAAAGTACTAACCGTGTCATATGTACTACACGGTTTAGTTGTTATACTTTTAGCTGTTCCATATGTATGGTTTGGTGGTGTGTGAAGTCACAGAACTCTGTGTGGTTTCGTGTGACGTGTACGCTGTGTCTGGTGACGTTGTTTCGGAAGAGTGTACTGGTTTTCTCGATGCGAGGGACCAAGGCTTCTCGATCAACGGGTCTGTGTTAATGTGAAGGCTCTCGAGGGATCCTTCAACAGACTGGGAGGGGTGGACCATGCGTGGTGGCTCCTTGACCATGGACTAGAGCGGGTGGAACCGTAGATACATCTTGGTAGTCAAACGGACGCCACGATAGTTATATTTATTGCGTGTTCCATTTGATTGTTATCTCAATATTGCTATCTGTGCAAAATTACATTCATTCCCATTTCAATATCGCTATATGTGTGATAGATTCATAATTTCATACATCCCCATTTCAATATCGTTATATGAACGACATATTCATAATTTCATACATCCCCATTTCAATATCGTTATATGAACGACGGATTCATAAATTCATATTCCAACATCGCTTGTTAAATTGATAAATTGACGAGTTAACAGATTGATGGATAAATGAGTATTCTATTGATAAGTGCATAAATCACATGCTTTGGTCACCCTTGGTACTTAATAAGACCTTGTTTATATTGGGGTGTAAATCATATACTCTTATTTGTCGATTGGTGATAGGATGCTATTCACGTTTGTTTAAAATTCCATTTGTTAAATCCATCTTTGATTTTTCTCGTTAAGTTACTTGTTGTTGATAGTTCCATGTTAGGAACTTTATAATTTTCCTTATTTTTTTGTTATAATGGTGTCAGATTTGTTCATCTTTAAATTGCGTTTATAAATAAACATCTTATTAACGCAGTTGCTTTCGGTGTCTTCACTAATCCAGTCCCAACCCGGCTTCATCCTGTGACATGCATAGGTATGGTGGCCCAATTTGACTTCATCTATGTATACATGTTTCCTTACCATATGTATATCAGAGAGAGAGAGAGGAGGAGGAGAGAGAGAATAGTGCCCTAAAACTGAGTTTGCTGCTCAGTTATAAGGTAAATATAATTGTCACGCAATTGTATAAATCCCTTTTATTTATTAAATACATGTACTCGGGTTTCGGTTTTCATTGTAACAACGATACCAGAGAGTGATGTATATTGTACAATATTTCGAAAAAATGAGTTCGGTTCACCCTATGCCGCACGTGCGAAGTGCTTTCGATGGGAAAAACCGAATACATCAAGCGCAGGGACGATGTAGGGCTGCATCGTCTGTGTGTAAATGCCTCACCGTAAGACTAAATCTTTACATTACGGAACGTCTTGTCAGTGAGCAGTCTACTTAAGGATTTGCACATCTTCAGCTGTAGAGGTATGTAAATTATTTATTCATTTCTGATGTATATTTTCTATGCAGCTTCGACTTGCGTAGTACATTTAAATATTTTCTATTCTTGTTTGTGACTTAACAAGAGCTTTATATTAGCAATATAAAGTGACATTTTTTTAGGAAACGTTTAGAACCATAAGATTCTTATCGGACACAGGTAGGTTCACTTTTGAACTTGCTTATTGCTCTTTAATGTTGTGCCGATAATGTAATTTGTATAACTTACCGTATATAACGTCATTACCTATTATCGTATATGCCCGTGTCAATCATAATACACGGTGTTAGATTTATTTTAAGCTGATCAGAGTCGACGAGGTCCCAGCTGTTGAGATGACCATAGAAGTTGACCATAGCAGCTGCAAAGCTAACCATATCAGCCGTAGAGCTGAATTAACAGTGTGTTGCTTGAGTAGCAGGTGATCGGGCGTTGCTGACCGATTGGTGGGCTTTATTTGTGGACACCTCTCGGACCTCTGGCTATTAAAGCTATATGGCCTTTGAGGCGACCCCCATTGTTCTAAAGATTTATAAAGGGTTTTTATATCTGTTTGTATCCCCCTAAGGTCTGTTGTAGTGGGTATTTTCAAAATTAAATAGAATTTCGAGAAAAATTTATTTAGATAGATTTTGGATTTTGGGTTTCTCTTGATGTTTTGAGATTTTGAGATTTTGAAAGGGGCTTTCTTGATTGGGATCCACTCTGTGGTTCCCGTTCGTTCTGCCCCTAGGTCTAAAGGTTTTGCATTTATTTTATGGTCCGTACTCCCCTCCTCTGGCATTACGCCATACGGCTGGTTTCCTTTCCATGTATCCCTTTTTAGTGAGTCTTTGCTAGGGACCCTTTTTTGTCTTGTGTATGCTATATGATTGTGCTATATTTTTTGTTTGTAGTGTTATAGTTGTTTTTGTGTAAGGACAGCATGTAGAGGTCAAATTTTTGAGTTGTTATTTACTTTTATGAGAGAAAGCGAAAAAATAAAAATATTATTGTCGTTGTTATTGTTGTTGTTATTGTTGTTATTGTCCCTGTATCGGTATCTTCTCTGTCTCTACTTGTTGGAGGAAGGTTATCTTCTGTTGGGTTGCGATTCTTGTTTCTGGTTCATGTCGTCGTTTCCATCCAAAAAAAAAAAAAAAAAAAAAAAAAAAAAAAAAAAATAATAATAAAAAATTGTACTGTTGTTGTGTGTATGCATGTTCTGTGTTTTTTATGGCTTCTGTCCATTCCCGTTTGGAGAGCTGTCCCTCTTTACAGTACAAGGAGGGTTGCCGATTACTTGTTTTGTATTTGTCTCTTATACTTTGGGTTTGTTTTTTGTATTATGTGCTAAGGCGCATGCTTGTCGGAGGACACTTCCTGTGACTATATATAGTACCGTTACCTGTGATTTTTCTCACTTTCACGATGTTGCTCTATGTGTGTGGACATAGTCTCGTCACTAGGCTAAGCCAGTTTGTTGAAGTTTATAGGAGGCATGGGCCTCCTTTTTTGGAGGTGACTTTCCATGGGCTACGAGGAGCCCGTGTCCATCAATTGTATCGCCTTTCTTCGTCCTGGGATATTGTTCCCGACTATGTTTATCTCCAAATAAAAAACTGTTCTGTAGATTAGTGGAGATTATAATATGACGTGACTCTGTAAACAGAGCGTCATGACGCCATGACTCTGAACCAGGACTGGACGATTCTGAAAATACTACACACGTGTCTTCATAATCTTGCACGTATTTTAAAGCTATTGTATATTAACAGAAAAATCTGTGAAAGAACCGAAGCGAAGCCACGACAACAAGTTCTAGAGTGAAATGACGATATTTATTATGTTACAACTAACCTTAGACCAGTAAGTAATTATTGTGGCATTTTTTGAACCATTGATAAGTACTGAACACCTGCAGATCACGTGAGGGTAACAAAGGCATGCAGCGCTATGACTAAAGTATATTGATTTTCTTCATGTACTGAACATCTGTATATTACGTGACTGTAACTTAGGATTGAAGAAGACCACTCAAGCACATGGAAGTGTCATTTCCTAGTGTATTTTTACACCTACAACTGATGTAAATATATTGTTGGATTACTACACAGGAACATGCGCTAAAATATCTCATAGGTGATTAAAGAATATTATGAATGTTAATGACTACAAATCATATCTATATTAAATATGAAGTAATACAATTATCATTATTATGAGGATGTATATTTTCATTATGTTGTGTTTTGAAATTACTGACTTCATCTGGACTGAACAGACTGAAGGCGAGGGTGACGCAAAGGAAAAAGCAAGCATTCGCATAGCAACGATGTAACTGGGTTATCTTTCATTTTTACATCATAAGATATAATTTTGTATAATAGATTGTGGTTGTTGTTATTTAAATTGGAGTCTAGGTGGCGTAGTGGTTTTGTAAAACACTTGGCGGATAGTAGGGTGTGTCGTCTAGGGTTTTTGTGAAAAATTTATTTTAATCGTTACATGTGTCGAGTATTGGTACTTGAAAAAAATAAAAGAAGAAAAGACGTGTGGGTGACCTATGAAATAAAGCAATGGAGAATAGGCGCGTCACGGGATTGAGGGTTTGAAAATACCTGTGTATTATATATGAATGAAAATGTTGATGGGTTTTCTTGCCACGTATAGCGTTATCCGAGGGTATATAGTTTCAGCCCTGGCGATTTCAAAATGCTGATTACTGTTCACTCACTTTTGCACGCACAAAACGCCGACAGGGGGAACGCAATTTACCTCGAGTTCTCTGCTCGTGGATTTGACCACGATTATAGTACTTATAGCCAAGCTTCTCTCTGATACTCACAAGAGATATGAGTCTTGTCATGAAGCTGTCCACTTTACGGGAGGAATCTCCAGCTGTAAAACTGTTCCTGGGAGTCGTCGAACTCTATGGGGTTGTGTAGCCGAATACTACGGTAAATGGTGACGTTGGTACAAAGGACAATGATGGCTTACTCAGTGTGCGGGGCCAAAGCTTCTGGACAAACGGGTCTGCGGAATAGGCAGGTTCATGAGGGATTTTTCGGCAGGTTGGGAGGAGGGGATTCCACGAGTCGTTCCTTAACCATTTGTCTGGACCTGTGAAATCGGACCCTTGTGGTCTACACTTGGAATCCATATATCATATATGTTGATGGAATATATATATATATATATATATATATATATATATATATATATATATATATATATAAACATATATATATATATATATATATAAACATATAAACAAACGGATTTTGATCAACGTTGTGTTTGAAGTCTGGATATCTAAAGGAACCCACATTCTTTTAACCAAGATTGATTAAAGTGACAAAAAATTAAACTTTTCATCAGCAAAAATGCTTATCTTTTTTGTGCTTTTTTTCTATATAGGGAAAATGCGAATGAAAAGAATTTTGTCCTTTATCAACAGAAATGGGCATACTATTGGGCTATACATTGTTTAAAATGCAACAAGAAGTCCCTTCAGCTTGTGTAATTAGATTCCACAACATGTACTTACATTTATCATCAATATGTGTAACTAAAATTTTCGACATTTTATCACACAATGTCAATTGTTTTGTGGCTAAGCTGAATGATATTCTTGACATCTAAAGAAGAACCAAGCAACATGGAAAGGTAATAATTATGGTTATAAATAAAAGGAATTTTGTAAATGCAATAAGTATATTGTAAACGCCATAAATGGCAGACATAAGAGGCAAGGAAAGACTACTATCAAGGACATTAGAACTATAGAATATTTCATAGCAAGGTCAGAAGCAGATGTCTTGTTGACTGATTTTGAAATTATAGAATGTTATCCGTTACGTCAAATATACATTGTTCATTATAATTTACGTTATCAGTTCCGTCAACAATTATGAAAGAATTCCAATATTTGCAAAGGAAAAGTAAATGGAATTCAGATAGCAAATATTAGCACTGAGAGTATATCAATGAATGATATGCATATAATTTTGCATAAAATAAAAAAATCTCGTTAAGATTCTTGTAAACAAAGCTTCATTTAACAGTGTCAGAGAAGAAATTCTAAATTAAGAAAATTGAACTGTGGTAACTTATAAAACCACAAAATATTGAATGAACAAGGTGTTACAAATATTCAGTCTTTCTTAGATGATCATTTTACTTGATTTTACTAAAAGTTTCACTACGTACTAGTTTTTACTTACTAATTACTCACTATTCCTAGATATTACTTACTTTAACAGATATTACTTAATTCAGTAAAATAAATTGCTTACGACTATTACTCAGTAATCAAATTACTTAATTTTCAACAATGAATTACTTACATGTTTAATTTGAAGAAAACAAAATAGTCGACTTCAAGCAGTAAAACAAATTACTTCGTATCAATTAGAGTTAATTACTCGATATATAAAACATTACAACAATACAAATAATTACGTGCATCGTATAGCTTAGACAGTGTTATTGAAAACCTGGCTCTAAGAAATAGATAAATAACAAAAGCTTATATTGGTGCGCTGTCCCCTTCAGCGTGGTATATCCGGTACAGAATTGCATGGACTGCTCTCATGCTGAATTTGTAAGCTGTGGTTATGTTGAACTGACTTTGAGAATTTCACAACAGTGCAGTGTCTCATTGCGTACTGCTATCATGCTGGATGTATACACTGCAATCATGCTAGATTTATATAGATATACATGACACAGTCAAATTAGGCAATACTGCATTTTTTGTTGCTGTTGTGCTGTAAAAACACAATCATTTAGGTGGGGAAGAAATATATCTGCAACATGCTGCAAGTAAGCTGTTTCACTTTCATGTAAAATCTGAAAGATCCTGCAATTGAAAAATACGGTATGAAAAATAGTTGTTCATTTCTATAAAGTCAGCTAATATAGTTTACTATACATTAATAGATTTTATTTTTAAAAAATAGACCTGTGTTTGTAAACCACCTCTTTAGCTACTTCAGAACTATCAAGTTCTAGGTTTTACGAGTGCTGTTCCCTAACAGAAATAAATTCATGGAGTTATCATGTTGGTGATTGAAACCAATAATGTATTGCCTTTTGCCGGTCTACAGGTTTGCAGCGCGGCGGGCACTAGCTATGCCTTATTTTGCTGCTGCGCAGTTTTTCCCCACAATTGAATTCGTCAGATGAGATGACATTATAATCTTGTGCCACATAATCATTGAGTCGATCATTTTGAAGGTTAGTATTATGTACTATTGCGCCTGCCAAACTGCACTTATCGATGCAATCTTGGTGTCAGTTATTGATAATAGGGTGACGAAATTATCTAATTACATGCAAACTTGTTATAGCTTTCTCGTGCAGATTTTATCTTTCTTTTTGTCACAGACAGCAGAATTTAGCAAAGTTGTGCACATTTACTCAAAGACTGACATTTTGGGGAAGCTGGGATTTTCCTTCGATCCAAGATTTGTTGTTATTTTACCACAAAATCATTTGCTTGTTTTTTGTTTCTTCAATATAATGGATGTAATTTTTTTCTTTCACAAATCAGATAAAGAATATTGTTTTCAAATTATTTGGGGCCTGATTGTTTTGAAAAATCACAGCCCTCTCTCCCCCCCCCCTCACGAAAATTAAATGGTAGTCATTTATGACATTAGTAACATTTTTCCTTATAGCTACACTAACTCTAGAATAATAGGTTGATACAAATATTAGCTAATTATTCCCACAAATTAGGATATCACATATCAAATTTTACAATTGCCCTCATACAATGAACATTAACTAAGGAAAGTTCAAACGTTAAGTACATGTAGGTAATCTATTTTGTATATTTTTCCCATGTCTAAGAAGACAGCAGTGATTCCGTTTCAAATGTGTCAAGGAATCAAGTGAGTAACTTTATTGTGTTTTATTTTCAGACGCAAAGTACTTAACATTTGACAGATGTCATGTTGCAGCCCTTCAAAAAATAAACAAACACTAAAATATAGGATCTCTTTAAAGGATAGTCATATATAACACTCAGATATATTTCTAAGACTTTAAAGCGATTTTGGAATGTTGCACTAAAACAATTAAATACGTTGTTTTGCCAAACAGGTAAATTGACACATTTGTGTCCATGTTACATAATACATGTTGCTCTAATCTGTTGGTTTTAGTGGATGGTACCAGAATTATGCAAAACAGGAGAGGATGCAAGAGTCTTTCTGAGGGGATTTTAGAAGTGGTGGTTCGTTGTTCTTCAAATTGCTAATATTCTGGTGGGTAACTTACCGCCTGACAAAATCCGCCCCGCTAGAAATTTTGATTCTCTACTGAAATGAAGAAAAAAATATATAGAGTTATAAGAAAAAAATGTGAAGATTGTGTTTCATCTTGGGATAAATTCTTTATACTGCAGAGTTTTGTCTTCCTGTGTATCGGCTTGGCTGTCGGGATTCGCTCCTTATTAATTCTTTATATATGATCCAGATCATCCGCAGCCACTAAGTCTCCTTTGTTTGCTTTATGTGCAATTATTTTGCAAGGAAAGTAGCATGTTTTGTTTAAAACAGAGAAAATGTAACAGCTAATGAAATACATAATATGTATGAAGTACTATTATGAAGGAAACTGAACAAGCCAGTTCATCATTGTACTCTATTTAGAGGCTTCATTTTAACAAACATTTAAATGTTATTATAGCAACTAATATAAACTAATAATATATTACACAACGTTATGAAAGAATGAGTGAAATGCAGGGTTGATAGCAAGCGAAGCTTGAGCGTTTGTAATGAGTTCTTTCTAAAATGTGCATATCTAAAACAAGATAATGTAAAGATAACCCCTAGAAGTTTGATAACATTGGGACCGGAAGCACTTGTAGTCACTGCAAATATCTTTCGGTGTTCTGCACATGCTACATTACGAAAAGAAAACATAGATAAATAAGTGTTTGCAACGTTCGTCATAGAACATTTTCTTAGTCACAGGACGTAATTACCGTTAAGTATCTCTAAAATGTGTAATCCTATTTTGTATTGAACAATATCAGTAAATATTTCTTGCAACCCGGGCACGTCACAATACACTGGCAATGAATGCGCACAAGACTCAGAGCATCACATCTCCACGGCTTCAGGCACCATTAGTAAGAATACCCATGTCCAGAAAGCTTCGCTCTCTACTCGGTTTAACCCATTTAATGTTATCTTTAATGGTTGTACATCAAAATTATTTTGGAACCATCATTTTGCCACCAGATATATGCCTGCATACGACATCACAATATATGTTGTTCGGCAGCATACAGTTACTCAGTATAGGTACATCATGATAACTAACATTATATAATTTGATATGCCAAATATTCAGAATGGTTTTGATATAATTATGTGTATTTGGATAGCATATATATCCAGCATAGTGACAGAATAAACACTCATTCTGCCACTATGCTGGAAATCTATGCTTTTTTGCAGTATTGATGTCCAACAAGGCTATCAATATGACACTCATGTTGTTAATATGATAAGATGCTCAGATACTGGTAACCTACGCATTTGTGCACTACTGGTGTCCAGAAGAGTCATAGCATGACGATGTACGATTAAAACATTAATGATCCCAGTATGCTGTTAGCCTATGTTCCAAGCCCTATGCGTCCTTGCTGTATGTCGAAAAAGGCGACAAAGTGGAGGCAACCTGTTTTCCGTGTGTTGCGTTCCGCATCATTGGAGGAAAGAATCCTAGTATTTGGGTAGAGGAGAGGCCATAGGTTGCCTCTTCAATGCAACTAACTACTTGAACCTCAACTTCAGCTAGACAGGTGGTCAGAATGACCCGGTATGATCAATAGCTAGTCACGCCAAACTTCAAGGGCTGTGTTAAAGATATTCAGTTTGACCTATGTACATACAGTTAAAATGTCACCTTTCTGATTAATCAACATAGTGTTGTTCTTCATACCTTACAAAAGACATAGCCTCTGAAGGCCGTGGCCAACTTCAATTGAGTTCTTTCTGGAGTATATCACCCTGTGTAACCCTGAGATAACAAAAGCAAAAAACTGGCGTAAATCTCTGTCCCCCTGTTGGGCTCTGAGGCGGGTGGAGAGCAAAGGTGACCAATTTTTCCGCATGCCACTATGGGAAAATCAGCGAAAACATCAACCAATGCTGTGAGACCTGGTCTCAAAAAGACCAGGAATAATGCACCACATACAGCAGCTTTTCAGGAGATACTCATAAGGCTGCTGAAGGAGTGTCCGTCGTCATAAATAATAAAACACCTCACAGCCAAATTAATCTCAATACTACTTTACAGATTGTAGCCGTTTGTGTGTCGTTACATAAAACTCTTTCACCTTGTTCAATATATCTCCCTTCAAGCATTACAATCAACTAATCTATCTTGACAATCTTGTTGAACAGTTGCCAGCGCCTTTTGATTTGCTTGGTGGCCTTAACGGGACATTTCGGAACTACAATTATATAAACGAGAGAAGATAGAAGACTTTGATTCAAAACACAATATTTGCCATTTGAGTGATAAGTTGTATACCTACCTGCATCGTTCCACATGATTCTACTCGTCCTTAGATCTGACGATCAGCAACCCATCTCTTTGACTTCATTTCTCTTGGGAAGTTGGAACCGACCTATGTGGTAGTGATCACTTTCCAATATATTTAACAAGTAATATCATCAAACCTAAAGGGATCTGGCAGAGATGTAAATTGCACACGGAATATCGGAAAACGTTTCAATTCCTCTAAGAGTCAAATCTGACAGCTGATCGTTTTGACAAAGTGGTAGATCCAACACCACTATTTACAAAGATATTCCAGGATGTTGCTAGGGATACAATACCCAAATCTTTGTCGATTCGTAAACATGTGAGTACACCGTGGTTTGATGATGCATGCAAAGACGCCATCATGGAACGGACAAATGTCCTTAAACATTTAAGTACCAATCCAACAACTGAAACTCTGAACAATGCTAAAGCTCGTCGTGAATTTAGAGAGAGCGAGAGAAAAACATGAAAATCCTATGTCTCAAGGTTAAGCGTTCGCTTCTCTATTAAATCCGTATGGAATATGGTACAAAAAATCATTGGCAAAAAACGCAGCTGTATCAAACATTTTCAAACATTTTATGAAATGGTCACAATCCTACCAGAAATCCAAATACATAGGTCGAAACATTCTTGAAAAACCCCTCACTAGACCATTATTCTGAAAACTTCCGTAGTACCAAAAACCTGATAAAAGGTTCCTCTAATTTTCAAATCTGCTAATGCTGAATATTACAATAAATTTCTCACTCTCAAATAGTTACAAGGTTCTCTTAATCGAGTCAATTACTCTTCAGCAGGACTAAATGGTATCCGCTATTAACTTTTAAATAACTTACCTTACTCGGCTCTAAATACGCTGCTAAACACTTTCACTAAAATATGGGAAACTGGCGACTTCTCGAAGTCGTGGCAAGAAGCAACAGTGATACGAGTACCCAAACCCGGAAAGAACCAAACCGATCATTCCAACTATCATCCCATATCATTAACAAACTGAATTTGCAAAAAATGGAACGGATGATGAATGATAGACTACTCTGGTATCTCGAACCCAGCAAACTAATTTTTGGTGTCCAGTGTGAATTCAGACGACTGAGAAGCACAATAGACTATCTTGTCAGACTTCAATCATTTATTAGATAAAGAACATATAGTTACGTCTTTCCTTACTTGGCGAAAGCTTATGACACCACATGGAAGTACGGCATTACAAATGACCTATTTTTAAGTTAGGTCTAAGAGGCTGCCTACCTAACTTTATCTCTAATTTTTTGAAAGATGGACACTTCCTAGTTAAGGTGGGCGGCACACTTTCGGAAAGCTATCATCAGGATATGGATGTACCACAGGGCGGCATATTGTCAGTCACTCTATTCAATATCAAAATTACCAACATAGTGCAATGCTGTAATCCAGGGACTGACTGCTGTATAGATCAGAGAGTATGCAGATTATTGAATCTCAACTACACATGAACATAACAAAGTTTATAA
This sequence comes from Margaritifera margaritifera, assembly GCA_029931535.1. Classification (NCBI taxonomy): domain Eukaryota; kingdom Metazoa; phylum Mollusca; class Bivalvia; order Unionida; family Margaritiferidae; genus Margaritifera; species Margaritifera margaritifera. The sequence continues at coordinate 3,134,917 of JAQPZY010001553.1, forward strand.
ATAGGCAGAAAAAAAACGGGATCAGCTGTATGCATTTTGATGATTACATCATATTCACGATGACAAGCTTCATCTTGACGGTTGTCTTATTCCTGTTGTAGAGACGACCAAATTGTTAGGGCATATTTTCGACCGTAAACTAACTATTCTTCGACATATTAGATACCTCAGGGACAAATGTTAAAAATCCCTGGATTTAATACGCGTCACAGAGGAGTGCAGATCGGAAGATCTTGCTCCGTTTATGCAGGTTAATAATAAGATCGAAACCTGGCTATGGCTCGATTGTGGTTCGATTGTGTACAGATCAGCTTGTAAATCTTACTTGCAGATGCTTGATCCGATGCACTGTCTTGGACTTAGACTCTGTCTGGGTGCATTTAGAACTTCCCTTGAGAAAGGTTCTATGTTGAGGCCAACGAACTATCACTTTATCTCGGACGAACAAAATTTACTCTTCAGTATGCTACGAAGTCATCTTCTAATTCATCTAACCGCGCATATAATGTAGTGTTTAGACCAAAATACCAAAACTTGCACGTTCAGAAACCAAGCGTCATCCCATACGAATTCGTCCCCACTTAGAAACAGCAAAAAATCAATATTGGGAATAGTGTAATATTCTGTATTCCCAAATCACCACCCTGGTTAACAAAAACTCTCAAAATAGTATTTGACCTTTGCGAATTCAAAAAGTCCTCAACAAATCCTCAAGCCATACGTCTCTGTATACAGATGTTAAAAAGATGGAGACAAAGTTGGAACTGCCATTGCAACACCAAGTGGCAATATCTCAAGCCGGTTACTGGATAAAGTCTCAATTTATACTGCAGAACTTACAGCCATACTCGAAGTTTTCAGCTACGTTGAAACTTGTCGAAAAACAAGTTTCATCATATTTTCGGATTCCCTTTCCACATTGAAACCATCGAAGAATCTTAAATCTGACAATTCATTAATATCCAGATATTACATAAACATGATGTTCTCATACAATATGGGAAAAGTATTTTGTACTGTTGGCTGCCTAGTCACATTGGCATAAGGAGTAGTGAAAGGGCAAATACAGCAGCCAACGCTGCCTTGCAGTCACCCGTTTCCGAACGGAAGATCCTATATACTGACTTAAAATCTTTGGTTAAATTAGTGTGTTCGTCATACTTGGCAAAATAAGTGGAAAGAACACTCCACAAACTAACTTAAGAACATCAGACATACTATTAGAGAGTGGCGTCCCTGGTATAGGACAAATAGGAGAGAGAGGTGGTATCGTGCCGATCGCGTATCGGACACTCATGCCTGACTCATGCATAAGACCTGATGTGTGAACCTCTTCCAGAGTGTGCCTGAGTACTTTGACGTGAACTGCTTTACGAAACTGTATGAGGACGTTAGCACCCAATAAATCTTGGACTTTTCAGGGAATGCGGTTTAAGCAAAAATGTTTAATCATATTTTAAGGATTTTACCTGTGTTACCTTTTTCTTCTGTTTAATAAACATTTTACAAAATTTTAACATTTGTTTTACTTTTTATATTTTATCCTGCTGCACTTCATGTTTATATTTATTTGGAAGGGTCTATATTCCTAGGGATTTTTTTGTGCAATTCAATTTTAAATTTTTCGCACATCTACCTTTATATGGCACCATATAGCCACAATTGTGCTGAGGTGTCGTAAAGCGCTACTACAAAGCACTGTTACACGATAGTGTATTAGCAGGACACTGGTGCTTCCATCATGCTGGTTATATATTCTGACACTCTGCTGCAAGTTGTTTCCAGCATAAATGAAGCACAATTTAAAACATTTAAACATATTGTAATTATTCTGATCACAGAGCAATTTGATGGGAAATAGTTTCCAGAATTATTGCAGCACTGATGTTAACATAATGGAAACATGTTGGCAGTTTGTGCTGCAAATATACTGTACTGGAAATGTATTTTCTATTCGTAAGAGATTCAACCTGCAACAATTTTAAGATAATGTTGAGTCCCACTTGGATACAGTAAACTCCGGCTCCATTCATTTGTAGCATTTGTAGTTACATATCATAATGATAAATTGTTCAAGAGCTAAAGTAAAATATATTCCTTAATTTCTGTTATTACTTCAGGTATCAAAGTGATCCCTCTATCTGGATATTCCAAAACTTATCAAAACATTTCTCTCTAAGATCGTGGTACTGTTTACAAACAAGAAGGACAATTGTCTTTATATTTACTTTGTGGTTAGAGTATTTAAATCTGGAAAGGGTTCCGTATATACCTATATAAACCGGCAATCAGTGTTTCAAATTCTTGCAGATTGTTTTCTTTTCCAAATGCTATTTCACATTGTTCACATATACATTTTTGACGATTATATACATTCCAATTTTCATTAAAACAGACTCTGAGGAATCTACAATTGTTATTATACTTAAATAAGTAAAACATTTACTTTCTTAAATTAGGAATTATTTACTCATTACAAAGCTTGTCTATTGACATGAACATAATGTTACACCAATATTTCCTCATTTATTTCACTTAAAATTACATAGATTTACATGCCTTTATTTACTCAAAACTACTTAACTCTGTATATAATTAAAATTGCTTAATAAAATTAATACTAAGTAATAATATTTGAGCTAATAAATCTATTAATAATAAATGATAATATTGTACTTAGCAAAATAATTACTAAGTAATATGATACTTGGTAATTGCAAAGTAATATTATTTTACTTAGTAAAATAATTGCTGAAAATATTTAGTTGTTGTCTTTTATTTACAAATTACTTAAATCTCTTTTACTTAGCAATTAATAGTAATTACTCATTCCTTTAATATACTTTTTAAAATATTTGTCACTCATTTTGAGTAAAAGTACCAGTAATTTTTTGGACTGTAGGTAATATTAAGTTAAAGCTAGAGCTATTTAAAAATGTGCACCGAATATGTAATTTTAGATAAGTCAATGATAATGATAATAAAAATAACCACGTTATATTCCTACGTATGCCAAAATTTTCACAACTATTCGTATATAATTGTTTATAATACATAATATCATAAATGTATGGTGGAAATATAATTTGCATAGTAGAGTTCGCCATCTCAGCTGCATAAATCAGAAATAGAATAACGTGAACACGTAATTTACGTTTGAGCATACAAATATGTATTGGTTGAAAATGTCATTATGTAAAATTTAATACGTCTGTAATATAAGCTATATTCAGAGTGGACAGGCAATAACTATGTACTAAACCGTTATTACATGTAATATCTCCACATAAAAATAGGAATCGTTATTTTAATATTGTTTTGTTTATTATTTTATTCCATTCTATTTTGACTTCAATGTATGAAAATTACCCCTATTATCTTTTCTTGTACACATGTAATTATAATAGGCAAATAAACTTATTCATATCATAGACAGCACGTATTGTATAGTGTAAATGAAATCAATGGGGCAAACATATGTTTGATGGTGATGATATTATTACAGTGGACACGTTAGAGGCCCCCCCCCCCACCAACTAGATATTTCAATAATAGAGTTTTGAGCTAAGGTATGTATTACTCTGTCAAAACAACTAAATCAACCTCGACCACGTTGATTCCTTCTAAATGTCACCTTGTCACGTCGGTATGTTGTGTAGGAATTGCTGTTATACGTCAAGCCGAAGATTAGTCAAAACAAGGCATAGTTAAAATTAAATAGCTGTGGGAAAAAATTTGAATTAGCTGAGCGACCGTGTCCAGTGGCTGATGCCTACTAAGGATATTACTGGGGATCAGATCCTTCAGACATTATCATTTTTAATACACATCGATTGTGTATGCCCAACCAGAAATGTACTCGAGTATTACGAATGGTCCACAACACGAAATATGACTTGTGAATATATATCACAGTGAGCTGCTTTTGGCAACATGTTAGCTTAATCACCAAGGAACAACTACATGCAGTTGTACTTGAAAGTACTGTCCAACTCGTAATCAAAGCATCGTAATTGCCATGTTTAAACGGAATGCATGGACGTAGACACAAAACAATGTAAACACACTTTATTCCTCCTCATAAAATAGCTGAAGCGCGAAATGTAGATAAAGGTGACCTATTTTGGGTAGGAAGTTGCTCGTGCACAGAAGTGTGACTGAAACACCAATACTATGTAACAGGCGAGAAGAATAGAACTGGACAAACACATTAAATGTGTCGAGAAATATACGATCAAAAAGTGAGCCATGCAGAATAAAAGGGTTGAAAGTCATTAACCACATTCCTCAAACGCAATATCAGGTGAGAAAGCTTTTCACGAGGACAATTATTATTTTAACTAAGATACCAAACACCTCGGACCCCCCCCCCTAAAAAACAGCATTCATACATGTACACAATGAATTATATTCTATAGAAGTGTCTGAGTACCTGACATATTTATAACCTTACCGAACAAAACTGTTAACAAGCAAATAGTTAAATTAACTGCACATATAGATTAGCTGTTTATCATGCGTCTAAGCATAATGATTAAGACAAAGTCTTCATTAGTAGAGAACATGTTATTTTAAAGTGTTTATAACTATTATATTAATAGTATAGGAAACGTAACTTCTGGACCACTTAACCAGTTCTGTCCAGTTTTACCCAGTCAGCCTCTTCTGATCCACATTAAATCTGTTTCCAACTAACATATGGATGGCTTATGTTTAAAACAATCCCATATGTCACCCCTGGGTCACTTAACCTATACTACTCGGTTGTAACAGGCTTTGACCGTCACCCAATATTTATGAAAAACGTAGGCCACAGTCCCCTTTTAGAAAGCGCAACTCCTGAGCTACTGACCCCAAATTTCACGATGAAAAATCTGGGTCACTGGTCGTCAGATATTTATGAGGATAGCTTGGGTATCTGACCTACGTTACTGGTAACTGGTAGGTTAGAAATTGCGGTGCCTACCTACCTACTTGCCTACACACACACACACACACACATATATATATATATATATATATATATATATATATATATATATATATATATATATAAACAAATACTGCACAGATAGATTGATTCATTAATTGATTGAATGTTAGAGTATAGGTTCGATTAGTAGATAGACAGGTCGATTATAAGTGAGATAGAGATGGTGGATTTTTAAGTGCTATATTTTCCAAATTGTATCGGAAAATAGTTTATGCGCAACGTTACTGACAAAGAGACATAAAGTATACAAGTCATGAGCCCAACGGAAAGAACGTTTTTTTGAGCGAATGCTAATATGTTTATTATCAGTGACAAAGTCTTTTTATATAATGTACAATGAGATCAGTTCAATGGTCGTATCATGGATCTCCATCTGCTGTATGTAAGTAAGATATGTTTTTGTTTTAATCTATAATCGATTCCCATATGTTGCATAGATATTATTTTGGTTCTCTTGCTCGTTTGATTAATATATAAAGCCGACAGATAAATAATATTGATAAAATCTATCACTAATAAGCCAAGGAGTGTTTTGAAAAACACGTAATGCGTGGCATTTTATAATGATTTAATACAGGCGAGGTGTATAATCTGCTTCCTCGTATTTATATTTATGCGTGGACATTATTAACTTCCTCACATCGCCAATGAAACTGTGCATAAAATACATTTATTAGTATTGTTCGTCAATATGCAAATGTATGTGTGTCACGCGCTGAATACGTCCGATGATGTCTCCTGTATGTCGTAAAAGACTATTAAGGGAGGCAGAAGCAGTGACTAGGTGGTTATTGTGCAATAGTCGACACTGAAAGGGCGCGGGTTCGAATTATACTATCGGATTAGCCAAGGTCGAACACCATCGTGTGTCTTTCGGCAAGGCACTTGATAAAATTGCCTCAACACTGAATAAACTACTTGTGTTGCTGTGCCGTAAAACACCAAACCAAACTATATTATTTGGTTTCTCACTGTATTTAATGTTGCGTAGATACGGAGAGCGCTCATTTTGTCTTCCTTTTTGTGACAGTCTGTGCATAACCACTGGTAATTATGATGTAAAAATAGCATTCGTCCTGACTTTCCATCCAGATTGCCATGTAGCCAAAATAATTGAGCAACACTGCTCTACCACTAAGTCATCCAATATCCTAAAATGTCATTTTCCAAATAACCCAGTCATAGCATTCCGCAGATCAGAAAATCTGTGAAACATACTTATTTGAGCAAACCTTAAATCTTAAACTCTCATAAATCAAACTACGAATGAATTCTCCGAACTGTGTGGGGATTAAAGACACTAGGCATTCCAAAAAATATGATAAAAACTTGCGATTTCTGCAGCACAGTAACGGGCGCAAAAGTATGCATTCATAGCAGCCAAATCACACGCAAAACACAAAATGTGGTATATTTAATAACATCTCAAGTTTGTTCAATATGGTATGTTGGCGAAACCGAAACAATAAACAGGGAGATACATACAAAATGTGCTAGAAACCCCGTTGCAGAACAAATTTCATCCCCTGATCACAATTTCAAGGGCATTGTCCTGAATGGAAGAACCAACAATCAAAACAGGAACTTCGAAAAAAAAGACAACCCGTTCGATTCGCTGTGTCAAAGCTCTCAGACCAGGCGGCTTGAATCAAGAGAAATGGAAACCGTTTCTTTCACCTCATTCATAAGTTTGGAAGCACACTATATTTACTCTTTGAGCTATAACTGTTCAATCGAGCTTATAGGAGATAAAATTGAGTAGTCATACGTCCGCATCATTGCCGTAACTGATACATTTCCTTTGTTTCAGGCAGTTAAATAGATCACCTGCGGACAAGTTCAACGCAAAATGGTGCTCTTGCCAGATCGAAGTACCTCATATTCCACAATGTAAAAAGTTCAAAATATGCAGTTTGTTTCGGATATATCGGCATTAGATTTAGTGATTTGGGTTTCACCATAACAAAACAGTATGTAAATAGATATTTCGTTTACATTTTAGTTTATTTGTATTTGTTATTTGTTGCTAGATCTCCAAAGCGCTTGGGCGATTTCTCTCATTTGTTCCACCATGCTTTGTCATATTGGCTTCCTAAGAGAGTTATAATTCATCTCGTAATATGAATCTTATCAAGCGCCACACCATCTCGCGTGCATAACCAATATTAAGGATGGCTCTCAGTTTGTGAATATAGGCATTCAGTCATTAACCCTGGGTGTCACGTTTTATGCGTCATGGGGTTCTACCCTACTTCTGAGCTCTGTAACGTCAACATCATTTACGATACACCAAAACGGGTGGTATTGCAGAAAAGTAGACAGATGTAGTTCTACAATGATACCAAATATTGTAGACTTTCTGATCGTATTAAAAAATACAGCGGAAACAAAATAATTTTTGAGACCCGTTTTTATTAGGCCAAAAATTACTGATTTCGGATCAGGAGCTTATGTCCAGATTTTAGACTTTTTGGCCCGATAGATGAACCTTTGCAAAAAAGTAAGATAAAGTTTGAGATTCGGAGTGAATAGTGGCCAGGACACGAAAATCGTGAATCCAATACGCAAAAGAAGTCCAAGTTTTAACTTTCTGCACACGCGCGAGCGAAATAGCCAATTCAAAACAACATCTTTTATACACCTAAGCGTCCGGCTAATTGCAAATCTCTCCGAAGCAGATGCGTTTGGATGCATTCAGAAGTAACCCCAATAATTTGTTTCCGACTCCCATTTGAGGCGAAAATGAAAAGAATCTCCAGGGGTGAATGAGTTAATGCGTAGCCGACAAACTGGCTTGTCGACTCAGTAATTAACTCTCCTCATAATACACAGTAACACCGGATTCCTCTGACAGAAACCAAGGTATATACGAATATTTATTGCAAGTTGTAGTTATCTATCAAACGGATCGTAAAGTGATGTCCATGGGTCCCAACAATAGGATGCACGATAATATGAAGTAAAGGAAGACCTACCGTGCACCCCACCCCCACCCCCGCCACCCCTCGCAGGGACTCTATCTCTTTGGCAATTTTTTATGCTTTAGGTATGCCAAAGAAGATAAAAGATGTTAACATTGCAAATTTTGGGATGTAGTTGCTCTGCTGGCTGAATATTTAAGGGAACCCAAAGCGGCCCATTTAAGGTACAGAATGAGACGGTTGTGGATGTGATGATATTGTCCCTACTGGAATACTTTTTTGTTGAAGCCAGTGACTTTGTTACATAGTGACAATATATTTGGACATTTCCTCTATCCATAACAAGAAATAGCATCCAAATATCTCAATCCGTTTGACCACAGGTAGGTTTTAAAAATACATAGTAAATGTGAACAAGATGCGAATTGGTGTTTTTACCCAAAATAAATTTTGTTTTCAAATTCACGCCTTTTATGCATTTTGTTTGCAGAGTTTTGCATTGGACCACTAGAGAAAATTCTTTTGTAATTAATTTTAGCCATTTTGAAAGTCTCTATGTCTGTTATTTATGTAATGGTATTCAAATGATCCTCCCCAAACTTAACTATAATATTAGCAGTAGTGTTCAGTTTTCGACAGTTTGTTGCTTAAAAGCTTGTGGACCGGCAGAGTAAATACACTAATCCATCAGTTACCGGCATAATATGTCATAACTGTTATTATTATTTGATCTTTCAGTGAATTGGAATGAATGAAGGAATAATGCAAGAAAATGGATTCACAGAAGTGAAAAATAGAAGACAGTGAAGTTTCAACTTCAGAGAAGAAGAAGAGACAGATATGCGTCGTTCACTTTGCAGGAATCATTCACATTTGTGTCCCAAACAAAAGATTCTAATAACAGACTGATGAAGTTAAGAGAGATATGCAACAAAGGGTGACGCAACCTGTAGGATTTGGGAAAAGGATGGAGGATACTTGTGAAGAAGTACCTGATGAATACACAGAGGAACACGGATACCACCGTGACTGTTACCAGGGGTTTACAATGAACCTGTCTCGATTGAAATCATCACCTGTCTTGTCAGAACATGGAACATGCGAACCTAGATCTTCACGCCGATCTTCTGATGAATCAGATAAGATTCTTTACAAGCCTGACTGCATCTTTTGCAACAAAGAAGGACGAAAGAAAATTAAACAGAATGGAGCATAGACTATGGAAGGAACTTCAAAGGTTGAATATGATGGATGGAAATCATCCTTGAAATAGCTGAGAGAAACTTCTCACCAGAATAAGAGGTTATGATTTGTTTGCTTGTGAGCCACAGTTCCACAGTCAATGTCGTAAGAAATGCGTTCAAGATCCAGTCTACTGGAGGAGTGAAGACAAGAAGGAAACGTTTAAGAAGAAAGAGCTTCGGGAGGCACATAGTAATGTTTTTAACAAAGTTTGCCAAGCAATCGGCAGAGAAATAATAAATGGCTAAAGAATCCTGAAACTGAGTGACTTGTGTAAGCTGTACATCTCGACTTTACAGAAAACAAAACACCCAAACCCAAACTACAGGAGAGAAAACATGAAGGCTAAATTGGAGAAAGATGATATCTACAGACAAAAATTGTCCTGTTGTAAACTTGACAACCAAGGCAAATTTCAGACCTATCTTGTATACAATTCTGAAGCAAGTACAGAACTCGCGGTCAAGTTTGCCTATGGTCTTGGCACAACTGACATGGTGGCAGAGGTTGTTATGTACCTGCGGACGACAATTATTAAAGCCTTTGAAAAGTCTGACAGCCTTCCATGGCCTCCAACTGCAGAGTACCTAAACATTTTGACGTCATTCCAACTCAGCATCAGCAATTTATACACTATCTTGTATCAGGGAAGCCAGATGACCACACATCAATGGTAAATCGACTAGTGAACTCTCTTGGTCAAGACATTTGCAGAACAGCCACAAATGGTCAGTGGAAGCTATCAAAGCACATAGTTATCTGCGTGACCATTCGATATTTGTTCAGAAGTGCTATATTAATCACACTCATCAACAGGCTTGGTCACTCCGAAAGCTACTAATTCTCACTGTAACTTAAAAAAAGCCATTGCCAAAGTTCTTAAACAAACTTCAAATCTGCTTTCCACAGAGATTGTTCGAAATTCAACTGCATCATCAGTATTCCACTCCGAATTTGACAACTTTGATCAGCTGTTGAATGACCAGACAGGAAAGGAGTCAATACACATAGCACATGGAACCATGATGCATGAGATAGAAGGCAATGCAGAAGATCATAGTGGAACCATTCCCGAAGTGTCATCTGTCAGAAAAGGGGGAGAACGTTGTTTACATCTGAACCCAAACAAAAATCTCCCTGAGTGTAATATTACACAGAAAAAGCCCTGACTTCGGAATTGTCCAAAAGACAATTCCTGGGGTACAGAGGCACTCAGTACAGCAAACATAGGAAATCTACTATGGGTCCTTGTACCGAAGAAGAGCAGCATGACAGAACAAGAAGTGCCTGGCTGGGCAGGGTTCATCTCAGTTTCTGGTGCGAAACCTGCCAAGATGACCACAATTGATTATTATCCTGCGATCTATCACTCAATAGCAGACTACAAGACCGTTCAGGAGTGCCTGCGATCCTCTGAAGACTCTACCAGAAAAGTTGGTTAAGAATGTCATAACCACTATTGATCTTGGTGTTGCATGAAGGCATATCCTCTCATTTGGAACAGCCCAGGTAGGTACCAGAAGCACATTGTACCAATAGGTACATTTCACCTGGCATGTGCTTACTTCAAAATGATCGACAAGAAGACAAATGATTCTGGATTCTCTGATGTACTCTATGAAGCAGGTTGATTGCCTCTGGCTCACTGCAAAGGGTGTTATCTGGCAAACACTATGATAGAACAATACACTGCCACAAAGTTATGCTCGAGTGCCTTGAGAGATTGCTACTGGAGCAGTACCTGGCAAGCAAGGGTGAGGAAAGCTTGTTTTCCAGTTTGCCAGAGGAAACCACAAATAAAGGGCTTGAAGTGATTCATTCGCCCTCCAAAGATACATTGGTGCTACTTCTGCAGGATGAAGCTCTGAATCACTACATAGATGAGTATCTGCATCATAAAGAAAGTGACCGACAAGGGCAACTTGGAAAAAACGCAGTTTTGGATGTCGTACATGAATCATGTTTGGCTGGTCTTATCACTCATACATGCAGTGAAGATATTCGATTTTCTGCAGTATGCTCACTGCCTGCACTTGAGAACAGATCTCTGCTTTAGGTTTGGTGGCCAGAACTATTCGTCTCTCTACTCATTGCAAACATTGAGCAGTCCCATCCTGCCGCAACCGAGCTGCTACAGAAAGGTGCCATTAGTGTAGCAAGGTCAAGGTTGTGCTGTGGACAAAACCAAGTATCTTCATGCATCCCTAAACATGGCAGACATGTTGTCACAATCTACTGAAGATGGAAGCAAACACCGTGACTTACGCCCTGCGCAAATACAGAAGAGTGACGATCGAGTGGCAAAAGAACAAGATGCAGTCAAGAGCTTCATCAATCCTTTCGATGTGGAGGGCACTGATCGACTTCACAACATTTCATCTGGAGCTCCAGTCCCATTGGACATCCAGCATGACATCATGAGAGCTGAGGTAGCTGGAAGGACAGCAGTGGAATAATTCGTCGCACAACAACATGAAGCAAAGAATCACTTCTTTGAACCTATTAGACACATGAAGCTGAAAACCATGGCAGATATGAACAAAAACGTTAAGGTGAAAACAGGAAAAGCAAAGTCATAGAATACAAACAGCAAGGAAACACAGTTTTCAACTACTTGTCAAGTCACAGAACGAGGGAATACAACTGGATTTGAAGGAGCTAATGGGGTATCAGCTTACCTCTGTTCCTTACAGAATTAGAACGGCTGATAGCTTCCTTGCTAAAACAGAAAAATCCAAAGGTTTTCATTATCTCACCAAATATGTGCAAAATGCAGATATACCACCTGAAGAAAGACCATTGAATATTGTTAATGGGAATGCACCATTCTATTGCATGAAACAGGTACCTGGAAACTTCAGACAGATTAGCCACAGGTCTTTGACGTGATGCCAAATAAATCAGATGTGCTATTCAGCACAGACATGTACAAAACTGACTCTGTGAAGTAAATGGAGAGGAAAAGAGAGAACATGGAGAAAAACTCATCATCCAGGGTGACAGCACAAAGAAACCTGCAGAATGGAAATAGTTCCTCACGAATGATGAAAACAAGATGCAGATCATACAGATCCTGTGTGACGTGTGGAACAATGATTCCTTTGCAACAAATCTCAAGGACAGACAGGTTATACTCGTTTGTGAAGAGACAGCATATCAACTGACCTCTGAAGATGGCACAACTACAGTGAAGACAGAAATCATAACTCTCAAATCTACACAAGAAGAAACAGATTCCAGGGTGGTCCCGTACAGCATGTATGGCAAATAAAAGGGCTATGAGTACATCCGGATAAAAAGCCCTGACACTGACATTTTCTTTATCTTGCTGCATTATGCCCTCAGGCTAGAGAATGTCACAGTCCTGTTTGATACTGGCACAGGAAACAACAAGAGGCTGATAAACCTCAGTGAAATTGTCCAAGGGTGCATACAACAGTACTGCACAGCAATTATGTCCCTGCATCCATACAGTGGATGTGACAGCATAAGTACATTTAGGGGACTAGGAAAGGTAAAGGCAGTCAAATCCCTTCAACAGATGCGAAGATTTGGGTCAGCGCTTGCAAGTCTTGAAGACTCCTGGGAAGTGCCAGATGAACTGTTTGATGAACTTGAGACTTTCACTTGTGGTATGTATGGCAGGACTTGATTCAGCAAAGTTGATGGCTTGAGACTGCACATAATAAAGGAGAAGTGTGGTGTTGATGAGACACTTAACCCCTCCCACAATGTGGACATGTCTAGTCTCCCCCCAACCCCAACTACGTAAAGTGTCTTGCGCAGCACATAAGGAGAGTGAACCATCATGTTGGCATATGGAAGAGAGCTCATAAGCCTTTCCTGATATTCCTGCACCTACAGATGGACGTGGTTAGACTATAAATAATGGGGAACTTTTGTGGACTAATAGTGACATTTTGTCACAGCAGCTGATATACATCCTTGAAGAGACTTATGAAACTGAAACTTCAGATGATGAAAACTCAGGATTGTTTGGAGTCCCAGAGGATTATGCATCCTCAGACGCAGATGGTTCAGATAGTGATTACAGGGTTTAGATAGTGATGCGTCTCAGTTAGACATTTAAAAATATGTTTTATGTATATAGTATGTGAAATATATTTTTTGTGCGTTAGTTAAGAGCTTACGTTACCAACTGAAGCAGTACATAAATATTAACACTAAAAATTAATTCACAAAGGTGCTGAGGTACATACAGCACTGATAATCAGTTTATAGTGCATATCAAATTATCTGCATTATAATTTTATTTTGTTAGTGTAGATGATTAAATAAATAAGTTATTAATATGCCATTGAAAGCTATTGTAAAACATGTTATGTTTGGCGATGATCGTCTGCATACCATTACATCAATAACAGACCTAGAGACTTTCAAAATGGCTAAAATTAATTCCAAAAGACTTGTCTCTAGTAGTCCAATGCAAAATATGGCAAACAAAATGCATAAAAGGCGTGAATTTGAAAATAAAATTGATATTAGGTAAAAACACCGATTCGCGTCTTGTACACATTTACTAGGTATGTATAAAACCATCCTGTGGCCAAACGGGTTAAGATATTTGGATGTTGTTTCCTGTTATGGATTGAAGAAATGTCCACATATATTGTCACTGTGTAACAAAGCCACTGACTTCAACAACAAAAGTGTTCCAGTAGGGATAATGTCACCACATCCAACAACCATCTCATTGGGGTTCCCTTAAATATTCAGCCAGCAGAGCAAGTGCATCCCAAAATTTGCAAAGGTAACATCTTTTTTCTTCTTTGGCATACCCTAAAGCATACCAAATGCCCAAGAGATAGAGTCTTTGGGGTACACGGAAGGCCTATATTCTGGTCCATTTTGGTGTAGATAGTATCAGCACGCAGAAACATTGTACTTTGTATTATAATAAATTCTTCCTTATCACTCTTGCAGCATGTAGAAGGACTATGTTATCACTTCCAGCTGACGATAGGCTGTGAAATGTAGTGGTGGAGACTCCTAAGAATGAAGAGTCTAAAATTACAAAAAGAAAATACAAAATTGTGCAACAAAGTAATCTGCTTGATAATTTTATACTTCTCAAATAAATGTACAATACATTTCTGGGCCACAAAACAATTTACATACACTGACGTTTTTATTTTGTTTGTTTTTAATTATTTTTACCATGGACATTTACAGTTAAAACATTTTTTTTTTACCCAACGGGTCGTGCAACATCCTGTGGCATCACTTTAATTCATTAATATCAATTTCAATTGCAAGACTCGTCAAAAGTGCTTACCCACCTACCTGCCTACCTAGCTAAATATATACATAGAAATAAATACTGACGAATAAATAGATAGATAGATAAATAGACGAATATATATATATATATATATATATATATAGATAGATAGATAGATAGATAGATAGATAGATAGATAGATAGATAGATAGATAGATATTAGCACAGGTAGATTGGTTCATTAATTGATTGATTGTTTGATTGTATGTTCGATCAGTAGGTAGAAAGGTAGGTTGAAGGTGAAATAGAGATGATGAATTTTTAAGTGTTATATTTTCCAAATTGTATCGGAAAATAGTTTTAAGCACAAAGTTACTGAAAATATAATTACGTAAAATATACAAGTCATGAGCCCATATGGAAAGGAAGTTTTCTTGAGCAAATACTAGTATGGTTATTATTAGTGACCTGTTTGTTATATAATGTGCTATGAGATTAGTTCATTGATCGTGTCATGGGTCTCCATCTGCTGCATGTAAGTAAGATATGATTTTTTTAGAATCTATAATCGATTCCCATATGTTGCATGGATATTGCTCTGGTTCACTTGCTCGTTTGATTCATAGATGAAGGCGACAGATAAATAATATTGATCAAGTCTGACATTAGAAAGCCAAGGAGTTTTTTAAAACAACGTATTACATGGCAATATACAATGATTTAATACATGCGAGGTGTACCATCTGCTTCTTCGTATTTCTATTTATGCGGGGATATTATGAACTGCTTCACATCACCAATAAAACTGTACATGAAATAAATCTATTATTATTGTGTGTTAATATGCAAATGTGTATGTGCCATGCGACGAATAGTTCCAAAAACCTCTCCTGTATGCCATAAGAGGAGACTACGCGAGGCAGGAACAGCAGTTACTCAGTGGTTAGAGTGCAGGAGTCGACACCGAAATGGCGCGGGTTCGAATTATACCATCGGATCAGCCCAGGTCGGCAACAAATCGTGTGTCCTTCGACAAGGCACTTTACTAAATTGCCTCAACTCTACATAACCTACATGTGTTGCTATACCGTTAAACACCAAAACAATATCGTTTGTTTCCTCGCTGTATTTAATGCTGCCGTAGACAAGTAGAGAGCTCTTCATTTGTTTGTGACAGTGTTTGCATAATAACTGGTGATTCTGATGTAAAGATACCATTCGTCCTGACTTTCCATCCAGATTGCCAAGTAACCAAAATCATTGAGCAACAATGCTCTACCAATGAGTCATCCGAAACCCTAAAATATCGTTTTCCAAATAACCCATTTCATAGCATTCCGCAGATCAGAAAATCTGTGAAACATACTCATCTGAGCAAACCTTAAACGCTCACAAACCAAACTATGAATGGATTCTCTGAACCGTGTATGGATAAAAGACGCAAGGCATTCCAAAAACATGATAAAATCTAGCAATTTCTGCAGCACAGTAACGAGCGAAAAATAAATGCATTCATAGTAGCAAAATCACATGCAAAACACACAAAGTGATATATTTAGTAACATCCAAAGTTTGTTTAATATGGTATGTTGGGGAGACCGAAAAGCTATAAACAGGAAGATGAATATACACAGATCAGACTAGCAGACACAAAATGTGCTAGAAACCCCGTTGCAGAACAAGTTTCATCCCCTGATCACCATTTCAAAGATATTGTCATGACTGGAATACCCCGCAATCATAACTGGAAACTCGAAACCAGAAGAGCAGAGAAACCCCATTCGATTCGCTGACTCAGAACTCTCAGACCAGGCGGCTTGAAATCTAGAGGAATGGAAACCCGTTTCTCTCACTTCATTCACAATTTTGGAAGCACGCTATCTTTACTCTTTGAGTTATAGCTGTTCAATAGAACCTGTTGGAGATAACATTTGAGTAGTCATACATCGGCATCATTGTCGTAACTGATACGTTTTATGTATTTCAAACAAACAAATATATCACCTGCGGACACGTTGAGCATTGATCTTTATACAAAGGTGGCTGCCATGTTAAAGTCCGTTGAGGTATCTATAGCATGCAGGATAAAATATTGTCCTTGTTACCATAATAAATTCTTCCCTTATCACTCTTACATCATGCTGCTCCTTCTAGTCATCACTCCCTGCAAAAGAAAGGATGTAGAATGTGTTGATAGAGAATCCTACAAATACAGAGTTTTAAAACACATAAATAAAATAGCAGATTTCGCGCCAAAGTTGTCTCCATGAAATGTTCATACTTCTCACATTAACAATAAAATTTCCGGAGCTCAAAACAATTCTCACGCACTGATATTTTTACCATGATGATTCACAGGAGAAACAATTTTTTTCCATCCATAGTACACCACTATGGCTTAGAATCCAGTTTTTTTTCAATATTTTTTTTTGTTCTGACCTAGAAAAAGGACTCAAGATTTAACAGTTAACCCCCATTTTCAATATCACTCTAAACAAAATAATAGCAATTAAATAATGAACTTAAGATTTAAGATGAAGATTTGGTACACCGAAAAATAGTATTTCAGATAAAATCCACTTTTGATAACTACACTTTACAATTTGATAGTGAAGATTCAGTAAATATATAGGGAGCACAGTGCAACATGAGACTTTGGCAAAACCAGTTTAATTGACTGTTCGACTATCAACAGTTTGTGGAAAATCATACTGACATTTAATAAATAACAGTGTGCCTGAGTTAGTAAAGGCAATATTCAAGTTACACGTTTGCTTTCAGATATTAAATTTACTAAACTTATTGGCTAAATGCTCTATTCCATTACTTGATGAAAATGCATTTAGCTCCAACAAAAATAATATAGTTCTAAAACAACCGAACATAATTTGTAAAACATTTGATGGTCATCCTCATCATGAGTGGAGATATGATAAAAATAAAAACTGGTTAATTGCACACAATAATCTATTTTACTACAAAATCTGGCATCAATTAACAGAAGAATAATGTACGATGGCACATAGAATAATTAATACTAAATCAAAACCAGACGTACATAAAGTTTTTGTTACAAGATATCAACGGTTGGACTCATGGGGGTATTGCAATATTATATGAAAGCATAGATTCCTATGTAATTTGTATATGTTGTGCTCATGTTCAAAACAGAACATCTATTACATATTATTTTGTAACTGCTAAAGATATATCGAAAATGTTGAGTGAGAAATTAACTCTATGAGGATAGGTTATGAGTTAGATCATAGTATTACAATAAGATTTCAAAAACTTTTTTCAGTTTAAAAGCTTATATAAGTCTAACTTGCTCTACCACTTGCTCTAGATAGAGCAAGAGTTGATGTAATAATGCCTATTGCTGTAGCAATTGTAGCAATTGTTACACACTTTTCTTTCAACAGCATATTTTAGCCTTTCGCAATATGGAATTTGTTCACTAACTTCTCAATTGATTCTTTTTAATCTTTTATCTATATCTTGTCACCAACTGCGTTTGATGTCGAACTGATTGCGCTCTTTTACTTTCAGAACTTTCCAGCATTTCTTGTAAAATAACGTCTCTGGTTGCATTTTTTTTCTAATCTATTTCTATATAGCATCTATCTCTTTGTCATAGGTTTCATAATCTATTTTCATAGTTGTTACTTTTATTTTATAACTTCTACAGATTTACGTATCATCTCAATTCTCTTTCTTCTAGTGAAGTAAACAACGTTTTCTTTGCATGTGGAAGATCTCCACTTTGAAATGTTTCGAAGTAAGCATGTATTAAAATATCTGCTTCTAAAGGGTATCCCCGTTGAATTCTTTCTTGCAATGTAAGAAACATGCCATTTTCGTATATTAGTGTTAGATAATGTACATCTTTGCTATAAACATCTGGTGGCATTTATTTATTTATATCTGTTGTCCAGCCTAAAGACATAAGGAAGCCGGGTCCAACTCTTTTTGTACCTGTAGTGTTAGGTACCAGCTTTTATTTTATAATTTTTGCTCGTTTAAAATTTGTATTGAATTTTCACCTACTTCATGGTAATACAGTTATTTCACTAAATTGTTTAAATGAGGCTTAATTAATTGATATTGTGTTTTATCTATGTTGAAACTATGTCTAAAAGACTCATTATATTTATTTTGTTTTCTTGTCTCTATTTTTGATAACACTATATCATTTGTTATCTATTATCACCGGACTTCATATATCGTTTGCTTGACCAGTGAAAACATTTTTCTCAGGTGTTCTGTGTGTGATAAGTCACACGAAGCACAAGAAACGAAATGATCTATAACGAGATCTTTTTCATCCACAATTTCAGGTTTAGTAACGTGACACAGAAACTTGCATGAAAAGACAAGATTGTATCCAAGTAGATTATCAGGACACACGATATAACATCATTCAAATAAATGACCACTGAAATAACAAATAGTTCAAACACAATATATCATACAACATTTGCTTCATTACTCTTTGTGTCTTACAGTTTTATTTTGAAGAAGATTTGAAAGTTGCAAAAGTTGCCCAAGTAATTGTGAAATTGCTGAAATAATAAAATTGATTATTCAGGTTTCTTTATCACATTTTTGATCATGATCATTTGAAAGACATGAGAGAACAAATAGAAAACTAACTTTTACCGATTAAATAGGGTGGCAGCAAAAATGCAAGAGCTACAAAAACAGATTGATGATAATTTTAGAACTATATTAGATGCACAAGACTTGTATCAGCAAATATTGAATGCTCTGTCTAATGCAATACAAAGCAAAGAACGACTAAGATAAATACGAATCATCAGACAATACTCGCAATCAATTGAATAAAGGTTAAATTCAGAGATGGTTGTATTAGATCGACACGTGGGAGAAACAAAGAAATCTCGGGAAAACTATAATACATTAAAATCAAAAATTGAAATGAAAATGACTTACTCTAAGAAATAATAGAAAACGATCAGGGATTAAAAAGTTAATGAATGACTTTACCACAACAATTACTGATTCAAACAAGATGGTGATTGCTAACGCTAATACTTTGTCACAGTTGCAAGATAAGAATGATTTGGCATATATGACCAAGCCAGAGATTTATCTATCAAGAATGTAAACGTTAAAATCAAAGTGATAAATAATCAGACCTTATAAACTCTAAAAACATCAGCTTGCTGAGGTAACAGAACTGCATTAAACAAATAACAATGAATACGTTGATAAGCAAGTGTTTAATAATATCGATGTGGTACAACGTAATATTTATAAATTAGATACAAGAATGAAACGCATGGGAAAATACCTAAATAATATGGACCAAAGATATTTAACTGATATGTATGAATTAAATGCTGAGATAGACCTAGCATTAAGAGGACAAATTGAGATAGCTGAAATTCAAATAACATAAATAGGTGTAAATAATATTGCGTGGTTTGATAGAATGAGAAAATTAGCATATGAAACATACCCAAGTAACAGTGATTAATAAAGATATATATATATATATTTAGGATTAGAATTAGAGTTATACAGATCTGAGAAAGATGATGTAATATATACTATGGAGTTTAAAGGAATTTTTGAAGTTGCAACTACACCTCAAAACGTAGTTAATATTATGGATTTTTAACTATGCTCAATCATGTTTTGCTGAACACATACAATAAATACTCTAGAGCATTGCAAATCAGAATCATGCACAATTCTGCTTAACTTACATATTTGTCCCAAAAGAAATGATTAAAATTGCTTTATCTTTATTTGTATTTATACGTTGTATTAGAGGTAGACAAACATTGTTTTACATACTCATTAGAATTAAAATCAAGACTCATAACCTGGACATTACAGTTTACAGTAAGCAAGAAACACGTACATTTTGTATTAAACAGAATAATGTTTTAAAAACTAGATTGTAACGTAAAGACACAGACGAATTTTCGTCCTTGGATGTACTATGGATGTAGTATCGGCAGTATTAACACTGGCTACTTTTAAATAGAGGATGGTAGAAGCAATTATTGATGGAGTAATAGTATATAGTGATTAAGAAGTAATTGTTTTGTTCGAACAATTTGATTATTAAGGTACAAATGCCATAATAATTGAACGCGATAATGCAATGGAATCATTTCAAAAGAAATTACATAGTATGCTGGGAAGAGATAAAATACACACGATTATATTAACGAAAGCTTGAGAGAACGAGGATTGGGTTACATACTACTTACATAATTTAGATTATGCTTTTGCTATACATTCTTCTAATCACACTGATGCAACAATGGAAAAACCTAGACCATCAAAACGTTGTGATTTTAACCAACAGTTTGATAAACAGATGATATATGAGCATATGTACTGTTCTTGAAACGAATATTAGTATTTGCTCTGCTTGCAATTTTTGTTTAGTTATTGAGTATGGAAATTACAACGCATGTTAAATACATTAGCTTACAAAAGCAAGAGAAATATCATAGGGTGTTACAAATCGTAACGCAACTCATCATTATTGTACACATAATACCAGTAGTATTAAATCTGAATATACACTGCATCTGTTTGTAACTAGTTTGGGAATTAATATCTTGATTACACCTGATATTTTATTTTCATATGGTTTGATTTAAAGTTGGATGGATATGCTAAAACTCAGTGATTAATAATTTTGATAGAATGGTGGTTAAAAGCATAAATACATGTTATGGTAGTGACGACCTTTGAAAATAAATTACTTTAACATAATTGCGAAGTACCATGATTTATCCTTACTAATGTATGTTAGAACAAATATAAATGAACAAGCTATCATAAATGCCACATTTTAGAAACTTGAGATCAGGAGCTGCTAATGCACAAAACATTGGTACAGATGACATTATGTTTGCAGTTTATTAAACACATTTTTGTCAGATCAATTTCCATTCTTCCATTTTGTTCTTCGTCAGGATTTGAGGTTAAAATTATATTAGCAAAAGCCTCTGAAGTTATAGAAGTGCTAATCAAGTCTATGAATTAGAAAATATTTGTCTCGAGTATGACACGATTACTCAGAATCAGTGGCTTAGTCTGTTAATGATAGATATACAACTGGAATTGATTTCTTCTACGACTACGTCACTAGAGAAACAACTATTACTTTTTGTAGCAGCGAATACAGCTTGAACAAATGTAACAGTTGATTCACCACGAATTAGTTTTAAACAAGTTTTGATACTGTGAAAAAAGAAAAATGGAACTAATCCAAAAATGTTTTACAATTCAATGATTACTTTGAAGGAATACCTAACATGTTTTATACTCATTGGTTTCATTTAGCCGACAGTTTAAAGAAGCAACATATTTTGTTTTTTAAATTAAGCGCAAAACAAACAGATTTCAGCAACGTCAGAGTTCACAGTGTTGATACAGAAAACCACTGTATATGGCTTGATTTGAGGAGTGTTCATGATAATAGATTGCATGGGAATGGTTATAGATTAGCCAATGTACAACAAGGAATACACCTACAAATAAATAGAAAAGCAAACGGGGATGTATATTTACTTTGTTGCACATGCGCAAACAAATTTTAAAAACATTCAAAATAAGTCTATATTGTTTTAATTGGATGAGTGTACCGAATTGGATGCTGATGTGTATGATGTGGATGAGCGGAATGGTAATATTTTTACAAGTGTGAAGGACGTAACATGAATGGTTGAATGCAATTTTAATATGTGGGGTTGACATACAAAATAACAAAGTTAAATGACAAAACATCACGAGTTACTAATAAATTAATACATTTGAAACATATAACGAGGGAAGACTGCAATCTAAGCACTGTATTGACGAAATAATGAATTATATTGTAGATAACATGAGAAAGGTTAATATGACGGATGTAGATGTTAATTCTGATTATATTGCTAGCATACAAAAATATAAACACCACCTAAGAAATTAGAAATTAGTTGACGAGCAAATAAAAAAGTTACATGAGCGTGCTTTAATACTTATGCATTACGAATGTGTGTTCGTCAATAATTACGATATGTTTTAACTATATTTGTTTCTCAGTTTCTTGTAGGAAAATTTCATACATCAACCATTTTTATTACTCTTAGACTATATTACTCCTTAAATAGTGTTCCTTAATTTTATTTTGTTATTCTACATACTTACTAAAAATCAAATTCTCATCTAATTTCGCCCGCGTTGCAAATTTTAAGTCTATACAACATTTGAAAGAATTTGTTCATCTGAACATAGTTTCATAGTTATCTTCTGACGTAAATTTCTGTTTTCGAAATTCAGAGCTATTAATGACTTTATTTTTAAAAAAATCATTTGTTGTTTTTGTATTAAATTTGTATTTAAGTTAATGTATGGTTCAAACAAATGTTCTTTATCGCGTAATGCAACCCTTGGCATATTTTTTAACTTTAATTCTAACTGAATGTACAGTTCAGAATTTCCATAATGAATTACACGCTTCTCATTATCTTTGAGTGTGCATAATAACTTAGGTATTGTTGGTTTTGTTTCCTTTTTCTCATCGATTACCATTTTTGTAATGGGGTTAAATCTGTCATACTTGGTATTATTTTTGTGGTGCTAATCGATAATCACTATACTAAAATCATGCAGGTGTGTAGGTACATGTATATGTACTTCCAAAATACTACTAGTTTTATAATCATCATTCCACCTCACTAAATTCTTATTGAGGGTTTTGGTTCGTTATCGCTTATCCATCTACAATTTATAAATTGACACATTTATAATTCATAGAGATCATTAATGTGGATGTACATGATAAATGACCTTCAACGCGACCCATCTTATTCTCCATCACCTTTAATTTTACCTTCATCAGTGATATAGTACTTATGATTGGACTTAAAATAATTGTATATACTAATTCCTCCTCTTATATCAGACTCTGTCATTCAAAACATACCATCATCAGTCAATAACTCTAATTTTACTCCTGTAAACTTTAGAGAAGCATTGTGAGCCAAGACTGGTGAAATATATTAATGAGCTGGGTCCAGTTAATAAATCTGCATGCTCACATTTCTAAATTGCTTAAAGATATCACACAACATAAAAATATCTTTTTAACGTAACAGTCGTGAAGATCACCGAGAGATTTTAATTTAAACTGTTCCATGATATCCTTTTATATTGATAGTCATATTCTTTTATTCCTTCATCTCTAAGATTGAAATTAAATTTGTTTTTTTTAACATGTTATTAACCTGTATGTATAAATATCCTTTCTTAGCGCTTTGATAATTAGATCAGTATTATAACCTGATAACTTGTCAATATGATGTAGTATGTATTTAAAATATCCATAATTCAGCTTTATTATTTGAATGATTTAGATTATTTTCATTTTAAGGATCTTGATCTCTTACGCTCAGTGATACAGTGAAATCGTGTTTAAACGCATCAACGTCTTTAACCTTAAGTATGCATTTATGAAACCAATGTTCATACTTATGGAGGTTATAGTTTGATGGTCTGTATTTGAGATCCCTGTGAGGAGATATTATTGATTCTGCAGCATGAAAAGCATCTTTTCTAAACATTGTGGACATTAATACAAATATTTTGTGCCTGTTCCCAGTCTGGTAATTCTATATCTACCTCTAATAGTTTGTATTGATCGACACACAGTGTTAAGTAATTTATTGCACTGAACAACAGCTTGTACATACACTTATTTCATATCTAAAGTTTGCGTTTAAATCTTCAAATAGTTTATTAACATCTTGTGATATTTTTATTACTGATGTTTAAGGACTGTGTTCTTTGACACCAGTTCATAGTAACTTAATTGAGGTTTCCTGTTTCCAATGGAACATAGTTCCGAAATGTTACAGACAAACAAAACTGACATTTAACAGAACCAAAATCTCTCATCTTTCTATTCATTATCTGTTTTAAGTAGGTTCCTATTTCATTTAAACAATTAATACAAATATAGGTCATTTTCTATCTAAAATCTATGCTCGTTGAATTATCTACTAAATTTATCTTGAAGCCTTCTTGTAATTATTCTTTTTTTAAATCTTCTAGTAAATCTTTTACTTTCTCTACTCGTTTGACCACGTATTAGAGCCGATAATCAGTTTCTTCTCTCACACTGTGGCATTGGTGCTTCAATTAATGTTTATATTTATTATACTAGTATTATTGTTATTAAAGTAACGTTTACGAAGTTTAGTTTGTGCGAAATTAAATTGAACCTTTAGGTACGATCTTTCGCATAAACATGTAATTTTTCAAAGTTTTTTTTCCTCTGTTAATAATAATTTCTCCAGTATAATACCAGCTTTATTTCATCTGGTTAAAGCACCCTTTGCATCATTACTATTTATTTTGTTTCGTTTTCCATTTGATTATTTTTTTTTCTTTCCATGCTACATTTATAACATCTGACAATAGTATCCATGTATGCTACTTGTATTTCTAACATTGGAATTACTTTATTTAATAATCGTGCCACAAATATTGCTATCTTTTTCTAGATTATCAATTATTTGACACGATCTTTTTCTCAGACTAGTGAAGTATTAGGATAAAATATTAAATTCACTTTCTTCAATAATATTTATGACATTTTCCTAAAACCTATAGTTATTTATTTAAACATTTTTGAACCAAGAACACCAATATTTCCGTTACTGTATATGATGGAAAATGTATTCTCATCAAATATTTTTTTTTTTTTGCAATACCAACAAACATAACATTTATAGACTGATTTAAGAAACTATGTTTATCGCACAAGGAATCAAAATTTATCATTTATAATCATTGGTTGTACTATGTGGTTAGGTGGTTCTTCACACATTGAAGTTACCAATTTTACATCTATTTATTTTAGCGAAACAATATTTTCAACTGGTTCTCAACTATTAAAAGATTCATCATAATCTTTCCATTTCAGAAATACGTAATTACGTAATAAGGAATAAATTGTGATTAATATTACTTTCTTTACAGAATTGATGTAATTATTTTCCAACTTTCATTGTTCATCAACAATGTCTATGTCTGAAATTAATATTCGTTTTACTCTTTAATTTAGATGGGGCGAAGGTATGCTCGAACATAGTCGTCGTATAAATAAAGTGATAGAAAATATAAAGATCATACTGCCTATTTCTGAGATACAAATTGTATTCCATGTTTCACAAACCGTCGATTTTCCAAAAAAAACATTGAATGACCACGATTTTGAATTAACTTGTGACTTAGGACAAATTGCAATCATTAAAAAAAAGTATGAAACAGATATACATTGTATGTTCGATATGAATATATTTCTTTAGTTTTTCCAGCTCCGTTGCTTAAAGACTCGACACATTAATTAAGTTTTCTAAATCTGTGTACAGTAACTTGACACAAACCGGTGAAAAATTCAAAAAATAAGATTACTTTAAAACTGCTTGGATGACTTTATATATGAAATGCCTCTTACAATTCAAGGTTAGAAAAGGGCAAAATACAACAGAAATTTAATATCATCGAATAATTTAAAAAGGTCACAAAAACAATGTACTATATTAACTACTATGGTTACGGCTTTAAGTGATCGCACATTTGGATTGTGGTTGTCACCACAAGATAATATGTCAATTTTTTTTAAATCATTAATTTTGTGTTTTTATTCCGGTTAATTATTTGTTCAAAATGTAGAATGCTTACCTTGCTATCTAGAAGATTCTGTCCGGGGGTAGGTATATTTGAAGTACGCTACTTATTAACCACAGGGAAGGTCTCTTTCTGAACTTAATCTGTACTCCTCGTTTGTCCTTTGTGTCCTTTGTGATATTTTGTCTTAAGCCCTTTATATTTCGTGACATTTTATTTTTCCGGCACACTAGATGTGTGTCATTGTCAGTGTGTCATTGACATTATTTGTTAGCCAGACAACGTACTTATACCTGTATTTGACTCTTATTTTATCGGGGTTTTTTTTCCATACACTAGATTCTGTGTCATAGAGTATGTGTATTAGCTAAACACTTTTTTATTTTTATTTTTGGGCACATTTCCTACATAGGTATTTTGATTGGAGTACCTGTGATATGCATATGATCTCTTACATGTACCAGGTGAGTCTCAGGTATGTATTAAAAACAATGATTGGGCGGCATTATTTTAAAACTATACATTTATTGACCTTGTTAAGGGAACATATGAAGATTTGTTCACCCAAGGAAAGTCATAATTCACGAGGGGAAAGCCCGAGTGGAACATGATTTGTTGCGGATGAACAAATCTTTATATCTCCAACAAACAAGGGCAATAAATTGTTTTTTCTATACCGAATCCTACAAGACAGGAAAGCACGATCGCTTGACGGAGCCACCGTTGCACGTGGAAAACACGATTTTGTCTTCTCTGACACGTGATATTATGTGCACCAATCATTGACACTGTTACTTCTATAAGATATACTGAAATTGTTTGCTCACATCGGGATGTATTCCGAAGATATTGGACTACAAATTAGTCTTCTTTTTAAATGTGCACTAATGTTATAAAATCAGTAACTTTGTGTTATTCTTAAGTATATTTCATGAAAGAAATATATTCTATATACATTCGCATGCATATCTACAACTTGGAATGTGGCTATGCACTGACTGTACTTTATTCATCCTTTCTTCATCCGACAGGGTGAATCAATCGCTTAAACAGTCCCTTTAAAATCAGTGAACATTAATGGAAGGCACTAGCGAAAATACACCAACAAGAGTAAGAATTCATATTACAAAATTCAAATTGTTTCAAACCTAATTGATTTTGTATATATGATCTGCATATGACCTCTAACTTCACATCCATGTATTTCTATCACCTTTGTCACATTCTGAATTACTTACATCGAAAGTATAACATGCAAATAAGTTGAACGTAATATGCTAATCATGGCCGGAATTTTAAGAGTAGTATGGAGTATGAGGATTATCTGTCGAAATATTAATTATTTTGTTAAAGTCCAGAAACGCATCAAAACATTATAGAAAAGTTCTAAGCCAAAGTTGAAAACGACTAGTTGAGTGAAAACTAAATGTGCTGACTGTAAATCTCCATGACTTATTTTGTTTCCCATAAAGTTATTGTTAATTTTAGAAGTTTGAAAATTAGTGTCGGGCACAACTTTGACTCAAAAGTTGGAAATTTTGTATGTGTCTTTAGACATTGGTAAACGATAAGTTATAGCAGTTAAGCCTTATATTTCATACTACTTACAGCAATTGTACTCTCATGACAACTTACAAAGAAATCACTGCTAAAATCTTTCCGTTTATTTTATCTTAGCTAAATGAATAAAATAAATGATGTACTCAGAGAGGAGATAATGGGTAAAAGAAACTTGCAGGGAAACTTCTGATCACTTTAAGAGGATCTGTGTGTTTCCGTTCCGGACGTGAATTTGCATACATGTCAGGGAGTTATAATTCATTCAGACCTAAGAATTTAACCTGGGCATGCGAGTTATGGCATCAGAAGTCGTGCCTGCACTCACCAACGCCAGCACGCATCCTTGAACAATGTATGAAAATTAATCTTAAATATAAATATCAGAGCACGTTGTAACCTTCCCACGAACACATGCTAAGGTTGACATTGATGTCACTCAACTTACTAAATCTGGATATCATACAAAGATTTAAGAATTTGTTTTCTTTCTATTATTTCGTAGGAGGAAATAAGCTAGTAGTGAAAAACATTCAAGGACAAATTGATTATAGAAATTCGTCTATGACAATATACACACAATTGCATGATGCAGAATATGTTATTCCTCAATGTGTACCCATATGACAAAATGGAAGAGTAACGTTGTTTTGGGGAATTTACTGTTCTATGGAAACACCATGCAAACATGTTTAGTATACATATCAACTTCCATACACCAACATTCTACACCAATATTTCTAGTGCCTTCATATCAACTTCCCTTGAGTCCTATTCCAGCTTTGAATTTTTCATATATTAATCTAATTTCAACTTAATATAACCATTATCTCACAAGGTATTTCACTACTGCTAATTATAATTATATCCATGTCACAAGGGCTAAAAATGCGTCGATAGCTTGGGGCTCAATCCTGGGATGGCAGTTATTGTTGATGCAAGATCTACCATCTGAGCTCTCCATGGCGAATCACCCTACCGATACCTACAACACTTTCCCACATTTCTCAGAGACACATTCCTTTCACCCCAAGAGGGTCTCCGCTTTTCGGTAAGAGAGAAATACAGAATACATACGTGGTCCCAAATAAGGCGTCATGTGTCACAGCTGGTCTGGGTCTGAGAACGATTAACCCATCACCCCTTCCCTCTTCCCTCCACCTCCCCCCCCCCCCCCCCCCCCCGTGATGTTCAGTGACACATCCCAGTGTCTCACATAGATCACTATACAACTTTTCTTTTAGGTGCCCTTTGGTCAAAACGTGATCTTGTGTGGAACTGCATCCTTCAACGCTTCTCTCCGTGTCATTCGGAGACACTTACTTCGTACGAAAGGGCCAGTCAATATTTAAACAAATTATGAAAACATTTAGTCCTTTTAGGAAAACCTATGCAAAGAGAATCAGTTGATGCTCAGTAGCGATAAAATGATGAAAGTATTGCTGAAAGTCTTAACTATTAGGAGGAAGTGTCAATTTTAAATCGGAAAAGGAAGTGTATGAAATATTGGTGTTAGAAGTCGATATGTAAAAGTTGATATTTATCGCTATGTCGTAAGAAGTGACGGCAGAGTATCTCCTTTTGAACAGTCAGTCGGTTAAAATATCTAATAGGGAAATTAAAACTGTTTCAAGTACACGAGAATTCTCGTTCAGACTTTCAGTTTATATAGAAACTAGGCTTCAAAATAAAGTGTGTGTAAAAAACAACTGTAAGAATTGCGATTCATATTAATACACCTGCGAGATTTCCAAGGTAGATTGATAGATAAATAGATAGGTAGAATGATAGGTGGATGGTTAGAAAGATAGGATAGATTGGAATTTATAGATACAGTGATATATTTACAGGCAGATAGAATGGATAGGAGATAAAAGCAATAGAAGATTTCATTTTTGCGAAGGGCAATATTTTTGCATATATATGTCTTCACAGAGAGATTTTTTATTGTTCTGTCTTTCGTCCGTAACTCAAAGTAACAAAATGATTGGTATTTCCATGTTGTCTAATCGAAAGAAACATATGTCACTTTTTCAAGTGTTTCTATATCTCTGCTTGGCTACAATTATTTATAATATTAAATTCACATCATTCGAAAGGTTTTTCGTCTCTGTACTCTTTGTCATTCTATGTATCCTAAAACGTTCACCTTTACTTTCGTATTTATAGGTATCAATAAGCAGAGTAATGTAAATAAAAGATCTGAATGGTATCATCCAAAAATTGAGCATACTTTCTTGTCATAAAACTTGGAGTCTTTGCAGTCTCTCACTCCAGCCTGTGTTGTCAAGTTCCACAATTTATACATACAGTTGGTATTGATGTTTGTGATTGCAATTTTTGAGTGGAATTTACACGGGTTGATTTTCGTCTCAGACATATGAGTGAAATCCGCAGAATGCTGAATTTTCATATCTAAAATAACCCGTAGCACACCAGTCATGAAGGCATCATCTACCGGGCAATAAGGCAATCTCTCTACCAAGTCAAGCATGTCAGATATTACGTCGTAGGGCAAAATGTATGCTGTTCCGCTGACGTAAGGTGGGTATCGAGAGCTTGGAAGTTCTCTTTTCTTAACTGCATACTTACCTTTTCTCAGCACCGGTCCACCGTTACGATACGAGTAACCGTGTATGGTTTTATTGTTGATATTTGAATCCGTCAATAAATAATACAAAAATCTAGCCAGATTGATAAATGTATCATCATCAACTTTTAGAATATATTTTATACTTCCGCAGTATGTTTGTATCCATCTCAGACCATGCATCATTTTTCTTGTTAGGTTATACCTCGACTCCATGAAATCAATCTGTACGATGTCTTTGTACTCAATACTTTCTTGCAAGAGTTTGTCCGATATGGTCCCATCAGCCATTCTTCCAAGCATGAACACCACTTTAGTAGATATTTTAAAAGAAGAGTTTTTTTGACTCGCAATGCTACCCCACGTTCTCCTTATTGCTTGTCTCTCCTTGGTATTAATCGGTAGGGACAGTACAAAAATCAGGAGAGAAGGAGGCGATGAAGTATTACAAATAGTCTTACCATCTATCATATATTTTGTTGCATAAGGTGTGATAACATTATCCCATGAGTGAACATAGATCTTCTTGATAGATTCGATTCTCAATTGCGTGAAGCGGTGCCGTGCAGTTGTAACAATCTGAAGACGATTTGTCATTTGCGCAAGAGTTTCACTGTATATATTTGGTGTCAATTCTGTGAAGGCTGTACGATTTACCAATTTTGCGCCCAAATAAATTGTGAATGCAGATACGGACACCAAAACTAAAAAAATACATTTTTCTTTCATCCTTGTGAGACTGTTAGCTTGAAACTCCTCTTTCTGAAAAAGAAAACTTAACAATGTAAAACAAATTTGTATGCGCTCTGCTGTTTTTCGCATCCCTTACATATGTGCATCTAGGGCCAAGTCCCTCAGGTCAATGAACACACTAGGAACCAATGTTGGATTATATGTAAATCTTTCTCGTCAAGCCATGTTTATGCATGCATGCATTGTTGTAAAGTGTGAATCTCAATAGTTTCCAAGCTATGACTTAGTGGCTTAGTTTTAGGGATGTGTAAGAGTTGTGGTGTACAAAATGGGCTCTGAGGCCAATATTGCTTGCTTATATGAATTCATCGTTTCTTGCCCTGTGTATAGAATGATATCAACATAAACAAACAGGTTAAAGAGTTATAATTCGTTCCAAACAGGAATCGACCCCTTGCCGAGAGTAACGGCACATATAGCCTAGCTCTCATTCGCCAGCGCCCTAGTCCACACGACCATGAGCTCATCCCCAAGAACGGAACAAGGTCGTATGTAAGAAATCGAGGTGTACAAGAACTCGATCTCTAGACAAGCGGATTGTGACATTTAGCTATATGTAGAAACATGCTGATATCAAGGTATACACATACACACTCACACACAAACACATAATTTTAGTGATGCAGTGACTAAATACATAAAAATAAGGATAATCTGTGTTGATTGTATATCTTAATTTATATATGCCCAGTACGTGTATAGGGAGGGGATCACCACATCTTGTTAGTTATTACTCACAGACAACGCCTGCATAATGGTTCATGGGTCTTATTCAAAAAACGTATCTAATATGTATTGACACTTTGGTCAACACAAAACAATTCTCAGACATAAAAGACTAACAATTCAGAAGTTACTTCAAGTCTATGTAAAAAGCCCTACACTAGGGGATATATAAAATTATATAATTCAATAGCACATCTAAGAAAAGACAATCATATCTCAGCTTTCAAAGTTATCAACTTGAAGGGCGCAGAAAGAGTTGTGCTTGATCACAGATACACGCCCATATGCGCGGACGGGAAGTACTACATAATCCGGACACATATTTCCATTTCTTTGAAAGGTGTTACAGCAATAATAAGTTTACAAGTGACAATATTATGGAATGAGCATCTCAAGTGATCCCTAAATTAATTTTGTCCATAATTTATATAGAATATTTCATCTCTTTTTTTAAATGCTTCTCTGTTTACGCATAACTAGGGTTGTTGTTTCGAAAAACTGATAACGTCAGGCACAGTTAGGAAGAATAATCCCGTAGAAATGGTTTTACTATTGTGAACACTCAATTGACCAAAGACCGTTCCAAGGCGTATCCTTTCATATTGCTAATAACGTCTGTAGAATAACACTTAGGCAATAGGAAACTTATGGGATGAGGCCTGGTAGTGTTCCTATTTTATTGCTATCATTATACATTGGGGAACAAACATGTGGAATATGGATTGATAATGAGTCATTTGAAAACTAACCTTAGTTTGGCGCAGTAGTCCTGCCTGGTAAGGCTCACACCGACTGAGTATCATTCTCTTGTTGAGTCAGTAATAAGACCTGCAATTAATAGTACTGAATTTTTGTCTTTTACAATTACCAGCTAGCAAACTGAGCAAGCCACTCTCTACAGACGCTGTGCAAAAAGTGTGAAAAGTATTTTTTTTGTGTGGAGATTTGAGAAGCGGATAATTAGGTGAGACTGGTAATCTGACGGAAGTACCAATGACAAAGAAAATTATACAGGTTCAAAAATCAATCGAAATTTCAATTTCTTGGACGAGCGTAGAAGCTTAGCTTTTCATGGACCAGCGTACAAGTTTAGTTTTCATGGACCATCGTAAAAATTTAGTTTTCATGGACCAGCGTAGACGTTTGGTTTTCACGGACCAGCGTAGAAGTTTAGTTTTCATTCAGTTCACTCAGTCATTAATTCATTTATTCCTAAAGACACGCCTATTTTTCTTCCACCTGCGGTAGCAACATAAAAATAAAAATATAATTATATCTGTCTGTCTGTCTCTCTCTCACTCTCTCTCTCTCTATCTCTCTCTCTCTCTCTCTCTCTATATATATATATATATATATATATATATATATATATATATATATGTATAATTGGGGTGGAAATACATGAGTATTTTCTAAGTCAACAGTATGGTAGTAAGTCATATAATCACATACATATGACAGAATATGCATAATTACAGAGTTTGCAATCTTGAAGGTAATATATATATATATATATATATATATATATATATATATATATATATATATATATATATAAACTGATCTGTTTTTCTGATTACCTCATCAGATTTATTACAAAGTAAATTGCTAAATATTTCATAAGATGGGTAGATGGGTATTCGTAATAGTATTTTGGAAGTAACTTAAATCTTAATTCTAAGTGAACAAAAATTCTCATTTGAATAAAAATGGAATTCATCTTCAATTTACTCATCTTCACATAAATAACATAATACATGCGACCTGTCGAGAATATTATTGTCTGCCTGTAATTGTATTAACAGGAAGTTCTCTTAATCCAAACGAGAGTGAACAGCCGTCTTTTTTTGTTATGTTCAACAACATATAAGTATTTTTCACATTCTATAAGACTTTATTAATTCCTGTAAAACTTTGAAGGGGTTGATCCATTTACTTCTTAATGTCACTATTGCATGTTACAATCCATTAACTGTTGTCTAAATTGCACATTAAATAAATCAATAGCGCCAATATCCTGTGATAGCCACACAAAACCAAATCCATATTTACAAAGCAGTTGTCAGATATAAGTTACCCAAGTTATCCTCTCGCTATCATCCAGTGTCTTTAACATCGGGTAAATATTTCCTTGAATATCTATAGCTAGGCATATGCAACAATTTCCATCAATATTTTATACATCTAATATAATAGTCGATATACATATTAATACGTCCACATTCACCAAGAGCTCCCAGCCTTGCCCCACTCCAAGCTTACATTCAAAACATTCCCTCAGTTGATCTTGAGACATTTTTACAGCTGACTTAATATCTGAATATAATATTTTTATGAAACAAAGCCCACATCCTACAAAGCACACTTTTTCATAATAATGCAAACCACACCCTCTCTCTATCCAATAAATCAAATGCCTTTTTAAAATCTACGTATAAGCAATAGAATCTTCCTCTTCTTTTCGAAAGATTTTTCTGTATTAAAATTGTAATATAAAATAGTATCTATTGTTGAATAACTAATCCGGAATCCCGCCTGTTCTTCAGGTATATTGCCATAGATGTGGGCTCACGAATTATGTCCTTCATTTAAATTTGCAAAAAATAATTTGCTACAAGTATATAGTAAAGTTATTCCTCTATAATTGTTTAAATCAAAGGGGTTGCCTTTCTTAAAAAGGGGTGTAGTTAAACCCTTTCTCCATCTATCAGGAAAGGTACTATTGTAGAAAATGGTAGGAAATAACGTACTGCGATATCTTTTTCACACTTCAAAAATTCTCCCGGAAGACTGTCTTTACCTGGTGATTTGCTACTTTTAAGGAAATTCAATGCTTTCAATACTTCATTCTCAGATATTTCTGAGTTGAAAATCTGATTTGTGTCATCGTCATTGCATATATCACAGCAATTATTGTCAGGATTTTCCATAATATTTCTAATAAATACTACAAAATGAGGTTCTAATCCGCCTTTAGATGGAATAAGTACACGTTGAAAATACTCGAACAATTCTGAATTTGATATATTTGTTAATTTTTAATGTCATTTTTATTTTTAATTCTTTTAATTTCTTTTTTTTTCGGGCTGGAGGAGTGGCATTTTTATGTGAGTTACTCTTAGATATATAATTTACAATATCCCGAAAATATTTTGCCTCATGGCATGAATTGTCTAATATTGTTATACAGTGCTTTCGTCAAACGTTTCTTTT
Source organism: Margaritifera margaritifera (assembly GCA_029931535.1). Taxonomy (NCBI): domain Eukaryota; kingdom Metazoa; phylum Mollusca; class Bivalvia; order Unionida; family Margaritiferidae; genus Margaritifera; species Margaritifera margaritifera. Next base: position 3,169,821 of record JAQPZY010001553.1, read on the forward strand.
AATTTTTTCAGATTTCTCTATATGTATTTCTGAGTTCCAGAAACGTTTTAGAAAATTCCCTTAGTTCTCCTAAACTGGTTTAATAGAGTATATTTCCTCTTTTTCAAATCCTTCCATTCCAAATCGTTCCAGGACGATTTAGGAATATTTGATTTTTTTTGTACAGTCTACTTGAAAACTACCTGCTGCAGTATATAACATTTTCAGGAGTATGTCCAAAGCCTGTTATATATCCTTTGTGACACAGTTTAAATAATCATCAAAAACGACTCCGTAAGTTGCAATCCTAAATTAGTCACATATAAATTCTTTGCATTCTCGTTCGACTTAAAGCGAGAATATGAGTTTGTACCTACATTTATATTATCCAGAGCAGCATTATTTTCATATAATATTTTCATATAATATTTTCATATAATATTTTCATATAATATTTTCATTGAAGCAGCTATTATTGGCAAATGATTTAATTCAGTTCTTGTTTGAACAGCGAGTCGTTCAATATGTGTATAAATCTGACGATAGTTTTATGGAGTCTAAAAAACTCCTTTCCCCGTTTCAAAACATGTAAAATCTCCCTGTTCACAATCATCTACTCTACTGTTTAGAACATGAATACCAAATCTACAGCATAACTGAGTCAAATTTTTACCAAATTCATTCAAAATCAATATCTCTAGATTTTCTAGGCTTATCAAAGTTGTCAGTCTAATATTTTACAAAATCTGCTATAACGAATTTTAAATCATCATCAATTATATCATCATCCATACAAGCAATTCTAGAATTAAAATCAACAGTCCATAGCCATTTCATTTTCAGTCTCGCTTAAAATATCAACCATATTCATTTTGAATATGTGAACTCCATTAGAGGACCTGTCATCGTGTACAGATGAAGCTGACGTGGGCATATATATACAACCAAGTATGACATTATACTGAACCTCAAATAATTGCTTGTTCAGTAAGATAAAAATACAGTCCCTATACTCGATTTAAACATGTTTCACGTGATTGAAAAGTACTTTATGCACAAGCTCTGCGGTCATTAGTATCTCTTTGTTTTACTAAACATGTATAGTCAGGAACGATGTAGTGATCATAACTGAATTACATTTTCAAATTATTTCATAGCATTGTACAAAGGAAATGAAATCAAAGGTATACAACTTTCGTTTCATGCCCTGTATAGTCCAAGAAAATAGGTTGATATAATGATTGCATATTTGAAAGATTTTAAAGTCATCTTGTGATGTATTCTTGTCTGATCATCATATATTAAGTTTGTTACTTATATGCATGAAATTACATGAATTAATAAACTCTACCATATTATACGGATTTCTGATGACCACGGTCAATTTTGGGCCGGCCATGACCCTAATCTTTGGTACGTTCTACAGCACGCTGTTGCGAAAGATCGTAGATGTACACCTTGTCCTTAACTTATACTATATATAATGTCTTTTGTTAAACTAAAACTGGAAGAAGACTGTTAATAAATTCAGGTTCAAAGTTCAAAGTCGATCTAAATAAAAATATTCACCTTTCAATTTCATTTCATTCCTAAACTCAAAACCAGTTTGTTTGTTTTTTTCATCCAGCAGCGGTAGAAACATATAAAGAAACATAGTATTGTATTCTGCAACAGCTGACACGCTGTCGTATTACGAGTCTAATATTACAGTCCTATAACAAAGGTAGTTCAGTTGACTAAAACGAAACAGGTTGCTTCGGGTTCAATTATCATCACTTTGTCAAACAGATTACACAGTTATGCTAATCTAAGCATTTTCCTCCATCAGTATTGTAACTGATACCTCCACACAGGAGGATTAAAAATCTGTGTTTGTATAATAATTATCAGGTGTTCAAACAGAGAGAGACAGATAATTTATAATGACAATAGTATTGTCGTTCTTATTTACTATTAATACGAAATTAAAAGTTTTAAAATTTTTGCAAACTATTGCAACAACAAAATCGAAAGGCCTAGATAATATTGGACCACGTCTCCTGAGGGCGGCTGCATACATAGTATCTGATAGCATAGCTTACATATGTAATCTAAGTATATCATGGAAATTGGCAAAAGTCACCCCCATTCACAAGTCTGGCAGCAAAGAAGATGTCAATAACTCCAGACCCATATCTATATTACCAACTCTGTCCAAACTACATGAAAAAAACATGTTCACGACAATTTTTTGTATGTACCTATGAAACTATAACTTAATTCATCAAAACCAATCAGATTTCAGAGAAAACCACTCCTGTGAGATAGTTGTGGTCTACATGATAGATAGATGGATTACTGCCTTAGATCAAGGAACATTAGTTGGATCCAAACTAGTTGGTCTTAGAAAAGCGTTTGACCTTGTTGATTATGATATTCTTATCAATATATTGAACATTTATAAATGTGACAATTCAACGATTGATTGGTTTACATCATATCTTGCAACGAGACAACAGTGTATCAAAATAAATGGCAGTTTTTCTAAAAAAGAACCAATTACATGTGGAGTACCACAGGGATGAATCCTGGGCCCTCTCCTCTTTCTCGTTTTCATAAATGATCTGCTACTAAAAATAGACAACTATATTTCATTTTCAGACTGATATGCAGATGACACTACCATATCAGATTTCGGACAGCTAAAATCAGACCTAGAATAGATTCCTGGTTTAAGGAAAATGGCATGAAAATAAACACAGACGAGACTAACGTGTTAATGATTACTACCCAACAAAAAAGATCAAAATTGAATGAAAAAAAAAGTTTAATCTTAAGTTGAATGAAATTTGTCTTCAAATCCTTGGGGTGATGGTTGACAACAATTTGCAATGGAATGAACATATTCAAGCGATATGTCATAAAGTCCATTCATGTATCTGGTTATTTAGCAATATAAGGCCATATTTATCAACTAAACATTGGGTAATATATTACAAAAGCTATATACAACCATACATAGACTACTGTAATGTTATATGGAGAAAAACTTCTGACAAGAATATTTGCAAATTATTCCGCTTCAAAAAAATTAACTTGCAGACTCATCCTAGATAATGCTGAAAACATCCCAAATGCAATGAATGATATTAAAATGTTAACAGTAAGTGAGCAAATATTTTTGAGAAAGATGAGACTTCTGCACAAAGTTTCAAAACATATGGCCTCTTTATATCTCAAGGAATTATTTCATGCTAGAAAACAAGACAACACTCTCAATTTTAGATCAATTTCAGTTTTCTGTTTATTATTTTTATTTATACAGGTAGCTTATTATTAATGCTTCTTTTAAAATTATTATTATTATTATTATTATTATTATTATTATTATTATTATTATTATGTGCAACTATGTACATCTACTCTTTAAATAAATCTGCATATAGCAGAGGGCAGCAAGGAAAATTAGTTCCATGCAAATAATTGTTTCACCCTCTTTAAATAAAGTCGCTATTATTATTAGTAGTAGTAGTAGTAGTATTATTATTACTATTATTATTATTATTAATTTTTATTATTATCGTTAACTGATTGTATTGCCTAATAATCCTAAGTCCAGAGAGAAGCTTGCAGACATTACTAATTACCTGGTGCTCATCGATCTATAGAGAAAATTCATAGAGGGGGCACAAAAACTGAATAAGTTGATTTTATTTTCTTTTTTCAGAGAAAACTTAGTGATATTAAAATACAGATGTTGAATTACCAAACACTACCGATCATTTCTTATGGTATTGATGTATATAAGGTTGTGAACTTTCAGCGAAAAAAATGAGTGGTGTAAGAAACGATTGAATAGCCCACATCTACATTCACTATTCTCCAGTAGCCTTTGCAAATATGTTCCTGCAGAAAATAAATTCAGACTAAAGTGATCGTAGCCCCTTTTCCAAATAACGATTTTTTTGCAATCTGTATTCTTTACATTTAAACTTTTAATCATTCTATAATTTGAAATTAGAATTTTAATTGGCAGTATATGGCCAGTATTGTGCTGACATATTGTCAAACCACCTACGTACCTACCGAGAACCACCCATCAACCCACCCATATATCTACCTACCTACTGTTGTAGGGCGTAACAGATATACAATAATAAAAAAGAACATAACATTCTTTTCTATCATATCAAAGTAGAATAAATAAGCTGACAATAAGTAGATTAATGTTATTTTTTATTAATCATTTTTTTAAAATCTTTGTTCTTAAGATCTGCTTGAAAAGTTATTATCATTGTCTACCCCTAGAAACCAGATATTACTTGGTGAAAGTCACAGACTTTGAGTAACCTTGAAGTGACAGCCAGCATTAAATAGTTTATGCATCAATAATTGCCTTGATTAACCACTTCTGGTGAGGCTTCACATGAAGAGCACTCATTATGCAGTTTACTCACCTAATTCCTGTACTAATTCCCATATACAGTACAAAGTTAACCTGCTGATGGTAACATATCACAATAAGCAATGAAGGGTATGTTGTATATAGGTCTATCATAGATGAATCAATTTGATCATAAGCACAAAAACTTAACCTCATGTTAGTAAAGCATAAAATGTAGGTCACAGTGATCTTCTTTGTTTTTTATAGCATTGTAGTAACAGAGATGCATCCAATTATTAAGTTTCGTGACTGAAACATAAACAGCATCCAAGAAATGAACTTTCAACACAAAATTTGGACAAAGCCAATGAGCATAAATTATAGATCACATAGACTTCTTTTGGAAAAAATGATGCAGAACTTATCAAGATGCATCTACTAACCAAGTTTCATAATTCTTTGTAAGATAGTATGCATATGCGATCCCTAAATCTCATGTGGTCATAAGTTAAATGCAAAAACGTAACCAAAGCCAATAAAATATGAAATATAGGTTATGATCTGCCTCTTTTGTTGCAAGAATTTGGTAGGACAAGAAATGCATATCATCATCATTTTCACGATTACAGTATTAACAATCATGAGCAATGAACATCAGACATAAAATGTAACCAAAGTCAGTTAAGTAAAAAATATAGTCGATGTTGACCACTCCTGAAATAACAAAAAAGTGCTCATAAAGATGCATCTCAAAGTTTCATGATTTTGTAATAATAGTATGCACAGAGCATGCCAAACATCTAGTGGTCATGAAATAGATGCAACAACTTAACTTATACCAGCCAGTAAAATGTGAAATATAGGTCACAGTAACCTTTTGGGTATGGGTGTGATACTAAGAAAGATGTATAAAATCACGTAGTTTAAGGAGTACAGCATGAACAGTAAAAATGTCAATCTGAACCAAAGTCAGTGTAATATTAAATATGGGTCACAGTGACTTACTTTTATTATGAGGGTGTCAAGATGCATCCTCTCGACATGTTTCATGATTCCAGGTATAACAGTATTAAATAGTAGTTAAAAGACCAATGTGGTCGTGAGCTAAATGCAAAACCATAAGCCAGTACAATGTTAAATGTACGTCTAAGGGCGTGGTACTAATTGGGATGCATACAATCACCTAATTTGATGATTTTGGCAAAACTAGTGCTTGTGACTGAAACCAAGGCAGTAAAGAATGAAATATGGATCACAGTGACCAACTTTTGTAATGAAGATTTAGTATTCATTAAGATACACTGCTCAGAAAATTTCACGAATATTGGTATAGCAGTATGTATACAAGATAATGAAAAACTTTTTTTCAACTAAACGCAAGAACTTAACCTAAACCAGTAAAACGTGAAATGTATTTTACAGTGATACTATTTTGTGGTAAGGGTGTAGTACTACTAGACATGCATACAATCATCCAGTTTGATGACTCTAGCATAAACATAGCTAGAGAAATAAATGCAAGACACAACATGTAACCAAAGTTAGTGAGGCATGAAATATAGACCGCACTGACCTACTTTTGTGATGAAAGTGTAGTACTCATCAAAATACATTCCCTCACCAAATTTCACATTCTAGGTATAACAGTACATATACAGGGTGCTAAAACATATTTCGCCATGAACTAAACGCAAAACTTAACCTATGCCAGTTAAATCTAAAATGTAGGTTATAGTGACACCCATTTGTGGGAAGGGCATGGTAGAGATGCGCACAATGCATCCAGTTTCATGATTCTAGCATAGAAAAAGCTTCAGAAATAAACTTAAGAGACAATTTTACCAATGTCAAATAAACTTAAGAGACAATTTTACCAATGTCAGTGAATCTGAAATCTTTCTAATGACGTAAAGATTGAAATTCATGACATGAGTCCTGAATTTGTGTTGAAGTATATTCAAAAACCGGATGATTGTTAAGCCGCAGGACTTGATATAATTGGACCAACGGCAGCTGCATCTGCCGTAGTAGAGAGCAGATCTTTTATTTCCAATCAAAGTATTAGGTCTAATCAATTTCCACAGATTTGGAAAGCTAGAAAGGTAACTCTATTGCATAAACCTGGAACTAAAGAGTATGGAAATAATTACTGACCTATCCTTATCCTTCCTCGTCTTTCTAAATTACTAGAAAAACATGTACATGATTCTCTAATCAACTTTGAACACTTATACTCTTATTCATGATAATCAGTTTTGCTTTCGACAAATTCACTCGTGAGAAACTGCAATCATATCTATGATTGATAAATGGCTGAAAGCAATATATAACGGAGAGATGGTTGGCACTATTATGGTTGATCGTCGTACAGCTTTTAATCTTGTTGACCATAAAATGTTTCTTGAAAAACTGAAGCTCTATCGATGTAATGAAAACTCCCTAAAACTAGTTTAATTTTTATTTAACTGATAGAGTGCAAAAAGTATCTTTAAATGGTCACCTTTCTGAAAGTAAAAATATTAATTGTGGAGTACCACAGGGATATATCCTCCTACGTCTGTTATTCATTCTGTTTATTAACGACTCACCTCTTACGATTGGGAAATCAATTTCTTCCACTGACCTCTAAGCATACACTATCTGAGTCAGGTAAAACCAAAACCGAACTTGAAATAACTTACAAGATTCTCTTAAAAGTCTTGAAGCATGGTGCAAGTAAAACAGTATGCTTATAAAAACAGAAAAAAGAAGAAAAAGAAACTACTATTTGCAGCAAAACAAAAAAGAGCAATGCTAGATAACGACAGACTCCAAGTTCTATTTGAAAATGTAAACCTTAATATGACCTCTCATGATACAATGATTGGTTTATTTGTAGAAAACAATCTAACTTGGTCTATACACATTAAACGTGTTTCAGAAAAGCTTCATTCTTATATTTGGTTACACACGAAAATCAGAATATTCATTCCGTTTTATTATAGGGTCATCTTTTATAAAAGTTATAAAAATTATATTCAGCCATATTTGCACTATTGTAATTTAATTTGGGGTAATGCCTCTAATTCAAACATAGCAAAACTTTTAAGACTATAATAGAGGGCATGTCATTTAATTCTAGATCAATGTATATGTACAGACAAATTTCCAGGACTAAACGAATTATATAAAAATTATACCAATACATGAACGAATATTCTTTACAAAGGCCAAATGTATGTACAAAAGTGTCCAGAAGAGCCATTCCTGTCTATCTAATCAATATATTTCACCAATGAGAGGCTCCAAATTTAAGATCAGTTAGAAGTAAAAATTGCATTATACCAAAACCAAAGAAGGAATTGTTTAAAAAGAGCTTTCAGTATACTGGTCCATTGGTATGGAAGAATATTTCCATTTACATAAGGCAGGCTTCTGGTATTTCTTGTTTTCATAATCAATGTATCAAATGGATGAAATCGTAAAACACTCTAACAGCTTTTATCTGCTTACACATCTTTTTCACAGTTGAATTTTTCAATAGAATTTGATATTTTATATATGTGTATGTGCTCACTGATGTTTGTGCATATGTTATGGGCTTGAAACTTTGTTTGATTTTCAGAATATCTAAATTCTTTAGTGTGAAGCCAAATTTTAGCATCTTATGCTGAATATACTGTATGCAGTGTAAATAAAAGAAGACCTCAAGGTAGAGTATTTCCTGTAACTAATTGAGTTACCTTCTCTAAATAAAGTCGTTATTATTATTATTATTATTATTATTATTATTATTATTATTATTATTATTATTATTATTATTATTATTATTATTATTATTATTATTAAGCATATTTTTAAGCATGAAATATAAATCACAGTGAGCTACTTCTGTGATGATGGTGCAGTACTCATCAAGACACATTTCACCAACTTTCAGGAATCTAGGTGTACATCTGCAGGGTGCTAAAATCCAATTTGGTTATGAGCTAAATAAAAACTTAACCCAAGCCAGCAAAATGTGAAAAACGTAAACTGTAAATTTAATCAAAGTCAGTGAAGCGTGTTATATAGGTCACAATGACGTCCATTTTTGACGAGGGCGTAGTCATCAAGATGCATCCCCTCATCAAGTTTCATTATTCCAGGTATAACATCATTTAGGTGTGACGCTGAAACTGTGCGACTGTTACAAGAGGCGGACAAGTAATAACACAAAATGTAACTAGTAGTAATACAAATGCACCGTAAGTATTACGTCTCTTTATTTGAATATATATTAAACTTCATACATCACGCTAATGGTGTATATGAATTAGATACGCCTTTTTAGCACAGCACAGTTCTCTGCCTAAAGTCTAGTACCATATAGTCGAGTATGTATATCCATTCAGATTTCTGCAAAAGCAATTCATGAAAATTAAACACGATAATTACAGATGTTGACATCAGATCAGAACGCCTAGTTCTCATTATTAGTATAGTTATCATGGTTATTATTATTATTATTATTATTATTAATGTAATTATCATTATCATCGTCTGGTACAAATTATACCTCTAACTGAAAATTTTATAAGACATGCAGACATAATGACAAGTTTACCTCAAAACAAACAACCCGAAGAGATGGCTGCGTATAAAGATAGGACCACCCACCCTTCCATCTCTTTATCTCTTTCTCTCTCTCTCTCTCTCTCTCTCTCTCCACCTATGAATACTCACGTAATTGATTCGTTAGGTGCCGTATTCTTTATTATACAGGCCTGCTTGGTATCATATGTTACAGGTGAAACCTGGCTTGGAGACCATACATCTCTTGAGCATAAGTTTGAGCTCGAAATATATGACCAATCAACCACAAAACAATTACTTTTGCAACACCTACTTGTTTGACTGGCTGACGGATAAACTCAGGTTAAGGATCACCTGCAAGTGTTGATAGTCCTCGGGTCTGATGGTTTGATTATCCAGCTTTTAAGAATATCTACTTGTCCTACTGCAGAGATAGTATTATGCAGACAGGCGCTGCAATCTGCCACTTGTTCGTCATTTTCCCAATTGATTCAAATTTATATAAAGATTATATTTCCAGAAAAATGTTTGTTGTGAACTAATCTTAAATTCGGCTTAGTTGTTTTAATTATAGTATCAAACTATTTTTATATTTGAAAACTAGTTACATCTCCTTAAATTCGGAAATACACCTTCAACTGCATGTAGAAACCGCTCGCATTACAAAATATTAGGAAAATCGAACGAAAAGATTGTTCCATGAAAAGTAAATATGCAGAGTTGAGCAATAAAATATATATTTTCCAGAGTTGTAAAAGGTAAAGTATTTTTTCTTTAAACTGCATTTGATAAAAGTGACGATTGTGTATAAATGAATAGGACATACAGTTATGTAACTTAATCTATAAAAACAAAGCACTTTTAGGTCTGACACTATCTAAAAGAAGAATGCATTTGCTTTATTAGATTGTCGCGGGATATTCTATGTTTTATATGTACATGTTCGTATATTTATCTGTGCATTAAAATTAATGCTGAATTAACCTTGACATCAATTTCTTTTGAATTTCATGTTAATTGCACATTGTATTTTCTTGATCTACAACACTTTATTAAACTATGCGTAATCTAATATTACTGTATCTTCTTTGTGAAAACAGAATGATAGCTTTAAAACAGGTCTGCCTGCCTCTGGAATTCCATAACAGTCAAAGTACCAGTTTGTGCACCATTGATCTTTATTTCATCACTTCGTAAAATTCCACTTTCATTTATATTCATATAAAAATGTTTAACTTATCCGATTATAACTTTCTTATACAGTTGCTCACCTAAAATTGAAGTTCCAAGTTTTCAAAATTGCACAATTTGTAAATACATTTTATATTTACAATACAACCAAGTTTACAAAGAATATACATTTGCTATGAAATTGTCTGGTGTCCTTGTCTTCTACCATTGGATTGATCTTGTTCTTAGCTAGTAAAGTGTTATTAATATGTCAGATTTAAAAGACAGCCTGAAAAAGGAATAATAGAAAAGAAAAATATATCAGAACAACACAAATAGATGTCTTAAATTGCACAGTTCATATCTGATGTTGTGCAATTAATCATGAGTAGTGAAAAGTGAGAGATTTATGATCTAGATTATGTTACATTATTTCTTGAACTTGTCTTGCCTCATATTTCCCTACTAGTGCGTTTATGTGTGTATGTGCCCTATGCATATAATGGACTTTACAATGAACCTCCATTCATATCAACTGGTCTTAATCAGCCCCTCTTTTATCCATTGTTGCCAGTGGTCAAGAGCATTTCCGATTGCCTGGTCCATATTAAGATATTTATAATTAGCTAACCGTCCGAGGAACAAGACAGTACGTCTTTCTTTTTCTGTCTCCTTTTCTGCCAACTGCTGATAGGTGGCGTAGAGTTTCGTGTTTCGTTCATTTGGTACAGGATAGTACGGGTCTCCATGGGAAGTGCTATACTCTCGAACAAGTGTGGAATGTGTGGATCGTTGATTCAAAAATTGCTTGAATTCCACGGTGCGTGTGTATGGCACGCGCATACTCGGCTCATTCACCACACTCGCTGGCTGCATCACTGTATCTTTATCGCCCATTTCAAATGTATCCTCCTCAAACTTTAAGGAACGATATTCCAGACGATCTAACCCTCGTGAGGTGAAGTAGCCATCAATCGGACCAGTGAACATTGTAAACTTAACGCCGTTGAAACAGTGCCGTTCCTGAAAATAGTCCGTGTTTAAACGAACCTCAATTTGAGGATGATGCAGTAACTCCTGGAAAACTCCCGTGTAACCACACGAAGGGAGCATCTGGATGGGATCAGTAAAGTAACGGTCATCCCTGTTGTACCTTACAGGAATACGTTCAAGGACACTTGCATCTAGATGTTCTGGGGACTTCTCCCATTGTTTCAATGTATAACTATGGAATAAGTCATTGTATATGCGATGCCCAAATCTGGTCACTGCAGATTCCATGGAGTTCTTGTATGGCGCTTGAAATTTGATAGTTCTAGTTTCTTCGGTCAACCAACGTCTCATATCTTCCTCGTTTTGAACTGAAGAATCGTACAGCTTTTGAATCGTTTGTATGCATATCGGCACTGGCGCATATACAAAGTCATCACTTCCATCTCGTGGGTATATTTTGGCAAGTACTCTGTGCTCCCACGGTTCCCATCTACCAAAAGCTGATATGAAATTCCATACTTCTTGACGATTGGTGTGGAAAAGGTGAGCACCGTACTTTGATATACGAATTCCGAACCGGTTAACGTAATCGTAACAGTTTCCGCCAATATGGTCACGCGAATCTATCACCATAATTTTCTGCGTTGTATTTTCAGCAAGAAGCCGTGCGATAACGGAACCAGAAAACCCAGCACCAACGATTAAAGCGTCTACATTCATTGTGGATGAGAGAACTCTTACTTAGGAAATTAAGAGGATTATGGAACTTTAGATCACTTGAGTAAAGGTTCCTAACTAATTGTTTATCTTCATAAATGAATTTCAATGTCACATTTAGCTTGTCAAAAATGGATTTTTCCGTTTAGAAATTTTTAATAAATGAAAATATTTTCTTGATTTATTTTTGTTCTGGATTGTAGAAGTCAACATATTGTTCTGTTGGTACTGTAGAGAATTATCTAGACTGATAAATTTAGTGGAAAGTTTTCTCAAAAGTTATTCTCTTTTAGGACCATCTGCATCTACTGGTTTACGACTACTGGTTTACGAGGTCATCTGAGCGGGTCATCAATGTGGCGCATCTGCAATGGAGAGGAAATATGTCGGTGCAAAGTGTTAGCGAAAACAGATTCGCGTAAAGGTCATATTCAAATTGTAAACACTAATATCTCCGAGATATAGGAATAATATTGTTTGTGAAAAGAAAAATCATGAAATAGGAGTGACAAATGTTTGGATATATGCCATAATCTTCTGGCAATAATACCGCTGCGATCAGGATGCATAATAAATTGTAGCCGCATGGTTAATAACGTGAAAGGTTGACGTAACAATTATTGGGGATTTTGATTTTAGACCTTGGGGACGATAATTACAAAATTATTACACTTCGATTTTAACTTTAATTGGGACACTTTTTGGAAGCATAAGCGTATAACCTAAAAAATACTTTCTGCAATTCATACAAATCATTCAAACCCGTCGTAGTCTAGGTCAAACATGAGGAGATGGTGTAAATAAAATGGGCGTTTCTTATTAATTATTAAATATACCCGCTTTTCCTATTGCCGAAGGTTACTATAAAATATGTCGCTCTAGGTTTCTTGCACTTTTAAAGCATGTGCACTGTTATTTCTTCAAGAGATAGGTGTTGGTTTCACCAAAAGGATGTTTACATTGAATATTTTTGAACATTGGTGCTACAAAGTGTGCATGCTTTAGAAATCTCTTAAAAATCTATTGCTACGAATTTCATTAAAAGCTACGTGATATATATCTTGTTCTAGCTGTTTATGGCCGTATTGGAACCACCTCAGATATGTTGCTTTTTGGTGTTTATATCTACTTAGTTTTGAAGAGGAACCCAACCAGAATCCAGTGGAGATTCTAACCTGAGAGACATATGTAAAGAATGTATTCAAGGCAGTTATTCAGAGATTCCATCATCCTGTAACTGAATACATGCTCCCTTACATGATTTATTGGTTGTTCTCCGGTGATTTAGTGCTTATTACTCACAGTCAGTGGGTTGCGGTTTCGAATTTGTTCCACGTTGTGCATCTTGGCAAGGGAATTTTTCCTAATTGCCTTGGAGCTAAATAATCTTTAATGTGCTGATGTGGCTGTAAAACATCAATCAGTAACTCTCCTCTTGCAACGGCTGTTCTGCTATTACTTCTTGTGTTGTATTCAAAAGTTTAGGGGTCCATTTAGTTTGCCTCAGATGGTTTTGTACATATCAAGCATTTCACCTATTTAATATTTTACATAGGCTATCCAGCTTCTGAACAATTTGGTTCATACATTTATTTAATATCCATCCCATCTTGCTTGATGTGAGATAAATGAAACAGGTTTTCTGCAAGTCCGGTCCTATTAGAGATAAATTCGATTTTTTTAAAAAGACAGCTGCGGCATACCAGTGGTAACAATGCAGAACTTATAATCAATGGTCATTGAATCCTGTTCAGACTAGCCAGGTGTCGGCTGCCTCGTCACTAAATAGTCTTTAATGGGATTATTGGTTCTAAACACCAATTAATCGACTACAATAGACGTTGTATGTCCGTTTTCATAGCCGTTGCACAGGAATACAATCTATTAATGGATATGGAATTATGAGTTCAGTGATACGCGGTAATAAGTTATAACACCGAAGGAGCAATGTCCTCATTTGACCAATCAAATCTATTGTTTCCTTCTGGTCGTTTTCTGACAAGGTGATATTCTTGATCTAAAATCATTACTTGTCGTTACCATCCCCAGGTTGTTTCTATATCTACCTGTTTTGGGATATTCATCAATATGACTTTTCTATTTTAGGTTGGCCCTTTTCATGGCTTAAAACTCTTTTTCCAGTATACTGCCGTCTTAGAATTATATTTTCACAATAATGTGCTTCATAAAGTTTAATCCTTGTTTTGAGCGCAAACCCATAATATTTGTTTCTAAATAAATTCTGGAAGATGAATTCTTACATGGTTTGAAATCATTGCCCTAATAAAACTATGCAATTACATCAAATGAAGCTAACGCCGACGTCCGCTCAAGAACGCATGATTGAGTTCTGTACGACACCTCCCTCATAATCGCCACCGTAAGACAGACCGAGGTGTCTGATTAGTGAGATGTTATTTTAAGGTAATACGTGAGATGTTATTGCAATAACTAATAAATTAAAATTGTATCAATTCGTAGCATTTGTTTGCCTTTTCACCATTCTGTTTGTGTTCTGCTCTACATCTGATGCGTGTAACATTAATTTGTGGCGTTTTGGCGGCATAAGGAAAAAGACAAATGTTGACAACATCTTGCACAACCAATGCTTCTGATATAATTTGTTTTATCACACACAAACATATACATAAAGGGAAAGAGAGACATAGAGAAATAATTAAATGTACATCTAAAACTATCGTACAAGACTGATCTACTCTGAATGAAATCAACCAACGTTGAGATAATTATTGGCGATTTCAAAAACACTGTTGAATGTTTGTGTCTCTAAAACTACATCACTATCTTATTTGCTATCGTTTCAGTATTTCAATTGTTGCGACATATTGACCTTCTATTAAAGGAATAATTCAAACTACGTTATCTGCAAAGTGAACAAGCACGGCATCCATAGGAATCCCTTAGCCTCAATTTCACGAGATGCACCTAAAATAGCCTTTCTTCCAGAACGACTCGAAAGACTGAGAAGATCAGGCAATCTGATCTAAATCATGATTGAGCTTTTTGCTGATGTACGACCTTCGAATGACTTATTATACCGTTCTAAAGTACTGTTGAAAAACTGAGAAAAAAAAATACAGAACTCAAAATACACAGTGAATGCTTGAAGAGAAAGTTACTAATATCAGCGAAGCGGTGGAAAACTTAGAGATGAAAGTATTGTTGATTGAGGTACAAAAGTGGCGGTCACCAAGTCCAATCCAGACATCACAGTATAGCTTTTGAAAGTCTACCTGAGATTAAGGAAGAAAAGCGCAGTGATACGGAATCGGTAATTAGAGAATACATAAATCAAAATTTGGATATTGAAGTGTCACAAATAGAGATATAAGGAGCGCACTGCCGTCGAATAATTGAGAGTCTGAACGCTATGATTGTGAACTTTTCACGTTTCGAGGACAATGAGGCAGTCCTGATGATAAACTGAAAAGTGTCCAAGAAGGTGCGAGAAGAAGCTTAAGATAAAAACTAGGGAAATGAAGAAATAGTTGACAATGACAATGGTTTCCGTGACACGAATAACGCTCGTGTGTAGCTGTCTCTGGTGACTTTCCCGAAGATTTTGGCTGGTACAAACATCTTTATAAAAGTTGTTATTCCAAGCACAAACTGCATATATGGGTATGGACGAGGCCTGAACACAGATGTGCATGATAAACACAGACAATGGAATACTAACTTCATGCTTCTTGTTTGGAATGTTTCAGGTCAGACAAAGAAAATATCCCATGATCAGGTCAATGTCAATTCCAATGATTTAGTATCTTTTTTAATGAAAATGACATTTTTGGTTTAGTTGAAATTTTGGCTAAGGATTAAGTTGATTTATAGTTGAGTATAAAAGGTTCGTCCGTGCGAGGGAGAATGAACCAAATTCAAAACACGTTTCATTTTGAATTGATGTGCATGTAAAACAAAGTTACTTAAATATTGAAACATTAATCAACTTTAAAGTATGTACAAACATATTGTTTATTAAAAAGCATCATCACATTCAATAACTCTAATGCATTATTTAAGTTTTAGAGTAGTGTACGTGTTACCTGATATTCTTCACTACACGCAGAGGAAGAAATGTTTTGTATAATTGACAACGAATCGGCGCAATACTGAAGTACCGATCCAAATAATAAATTTACTATTGCTGGAGATTTCAATGCATATACATCTACAGAGCATGATTATATTGTATATGATGGCAACTGTATTAATGCTGATGAAATAGATCATGTAGAGATGTAGATAAAGGAAAGATAGCCAAGTTATCATGTAGGGAACAGAATCACTAAGGTAACAAATTATTTAAGTTTTATCGGTTAACTGGGATGCGGATCACAAAGGCAAATGTGGGAAACACAAAGTGATAAGGAACAACAATTGCGTCTATGACAATTCACCTACAAAGATTATTTGCTTCTAGATCAACCATTACTCACATGTATTATCACGTTCAAAATGTGTCAATGATTTGAATTTATCCACCTAAAGTAATGTTTAACATAGGCCTTAAATATCTCAGTTTCAAATATGATGAACTTTAATGAAACTATTACTCCCATACATATATGTTTGGAACGAAGCACATCGAAATACATACGTTCCAAATGTAAACTCTTCACTGCGCCAAAATTCTGACTCGATATCCTTAATATTGGAAATGGATCGAATCGATACTGATTTTAATACCTTTATGGAAATTATATATGAATCAGCGCACAATATGATGTTAAATTAACGCAATCAATGTACATGCCATATGTAATCATCCAAAGCGTTCTCAGGCGAACAACATTTGTTTGATTTGGACTGTCAATTAGAGAATTTAGACTTTGTACAAGTGCTATAGGGACACGTATAAAATACTGCCAGATTTAAACGTCAATTACACAAAATGAAGGAAAAGTCAAATTTAAATATTGCTTTATCAAAGAAGACCCCGAGCGACTTTGAAAACTTTTAAAGACCTGATAACAACTATACGTACAAAAGTTAATTGCACAGCGTGTCATCAGTACTTTCTTCAACTATTTAATATATCACTCAAAGTTAATAAAACGTTCAGAATTAACCAGACAACTGACAATAATAATGATTATTTTAGACAGAAGAATAATTGAAGAAGTGAAAAGGGTTCTTAAAGGATTACAATCTGGCAAATCAAGTGGTATTGACAAACTTTCTTATGGTTACTTTTTGACGATAGGAAATACACAGTTCCTATAGTAGTATCTCTATTCAATAAATTATTCGACCTTGATCACTTTCCTTTTTCATGGATAAGTGCACTAATTGCACCTATTCACAAAGGGGGTTATAAGTATGCCTGAAAACTGTAGAGAAATTAGTCTTCTATCGGAGTTGGGTAAAATATTTACTTCTATTTTGAACGAAATAATTGTATTATGAATTGACGATAACAATATTTTCGGTAAATAACAAGCTGATTGTGGATCCGGATACTCCACGGTCGATAATATATTTACTTTGTGATTAATATTATGTAAATATCTAAGAAAACAGAGGGGCATATTTTATGCATCACTTGTTGGTTATGAAAAAGCTTTTGATCGAACTCATGTTATTGTTATACTATAAACTGATTAATATAAACAAAGGCAATAAAATGTTTACAATGATAAAGGCTATTTATGAGAATGTTCAAAGGCTTGACTCGATCATTTAAACTGCCTTGTTGGTATCAGACAAGGCTGTATTGTGTCACCTATCATTTCGCCGTTGTTGTTAAACGCTTTGCTATCTTATCAGTATGTACTGAATAGCAGCGTTACATTGGTATATGATCAGTTAGTTGACTTTATTTTTGTGGTATTTGCCGAAATTGCAGTTCTGCTGCAAAGATTGCTAAATACTTGAAAAGAGTATTGCAATAATCTGAAACTAAATCAATTTAGGCAAACAAAAAACCATTGTACTTGTTACTTTGATGGCTATTTAAAAGAATACGAAAACTTGCTATAATTTCCTAATTTATGGGAACTAAAAGTTTTTTGAGCTTGTCGTCTCTGTGATCTAATAAAAAGCTTCAGAATTTAAAACAAAATTAAAGGTTGTAACTTACCCAAGGATAAAGATTTTGGACATTATATTGTTTGTCTCTGATGAAGAAACAAAAAGTTAGCCATTTCAAATACAAACGTCGTTCAATTTTGACATTGTTAAGTAGTTTTAGCTGGTCTGGCATGCGTGGTGTGTACTGCTTTTGATCTGTGACGACAGCTGCAGGTTTCAGTTTAACATCCACCATACCCACATAACCAATTCAATAAATAAAAACCATTTGCGCAATATGTTGAACTTCCATGGCTGTCCCTATCCTTGTTGATCAAAGTGGCTAGACAATCTAACGTGACAACAAGTCCAAAGAAAACGTTGAATACCTATTAATTTATATTTAGGAAAAGCAAAGTCTCTCGAACAGTCATACGTGGCAAATAGAATGAAACTAAAGTGACTAGGACCTAGGTCATATTGGTTATAAGCAACTTGAAACTTTTAAAGAAAAAACTGAAATATTGTAGGCTGTAACTCTCATTTAATGGAAGACTACGAAGGAACCCCTACGAGAGTATATCGTAATATATTGGACTCAGTAATCAATTACATTAGTGCATGTGGTTTTTTTTTCTTCTTTTGCTGGATAGTTGATAAATAAGTATAATGGGACGTTGGTTACAAGGTGTACAGAAATGGACAGACAAACAGACAGATGTAATGGTGGAGAAACGAATGAAATGTTCTAGCTATTTCCCATATTTACAGACGGTATCAAACTGACTTCAAGCAAAAGCTTCTAAAATCTATTAAGCAAAGAGCTGTCAATTAGTTTACATTTCAAAGCATGTTCATTTGTATTAAATATATATTGTTAATCAGATTTTTTGACCGGGAATCGACCCTGACGTATAAGCGATTCTATAAATTCATTTAGCTCAAATTTTCCAAGCAGGCTACAAACGTATCATAATAAAACTAGTTTGTTTTATATTGACTCTTGTGTTTTGATAGTTTTAAAGGCGGAGTAAAAATACTCGTTTTTCTCAATAAACTGCATAGATTCTACAAAGTTGTTCAAGAACAATGAATTCATTCATTCTAATGTAGGCTTCACTTGGTAAAACCCCCAACAAATTCAGCAATTCTGCAACAAAGATTGCACGTATTGGAAACAGAAAAAAGTTGGAGGCTATTTAAGAGAATATATGAAAACTGGCGTTTCGGAGACAGCCATATAGCGATAACGTCCTATTATAAATAACTTAGATGTGTAATCTTAAAATAAATAAAGAAATTAAACAAAAATCGTGGCATAAGCGTTAAGAACTTTAACAAGCAGCAGAGAAACTGTTCAGTTTGAATTCCAAATTAAATCGCTTTGATAAATTGTTCTCATAACTACTTTGTTCAAATATTTGAAACCAAAATATCATTGTTTATATACTGTTATAAATGCCTGATAATATATTTCCAAAACAAAGTGTTAATTTACAGTTAACTAGGGTGATCACTACAAATGTTGGGCAAATAAAGTTAAACATTTACTACTTTTACGTGGTAAGGGAACAATTTGGATTAATCCGGGGGTGGGTTGAGAACTTTGTTTTATTTTATTTATATAGAGATGTTTACTTGCAAGAATTGAAAGAAGGTTTAAATTCAAAGAATAAGTTACGATTTTATAACAGGATAAGAAATTATTTATGGAGACAATATTACATAGATAGATTGAATACTTGGTTGGTATAGCGCTCGTTTGGTATGAGTGTCCATATGTGGAAACTTCCCCATCATAACTATTTGAGGTTGATTTAAAAGCATTCCATATATACAACGACTATGACTTTTTATACAGATATTGTAGACGAATATCACTTTCTTGCTAAATCTCGAATACACGGCAACTTGGGAAGTTCTTGTATTCACTCAAGTGTTTACAGAATTGCTAATTATTACAAGTCTTACAACTTCATGCAAAGATCCTGTAATAATTATAATCTCGTGTATACTTTTACTCTATTCCTGGTAAAATCACTGAAGATCAGGGACTTCATGTGTAAATTATGACATAATATCAGAATGTGTATGTACCAAATTTTAATTATTATTGTAATTTGGGTTAGTGGCCAATGATACAAGAAAAAGGTTGTTATTACTATTGTTAATGTTGCTATTGATGTTATTATTAATATTATTATTATTACTATTATTATTATTAGTAGTAGTATTATTATTATTATTATTATTATTATTATTATTATTATTATTATTATTATCTACATGCAAAAATGACGATTGGAATGAAAGATCAAATTGATTATAATGCTGATGATCAAATCAGAAGAATGCTTGTTTCAACACTTTGCTGCGTCCTACTCAGAATACTATTGTAAAAAATATTTAGTTGTCTATGTATTGATAATAATCGACATGTGATATATGAAATGGTGAAAATGTGATGGCTTCCTAAGTACTTGTCTTTCAAAAACCATTATTATGTGTGGTAAATTTGATATTAATTCTGAGTCGTTTTTTTTAATCTCCGTTTTCATAAACCTCATATTTAATAACAAGTGCAACAGAATGCGCAAGTACCGTACTTTTTCTGTCTAAATTCAAATAAGTTAAACTTATTTCCAGAGAGTATCCTCAGGATCTATCATTTCGGAAGCTTGTGATGTATACACTTATACACAATATGTAACGCAAAATAATTAAAACTCCATGTAATATACTATAACCTTTTGATTTAAAAATTGAAAGAATGTCCGAGATATTTTTCCATGTGCCACCTCTTTGTGTGGCTTGATTGAAACTTGGCTCAGTATGCATGTATGTCCACAGTACTACTACTTTATCATCGTTGTTATAAAAGTCATATATTTTTCTTTAAAACAGACTATTCTTACGGTAAGAGAGAGTTGTAACGTCACTACCCGATCCAATTTGCGCATTCGATGAAAAGAAAAAAATCAGGGATTTTATCTCATAAAAAGACTTTGATACAGAGAGAATAAGATTTCTCACTTAAATATTACATTGAAAGAAGCAGTTATTTAACGTCTGCTTTCTACCTCAGGTATTATCGTAGAAGAACTACTGAAAAATCAGAACTTAACGCGTGTTTAAAAATAATTCAAGTTCCCTTAGGCAGGTACAAATGCGAGTTGAAACGAATGCGAGGTGCCAGCTGGTTATTTAGATTATTAAATTAAATTAAAATGCAATTGTCTCATCATACGACTTTTGATTGGCCGCATTCTACACATTAGTCACTATATTTCTAAAATGTCTGAATTTATGGAAAAAAAACAAGGTTCTTGAGTTTATTTGTTTGTGATTGAAAATAAGCTTCAACAAATAAAATAAAAATACTTAAAAGTCAAACTTACCCAACCAAAAGATCCTATTCAGGACCATCTATTGCTTCTCTCTGATACAAATCAAATCATCTTGAAATTACAACATCGTTGAATGTTGACCTTATAGGTGGTCCTGCATGACTTGATTTAAGGCATTGATCTGTGGCAACAGCTGTCGGTTTCAGGATACGATCCGCCATCCAATGCATTAATTTGCGATTATCATTTTATAACCATACACTCCTATTCAAAGGAATACAACCAATCGCGATATATGTTACGCTTCCATGGTTGTCCCTATTCTAGTTCACTAAAGTGGTTAGATGATCTAATGTGATGAAGAGTCTAAAGAAAATGTTGAATACCTATTCATTAACATTTAGAGTGAACAAAATCTCGAGCACAGGTTTAATTTAGTTTAAATAATCTGGATATGAAATTACGTCTCATAACTCTCTTTTATCGATTTAAGAAGTTTTAATAAAGAAATGCTTTTAATGTATTTAATGGTTGAAGGGGTAAGTCATCTGAAAGAGATTTTAGATATGAACTTGGAAAAGTTAGCAAAAAAGGACATATACGTCCCAAGTTGTGAAATAAAGCGTTATAACGACATTTAATAATCCGTATACACAACAAATAATATGAAACTAAAGTGAATTGTATCCTGGCCATATTGATTATAAGCAGCTTGAAACTTTCAATGGAAACAACTTAAATACTGTATGACGTAACTCTGCTTTAAGGAGGACGCACGAAAGAACCACTAAGAAAGCATATCATAATACATTAGGGCACAGTAATCAATGTCGTTAGTGAATGTGATATTTTTGCTGGATGGTTTATAAATAAATATAATGGGATGCTGGTTACAAAGGGCAGACGAGTGGACAGACAGATGTAAGTGTGGAGAAACTGATGAACAGGTAATAATTACAATAATCCATCCCAATGTGGGGTCCTAAAAATCCAACAGGCTATAAAGTGTGACTTATTTGCTGTAAAGGTGTTACTGCGAGTCCCTTATATATTTACTTCATTTTCCCACATTTTTGATGAAATCCAGCACATTAGTTATAATTTCAAATGTACTGAGACTATCTTTATGTTAGGCCCTAACTTGAACATACAAAAACATATCCCCAATCAGCATAGGTTATGCTGCATTTCTAGCAATAATTGTATTTGGATAACAATCAAGCCAATTTATTTTACCATTTAATTAGTAAGTCGTTGTGCAGTTGCAGTTCACTCATTTCATATTTTCAAATTTTAGAATCAACATATGCTACAAGCTGATTTATATAATTTTATCCATTTTAGATATACTCATGATATATAAGTGAATGAGTAATATTTCTCAAGACAGTCTTAGTTCTGAATTGTGGGAATATGTTATTCAAACAGTCTGGGGTTTGTTGAGTGCTGCAAGGAGGGGTAAGTTGGAAGAGATCCTGGAATATGCAGTACAAAGCGGGGGATTTGTGAAACCATTTCATTACATTTGTTCTAGTTTTCTTTATTAACAACATCGTGTTGTTGTTGTTTTAGTACTAGTATCAATATGACATTGATTATCTTTTCCTTGACATCGTCTTTTGCGTTTGTGCGTCTATAGGAAGCATCTTCTTCAGTCTGTGCTATAGTGATCACCTTTTCCGTCTCTTCATCTGTTCACACTTCTTGTCACCATCATAGATGTGTAAATACTACATATATTTGGAAGGCCATTTAGTAACCGAATTTCTTATTACATATTGTGCCTTTTAAAGGTTTCATCTTCTCAGGTCCAGTTTTCACAGAGTTATTGCTCCTTCTATCAATTTTACATCTCTACTACAGCAGATCTATGTGACCAACAAAGCTCAGAAACTATTAACATATTCAGATGCAATACGACGTGTATATTGTCTCTTATGTTTAGTTATGCCTTTATGGGTTTTGTTCCCTTATTTTTCATTTCGGGTTAGTTATGGCCCTTGAAAATTAACTCGATATCTTCATATGAGATGTTTCTTGTAACAGCCTGAAAATTAGCTTAATATAATCACATGGAATATTGCTTCTTACTCGTAATTTTTTTAAGAACCATTCAATTTCTGATGTAATTCAGAGCGTGCGTTGTCTCCTTGGCTTATATGTGCCCTTTAAGTGCTTGTTTGTTTCTTTGTTTATTGTTATTTTTTATGTTTTGCTTCAATACGGGGCGAAGCGAAACTCTGTCGATGTTTCTAACTCACGTTTGTCATTAACTCAGTTTTAACATAAACTTGATTGGTAACTTAAAAATATGTATATGATGGTGAATCCATGGCTGATGATAAACGCAATTCCTTTTTTTTTTTTAATACGGCAAATCTGTGCTATGGATATTATCTGATAATAACCACACCCTTCTCTTTGACAGTTTGAGAAATACTGCATCTATTTGATAATTTCTCTAAGTTTTAGTCCTGGTAGTTTGAAAGGGTGGTGTTCTACGATTGATCATATCATTATAGCACAGTAGTTACACGCACAATTGGCCAATGCTAATATGGCACTTAAGTGTTCCTCTTCTGGTTGTTTTTGTTTCTCTAAGTTTCAGCATGGGACTATCAAGACCAAAAAGAAAAAAGCGGTCAGACCCTTAGGCAATAGCAACACAACCAGCCCAACATCAGACAAGAACAATCTGTTTATGTGTCTAAACATAGAGCTGCACAACCATCAGCCAATAGTTTAGTTGAGTTCGGCACAGCTCCGCAAACAGCGAACGCTGCAGACCTTACATCTACAGGGGACATTGCGGATACACCTACAATTGCGTCATCTACAGGTTCTGCGGTTCAGAATGTCCATTTTCAAGGAACCTGCTGCGATGCTGCAAAACTTCATTGTCTGCGCCAAATTCAACACCACTACATTTCAATTAAATAGTTTTAGGATCGCTAGCATAATTGTTGGCTACAATGATATAAATTAAAATTTTCTCGCGTGGGACGTTTTTATTTAAGTAGTTTTTTGTTTTATTATTTTGTTTCCAGTACTGGATATATATTATCCCCTGATATATTTTATGTGACAGAATGTTGTTACCCCATCCCCACACACCCCACTACCGGCGCTTTCACGACAATTTGTATTTGTTTTTCATTTATATCAGCTGAGAGTTGATGTATTACATGACATGTTAAGATGTCAGGGAGTATTTTTTTTTCCCCTTTTTTCTTGTTACAAACGATTGTTAGTTTGACTTTTAATGCAGAGGACTTTGTGTACTCAGGTGTGTTCAGTAGTGATGTTGGATTACATATATATCCGCTCAGATAAATTTATATGTTCGAATCGAATTCACTCTATTGTTTCAATTATGTTCTTTCATAGTCGGGAATAAGTAATTGCTCTTATCGTCATTTTAATGGCAAAATTAAGCGCCAGCAAGTTTATATATGGAGTCATCACACACACACACACACACACACACACACACACACACACACTATATATATATATATATATATATATATATATATATATATATATATATATATAATAGATTTGGCTTTTAAAAAATGTTAGGTACTACCCTGCTGGAAAACGTCCTTTTGATGTGATAATAAAAAACATAAAATCAATATAACATATTAAGTGATCTCTAAGTGTATACAATATTATATGTTTTAGCCGACATGGGACTAAGCCTACTGTTTATTTCGTAGAAATGATCTTTATTAATTGCAGATTGTGTAAAATACTGCCTGATTTGTATGGTACTTTGAGCATTTATTACAATACGGTAAATTATTGTACGGTGTCACATAGAAATGTTCCTAGATTCATGCACAGGGAACAAAGTGTTAAAGAAAAGATCTTAAGACTATGTGCGACTATTCCCTAATGCTCAGAAGAAAAAGAAAGTCCCTTTTCTATGTTGTGGTGAAACCTTAAAATCTATATAATTGCTGTAGGTTTTCGTTTTCTTTTTCTTTTTGACACCTGATAATAAGAAACAAAAATGATATAATTCAAATGTGTCCGTTGAATATATAATGAGTAGAAGATCTTTGACTTCTTTAACCTTTAACATAACATATTAGCAGTAATACCGACGCTGGCCAGAGAAGTGGTACATATATGTATTGCCATTCACAAGCAAGTAAACAACTACATCATCTAGTTTGAGGCAAAATAAACTAAAAAAAGAATATTCGTTGCAAGTGTGACCCTATTTATAATTTCCTCTGTAAAAAAGAGATGTGCTATGTTCATGTATGTAATTGTTTCTGAGTAGAAAAAGTGAATTATAAAATATAACCTGATCAGTGATATACCTGTCTCCTCATCAACCGTTGGTTTGAGATTCATCATTCAGGTTATGTAAATTGCCCATTTGGTACGCATTCGTGAGAGGGTATATTGTTGGGGCCTCTCCACTTGGGTTGCTTACAATATTGTGTTTCGGTGGTAATGAACATAATGTATCTGAGAACAAATGCTATTCTACATGTAAGGAACTATCCTGTGGTGAGAAGTCTCCTTCACCTAATGTCTGATTTATACCAAAACGTTTTGCTTCAGCTTTTCATATGACGTATGCCGTTTATGTTGCTTTTTGTGTAGAATGGCATCATCGTTCATATAATAACAGTTCCAATGTGTTACAAAGTAATATAATTCCACATATCCTTTGGAACTTTCGATGTAAATCCGATTTTTTTTAAAGCATACTTAATTTTTCGTATTATCGTATCGTTTTCAAGCACGTATATGAACACGATTCGTTTTGTATATCAACATAAATGAAAGATTGAGTAAGTAAAATGAAATATTTAGCTACACTTACGGTACCAACTTGCATACATTTTCCGTATATTTATTTCCCTGCTTTTTTCATGTACTTTATACTTTTGAACCAATTTTTTACACTTTTAATACACAATTACACATACGGTAAAGAGCTTTAGCTTTATGAGTCACTTTCGACAATCTTAAATTTTATTTATACATTTTTTAAATTCTCATAACTTCATACATTCGTTTGTTATATAGGACTGAAGCATTGTTTTATTATCATGAAGCATCTAAAATCATTGTCTCGCCTACAGCAAGTTTTTTGTCTCTAGTAATTTAGCATAAGGGAGTCTATGATAAGAAGACTATACGAGGTTGTGTTAGGTAAACTCCAGATCCTCATCAACATAACGTATACTTAATGCATACGTCGTAGATTATACTCATGTAGCCATAAGGCCCAAATAGTCCATGTTTATTTGTCACCTGCTGGTTTAACTTTAATTCAGGTTCAAACGGCGTAGACAACATGTCGTGATTGTCTATGAAATAACAATTGTTTTGATTTACCTATCAGTTTCAATTGTGTTAGAAAGAAAGATACAATTGCTACGTTTCTTTTAGAGTTGTTAATGTAAATCCAACGTTTGTAAGAGCATACTGTATTCTGCGTCTTAAGGTACCATTATGAACCAGATTTCTTTGGAATGTGAAATTAATGGAAAATATATGAGAGTTGCTCTTCTGCAAAATGCAATATCTTCGCACAGAAGTGTCTTCAAAGAGAGAGTTTATTGTGTTAACTTTCATCTGTAAACCACCCTAACAAAATAATCGCTGTTTTTTTATTTATATGTTGTGTAATAGGTAGAAGCATATATCACCTGATTTAGGTGTTCTTATATTTCTGAATTTGTTTCAATATTTATAAGATTTAAATCACAAACATAATTTTAAAAGGTTATTCCGATCTGTACCATTTGTCATTATGTTTATCCCCAACATTCTCCTTTACTAGCGTGAAATCACGTGATACAAATCGTCATCAATACTTGTTTTCATCGATATCGATCTACAGGTTAAGGTAAACAATGGTATCATCCAAATATTGAACATAGGTTCTTGTCATAAAACGTGGATTGCTTGCAGTCTCTCACTCCCTCATATGTTGTCAAGTTCCACAACAAGTACATACATTTAGTATTAATATTTGTGACTGTCATTTTTGAATAGAATTTGCACGGGTTGATTTTCCTCTCAAACATATCTGTAAAATCTCCAGAGTGATGAATTTTCATATCCAAAATAACCCGTAGCACACCAGTCATGAAGGCGTCATCTACGGGGCAATAAGGCAATCTCTCTGCCAAGTCAAGCATATCAGATATTACGTCAAACGGCAAAATGTATGCTGTTCCGCTGAGGTAAGGTGGGTATCGAGAGCTTGGAAGTTCGTCTTTCTTCACTGCATACTTACCTTTTCTTTGTACCTGTCCTCCATTGCGATAGAAGTAACCGTGTATAGTTTTATTGTTGATATTCGAATCTGTCAACAAATAATTGAAAATGATAGCTACATTGATAAATGTGTCATCGTCAGTTTTAAGAATATATTTGATACTTCCGCAGTATGTTTTAATCCATGTCAGACCATGCATCATTTTTCTTGTTAGGTTGTACCTCGACTCCATGAAATCAATCTGTACAATGTCTTTGTACTCAGTACTTTCGTCGTGCACAAGTCTGTCCGATATAACTTCATTTGCCATTATTCCAAGCATGAACACCAATTTAGCAGATATATTGAAAGTAGAGTTACGCTGACTTACAACGCTACCCCAGGTACACCTGATAGCTTGTCTCTCCTCGGTATTCTTCGGTAGGGAGAGTACGAATATCAGGAGAGATGGAGGAGATGGCACATTGCAAATATCCCTACCATCTATCATATACTTTGTTACAAAAGGAGTGATAACTTTATCCCAAGAATTAGCATACATCTTTTTGATTGATTCGGTTCTCGATTTCGTTAAAATGTGCATTGTGGTTGTAACATTCGGAAGGCCAGTTGATGTTTGCACTGAAGTTTCACTGAATGTATTTTTTGTTAAGAATGTGAATGCAGCACGACTGACAAATTCTGCACTGAAAAAGGTAATGATCGCAGATTCAACTACCAAACACACAACGATACACTTTGCATTCATCCTTGGGATTGTGTACGCTTGAAGCTCATATTCTGAAGAAAAAAAAAAAAAAACTCTATTTGTTCGGCAAATATCCCGGAGCAATGTTTTTTTTTTTTTTTTTTTTTTTTTTTTTCTCACCCATTACATCTGTGCCCCTTAGGGCTAGATCCGTCAGATAAAAGATGAAACTAAGAACCAATGCTGGTTTCATATGTTACATTCTCTTGTCAGGCGCATTTTATGCATGTGTGTATTGTTGTGAGGTGAGAATCCTAACAGTTTCGAGGGAGTCGCGGTAACTCAGTTGGTAGAGCGTCAAACTCGTAATTCATGGGTCGCAGGTTCGATGCCTGCCCAGGCCAGCCCGGGTCAGCTGCCTCGGTGTGTCCTTGTGAAAGATACTTAGTTCCCATTTCTTAAGAGCATGATATAGGCAATAATGTATATAAAGTTCTGTTAAAAGCCACACAAACAAAATCACAAGTTTCGAACCTATGGCCTAGGGGCTTAGTCTTCGGGTTGTGCGATGGAGTGTGGGTCGTATAAAGACGTGCTCTATGGCCGATGTTGGTTGCATATCGGAATTCATCGTGCGATGCCCTGTAATTAAATGCATTATTATCATTTGTGGGTCTCAAAAATGTTCAGTGATCCAATAACTAAATCTCTGATAGATAAAGACTGAGTTAGGGATATGCGTTTACAAATCCATGTAGTAAAACTTATCTGATCTGTATTGATACTTCTTTCAATGATCATACAATCAAATTCACCGTCGAGGGCAAATCATGTAGAAAAGTGCCTTTGGCATATAATATACCAATGGCATCCACACCCAACTTTTATGAGGTATACGAACTAATGTACAACGCCACAGAAACAGAGTAGAGCAGCCAATACGAGAAATTTTTCGAAGCCGTTTCAAAGTAAATGGAGCAAACACCATAGCTGAGATATACAAGCACTCCAAGACGTTTGTTGATGTTGGATACAAACGTACAAAGTCTGGCCGTGTTCGAATTGGTGCAATACTTGGTGATGGGTTATTTGAGCTCCTTTAGACCGAGACCGACTTAAGCGAAATTGTATCTAGGTTGCAAAGGAATTTTATGGTGATTCCGGAAAGGGTAAGCCTGTTTGTTTGTTTTTTTTTTTGTTGCTTTTTTTTTTCAACAAAAGACGATTTTCAATTTCGAATTACCATAAAAGAAAAATATTGTACGATGCTTGATGGCCGTGAAATTCCAACATATCATCTAGATCTTCCGCTTTGCCTCGTTATCCATACACCACCGTATACACAGAAGGATATAAAACGTAGGCGACTAAAACAAGAACAGGAAGAAGCAACCAAAAATTCAATTAAATGACGTCGTGTATATATTGAAAGTTCGATGGCATTGGGGCAGAACATGCCATTATGAATATTGTGAATTTCACTCGCTCGCGTTACATGTTGGAACTGGTGCCCGACCATGCCTTAAATACGGCATTGGAGTCAAGTCGCGTAATTAACTTTGCCGACCGTGCCGATCCGTAGTTGAGTATTATCGCGCGTGCCGGCAAAGACTTGCCAACACGAATGTGGACAAGAACAATGAAAAAGCCAATGATGCCGTAGATGAAAAAGACAATGACGCTATCGACGAAAAAGACAATGAAGTCAATAAATATAATGAGGGATCGAAGCGATTGCTGTTTCAAATCCTGGTAATAAGCAAGTTAGATGATGTGTTTTTGTTATACGGGTTTTGCCTAATTGTTCTAAGGTGAGCATTATTCTCGTTCCGGACGTTATCATGCCGATTTTCTCCTCAAAGGAGCTACAATCTCACGCGGGTACTTTACCATTGGTGCTCTTGTAATCTTGAATCGCAGAG
This sequence comes from Margaritifera margaritifera, assembly GCA_029931535.1. Lineage (NCBI taxonomy): Eukaryota > Metazoa > Mollusca > Bivalvia > Unionida > Margaritiferidae > Margaritifera > Margaritifera margaritifera. The sequence continues at coordinate 3,199,837 of JAQPZY010001553.1, forward strand.
ACACCAAGGCTATCAATGATGAAATCAACAAAGGTTTTGCAACGATCCTCAGAAGGTTTGACGATTACACCCGAGCAGGTTCAAGATGGACTCTTTCTAGATATCGCGGAAGTTCATGATGATGTTTCCCTGTACAAGCATTTTCGCAGGTCAAGTTATATTCCAACGCCAGCTTGTATTCCACGGCGAGCAGCAATAAAGCTGAAAAACAAAGACATCCGGTGTTTTGCATGGGCACTCTTGTCCGCGCTGCATCCTGTGTGCGATCATACAGTTCAACCTCGAAAATATTAACAGCACATGGATGAACTCAAGTTTGGCAACAGCATTCCCTGTACATGTTTTTGAAATAGGTAAGTTTGAACGACTCAACCCTGACATCGCCGCTAATGAGTTCACTTGGAATAGTGGCCTTCAACCAATTCGACTATCCACCTCTTCGCGCGTGCGGGCCAACGTTGATCTGCTGTTGTTGAGCTACATAGACGCAAGCGGCGTCGTACCATTACGTGTGGATACAAGTTTTTCCCAGAAATGGTTTACCGGCACAGCAAGCACAAGACGAAAAGGTTTCCGTGTCCACGTTGCATGCATGTATTTAGCACCCAACAGCTGTTTCACGACCACGATTTTTACAGCGAGAGAGTCAGTGAGAAGCCATTGATCATGCCGAAACCTGGCAAAAACATCCTGAAATTCACTGAAAGACGAAAGTCCCATATGCCATTAATGCGGACTTTGAAGGCTTGAACGTTCCCTTGAACGACCAAAGGTCGTCAGAGGAAGAGCCCACGGTTCAATCGAATACGACGCAAGTTGCTACACTGTTGTCAGATGTGACGAAGCAGCTGAGCCGCCATTGTTATATCGCGGCAAGGATTCGGTTGATATGTTTACTAACCACCCAACTGAAGTTGATGCTACCATCCAAGACGTAGAGAGGTGCGTTTCCGATATGAAGTCATGGATGGCATGTAGCAAGCTGTAGATGAATGATAATAAAACTGAAGCCATTCTGATCACCACACAAAGACTTTCTCATTCCCATCCTTTACCTCAAAAAATAAGTATCAGCAACACCAACATTAAATTCACACAATTAGTACTAAACCTAGGAGTTACTCTCGACAGTACTCTCTCATTACACCAAATGTCATGAACATATGTAAGGATGCATATATGGAGCTGAGACGCATCAGCTTCATTCGCAATTGTCTTTCAGTTGATGCCACTAAAACACTTGTGTGTTCCTTAGTACTTTCTAGACTAGACTATTGTAATTCTCTTCTCTCAGGTTCGTCTCAGTATCTACTCCCGAAACTTCAAAAGGTTCAAAACACAGCTGCTCGGATCATCCTTTGAGTACCAAGAACCGAGAACTCCTCCCCCTGCTCTTTATCCTCCACTGTCAACCCGTTCGCTCTAGAATCAAACACAAAATCTGCTCTCTGTACTACATTTCGTTGACTGCCTCCAGTCCAAAATACATATCTGACCTCACCCACATGAACACCCCTTCTAGATACTTACGCTCCTCTTCTGACACTGGTATTCTCATTATTCCCACCATCAAAACGAAGTCCTACGGACAACGTTCTTTTGCGTACCAGGGCCCAGCTACCTGGAACGACTTGCCTCTAGAACTTAGAGACAATAACACTGTAATCTCATTCAAGAGTGCTCTTAAAACTCACCTATTTCGACTGCAAGAACAGATTTAAGACTTAACAATGTTACCTTACTTTAATTATTTTCAGGATGTTTTTGTTTGTAATTTCACGGTGTTTGTTTTTGTAATATTCTCTCTCTCTCTCTCTCTCTCTCTCTCTATATATATATATATATATATATATGTGTGTGTGTGTGTGTGTGTGTGTGTGTCCTTGTGTTTTAAATCGCTCGAGGTTACAGCGAAATTGATCCGACAACAGCTTTCCTCGTCCGCAAATATCACTATGACCAACACGATGGAGTTGCTTGCAGAGCAGCTCGCGGACGCATAGCGTCTTCACGGTTGGAGGCGAACCCTCTGGTTTCAGTTTTCTGCCGCATTGCATCAACAGGTCTCAACCCTGTCGTGCTCAACGCTGCTATGATCAAGCGAAGCCGCCTTACCCACTCTCGAGACCGATCGTGAATCAACAATTCCTGCTTGTACTGATGCCCAAATACTCGTTCCGCAAGTGTACAGTTAAATCGTTACACAATGGCTTCGTCGCAATGAACGCCAGCATTTCCACGGCTAACACGCACGTGGTGTTTCGCCAACAACGCAGCAACAGCTCCGAGAAATTCTTTGCCCGGATCCAGCTACAGAAGGTTTGGCCATATTAGAGGCCCACGTGCATAAATGCGTTTCAACGCGTCTGTGACACTTGTTGAATCTTTAGACGTCAGTGGCTCGGCTTCCTTGTATCTGCTAGCAATACCTACGATGGTTAGTACATATTTGTATGCACGTAGACTACTACGTCCACGTGGTACTTGCACGCTGCGTACCCGATCATAAATAAATCTGCCACAACGCTTTTTTGGACAGCCACGCTCTGGCGACGCTATGGATAACTTTAGCGGCGCTCTCTAACTTACCAACGGCTGCTTCACCCTTCCAACAACCGCGCGGACTATAGTATATCGCAGACAGTTTCGCCTCCATGTTTGTTATATCGAGGCTTTGGCTCCAAGTGCAATCTTGACCTTCATACTTCCTTTGACAATCCATCTGGCGATCTTTCTCCGAGTGTAGGACTGGTCTAATTTGTGTTATTCACCAAGATATTTACTCCACGGTACTCCTGGTAGTTTCGTTAACGCAGCGGAGATATCACCGACGGCGACTATTTTTAGACATGGCCCGATGGAAGTGGAAGTTCCCACAAACGTAAACTTCCTTGATCCGCATCGGGAACAAACTCCAGCGATTGCAGCTCTGCCATTCGGCGTCAGAACCCTAGTTGGATTTGCGGTACGAGTGTTTATGCGGCATCGCACACAATATGAAGGCATGTTGATGTTGTATACAACAATTGACATTGAACATGGCATGCGAGTGAAAGAGGGAAGATTTTTTCTGTCATTGACTTTTCTGCGTCGGTGAAGCCCCGACCAACCAGCATAATACCGATGGAACCAGTTCCGTATTTCTAGACTCGGTTCGCGCGTTAATTATTGGCCTAGTCGGATCCGGAAAAACCCAACTGCTGCTGAATCTGATTACGCGTTGGTAGAAATGGGATGAGCTGTGCGTAATTGCGCCGTCCGCGGACGACCAACTATGTTGTAATGTATTCAGGGAAGCGCTTGCGTGTAAATAGTCGTCCGCGAGCAGCGAAGCTGCCATTGAGTTCTTTTCCACGATCGATGAGGCCCCTACTATTGACGATCTTGACCAGGAAAACAATAATCTTTGTCGTGTACTACGATGTGATGTTTGACCGCGAAGGCAACCTCGCGAGATTATTTTCTCAAGGCTGCCACAAAAACGCATATATGATCTATGTGACCCAACAATACGCACACGTGCCTAAAGTTATTCGGGACAACTGCAACATGTTGATGTTATTTCATGGAGTTGACGCGCATGGCCTTGCAAACATTCATTGGACTTGGTGTGCTGTCGATTACTCGTGGGATGAGTTTCGGAATATGTTCGCGGAAGTTACCCGGGACCCCTGTAGTTTCCTCACGATTACTTGACTAGTGGACCGCGCAAGTATTGCTCGGGTTTGAACCCGAATTTGTAAAGCAATTTAACGACTGCGATAAATGTATACTGACCGACGCCGCAAAATCTTCTCCGTGATTACATAGGTGTCCTCGAACGCGTCAAAGGTATGTTTCAGTCGCGATAGGCAGCACGGGAAGACCTTGCAGCGGGCTTCGAGCAAACGTTTGCACCGCTGATCAAGCCTGCGCGCGAAACCGCGGAACAAGTGGGAAAGATGATGGGAACAAAAACACAACCTTGTTCCGTTGTCAAGGCAGTCAAACGCGCCAAGGATATTAAGAAAGCCACTAGAGAAAGCGCGGCGGCAATCGAACGCTTGCCTGAGGCGAATGAGAGACTCCAACAAGGAATAGATGCAACCAGAGGTGACATCAGGGAAATGCACGAAGACGTCCGAGAGGCAATTGCGTATCTTCCGCAACAACAACCACCCGAGTACAAGTCAGACTTGAAAACAACGCTTACAATATTTAACGAGATAGGCCGCAAAAAGATGTACGAGGATGCCGTAGCATTTGCCGCTTCTTTACCTGACGACTGGAAAGATTATGTAAAGGGAAATTACAAGAACCGTTGCAGAAATGAAGCATTCAAATATTGGTCTAAGTGGATAATTCGGCAGAAGTTTGATACGGGTGAGGCATCTGGCAGAGCAGGAAGAAATTTGATGATAAGTCGAAATATATAAAAGTCAACATGATAAACCACATTTGACAAAATTCTCTGGTAAGGGGATTAGTAAGGCGCAACATTTGCCCAAACAAAGATCCATTGTTGATTGCGTGTTTGTAAACCAGCCGAGGGTCCAGAAACTTGTGAATCGGTTGGAAACGTTTGTGGGGTCGGTTCGCGCCGGCAATAACGCACAGGAAGTCATCAATGGGGCCACGTCGAAGATTTTCGATGCTTGTTTCAGCTTGATTTTTAAGAGGATCCCAACCAGTATCCAGTAAAAGTCCTAGCTTGTGAGACATCTGAAAACCATGTATTCAAGGCAATCGTTCAGAGATTCCATCATCCTGTAACTGAATACATGCTTCCTTACTTAATTATTGGTTCTCCTTCAGTGGCTCCGTGCTTAATCTCACAATCAGTGGGTTGCATGTTCGAATTCTGCCCAGATCAGAACGGGCCAGCTGCTTGTTGAATCTCTTGGGAGGACAATTCTCTATTATTGCCTCAGAGCTAAATAGTATTTAATGTGCTGATGTGTCATTAACACCATTCAGTGAATCTCCTCTTTTTAGACTGTTTACCTTTTGCTTCTTGTGACGTATTCAAATGTCACAGTTTAGAAGTTCACACGAATCTATTTAATTTGACACAGATAATTTAACACATGGCAACCATTTCTCCCGTTGCCTCTGTTACGTGAGGTTAAGTCTCTCATGACACGAAAATTATTGGATTTTTATTTTAAACAATTTGGTGGTTGCATTTATGCAATAACCACTCCACCTTGCTTAATGCGAAGGAAACAAAACACACAGTGTTTCTTAAAATCCGGTCCAATTAGGGATCGCGTCGATTAAAAAAGGATACTACGGTGTCTCTGTGGTAAGAGTGCTAGACTAACAATCAATCGGTTGCGGGTTTGAATCCTCCCCCAGACAAGACTGGGTCGGCTGCTCTTGTGTGTTTATGTGATAGGCACTTTACTGCAATTTGCCGGGTCACTAAATAATCTTCTGTGTGCTTACGTGTTACTAAGTATCTATCAATCGATTATAATTGCCGTTTTATGTCCGTTGTAAAGTAGTTACAAAGGAATAAAATCTATTAAAGAGTTATGAGTTCCGGAATACCTAAAAGTAAGGTCTAAACCCGATGGACTAATGACGCCATCTGACCAATCCCATACATTGTTATATTGTTTCGTTCTTCTCATTTCCTATCAAACAAGGTGGTGACCTTGATCTAACTTCGTTCCTTGTCGCTATCATTCCAATGGTATGCGGCAAAAAAGGCAACATACAAAACAGAGACAAACAAGACAGACAAACAACATAAACGAAAAGTTGAATATACAGCTTGGAGTTCAAACCAATAAGGCGCGATATCCACGAGTATTTTTCCAGGGTGACCAAATGTATCAATATTTCAAAGTCGACTCCCGATCAAAAAACATGATTGGAAACGTATTGTTAAATACAAAGTCCATTTGAAACTGCTTTGAAATGTAGATTAATTGAAGACGCATTGCTTAATAGATTTCAGAAGCTTTTGCTGGATGGCAATTTGATTCCGTCTGTAATATGGGATGTAGCTAGGGAATTTCCAGCCTCTCTTGAATCATGCCGAGTTGTTGCCCCAACATCTCTCTCTCTCTCTCTCTCGTTCATGATCTGAAATTCCTTGTTTATTTCGTTTGACACTGATAATAAAATCACAAATGCTTAAGAGTATTTTTCCAGGGAGACCAAATGTATGAATATTTCCGGATAAATATGGACTTTCGTTATGGCTGTTGATTTCACAGATTGATAACCCAAAAGCGCGAAAAAAAAAATTCTGAATCAAAATAACATTGCTAAACGTGCAATTTCTTTAAAAGTCCTACATCCAGTATTTTCTTTTTTCCTTTTTTTTTTTTTTCTTTTTTCTACAATTTCCCTTGTCACTGTAAAGGAAGATACTTAAGTAATAAATTACAAATAAAGAACCTAAAAAATGAGATTCATGGACTTTCTATTTTATTCCTACCGAGCTACAAAGACTGCTGTTTTCATGATGTCGCTAATATTATCTGCATAACATGCCAGTACTTGCTAAGAAAGTTTGAAGAAACAGTTCGTCAGTAAAGTAACCATGCATTGCACTGAGAATATTACTCTTCATGGAGAACAAAGAATGTTATATTAATCCATTTAAAAAACAGAAAAATAAAAGGAATGAATTTGACAAGACGTTTTGTGGCCATGTAAAAGTTGTTTGATAGCTCCTCAAGAATGTATAATTCTTTGCGATAAATCATTTTTAGTTGTGAAAAGCAATTCTCATTCAGAGAAGAAGAACATTTATTAACCAAACATTCAATGTCGTTTTTTCAATAATAAGTAAGTAAGACATAGCTACTCCGGATAAACACTGTGCGGCGACATCACGCGGGGGGTGGCGGTGGGACATTTATGGAACATTACTTTGAGATTATCTAATTTCCTGGTAATAAAAAAGGTATATTATTATTATTATTATTATTATTATTATTATTTAAAACTTTTCAAAATTTAACCAAAAAAATAAAATGTCTGTAACTTGTAACTTGTAGCCCTGAAGTCATAACTTCAATGCGCCATATTTGTATCATACAAATATTTAACTCTTTGTTGAAATAGCTTAACAAACAAATTGATATCTCCAACACAAAACCAAACCTTTCTCAACATAGTAATCCTGACACATGGGTTGTCCATGTAATATGATTGTTTTCATTATGGCGCTTTAACATCAGATAACAGTTCTAGGAATACATGTTTTGATCCATGTGAAGTAAACGTAGCCACAATTTAACACATCTTGTATAATAGGTAACATATATTAGGTATCTGACTAATTTTCCAACTGCATATGCATTAACAGTAGAAGGTGAGAGATTAAGGTTCCGTTTACAAAATTTGCTCTGTACTTTTAATATTACTCTGAATGTTTGTAACATCATACTACTGAACCATAGCACAAAACTGGTTTACCAATGCTGTCAAAACTTTTTAAAATATCTACACTATACTAAAGCGGTCAAGCAAGGAAGAATAAGCTCTCTGTCTGTCTGTCTCTGTCTGTCTCTCTCTCTCTCTTCTCTCTCTCTCTCTCTCTCTCTCTCTCTCTCTCTCTCTCTCTCTCTCTCTCTCTCTATATATATATATATATATATATATATATATATATATATATATATATATGTTTTTGTGTGCATGAACAATACCGTGGTATGGTTGGGCCGACGAGCTTTATAATATAAGGCGATTCGCCAGAAAAATTTTTCACAACGACTGTCGGCTTGTTGAACAAACGTATTTCATCTTAATTTAATGAACAAGTTAGATCGGTATATCAAAACAGTGTGTTAAGAAGGGAAGAAAAGGTAAGAGAGAAATGAGTGCCCCGGTTTGAAGAAAACCGAAATGTAAAATTGTTGTCTTTTATTTACAACTGAAAGCAAGCTGACATTAAGAGACATTATTACCTGTTGAGATAAGCAGTGATAATTGCTGAATGAAGAGTGGCACCCCAAGGCGTCATGTAAGAACGGTAACGGTACTTATCTTTATTGAAACTCGGTTGCGTTTGCATCGCGTGGTAGGCGGTTGCTATTTAAAATCGCAATAAAACTACTATTTTACATTTAATAAACCAAATGACCAGTTGGATGTGTTTTTAAAGAAACTTTGAATGGTGTTTTATCACAAACTTTACTTCCTAAAATGTGACCAAACTTGACCTGTTGTATTACTGACGAAATTATTGAAGATCAGGGAATCGATGTGTAGGTTCCAGAATTTTGAGTGATACATGTAATTTGGGCCAGTGGCCAATATTACAAGAATAAAGGTCATTATTATCATTATTATTATTATTATTATTATTATTATTATTATTATTATTATTATTATTATTATTAAATTCATTATTTTATTATTATTATTATTATTATTATTATTATTATTATTATTATTATTATTAAATTCATTATTTTATTATTATTATTATTAAATTCATTATTATGATAATTATTATTAAATTCGTTATTATCATTATTATTATTATAATAATTATTAAATTCATTATTATTATTATTAAATTCATTATTATTAGTATTATTAAATTCATTATTATTATTATTATTAATATTATTATTATATTAAATTCATTATTATTATTATTATTATATTATCAAATTCGTTATTATTATTATTATTATTAAATTCATTATTATTATTATTATTATTATTAAATTCATTATTATTATTACTATTATTATTATTATTATTATTTTTAAAAAAACATTAGTGGATTGTAATTGCATTATATAAAGTTTTAATGCTGTAGGGTTTCATTCCACTACTAAATATTGGTGAGATGGATGTTGTCACAGCAATAATACAATAATCTAATGTTGAAGTCATATTGTATCAAGTTGAAATGTGTTTAAACAACAGTGATCATTCTTGAAGATAAACGTCAGAATTGGGGTTCAAGGTCACGCATTTGAACCCTCATAAGATTTTGTAACATTTATGTACCTCGTTGAAATGCTAATAGAATAATGAATGAACCGTAACAAACGCAGAACGAACGATAATTGCTATGTGTAGGACGTTGCAGAGGGAAAAAAAAATGAAATGATAAATGATAAAAAATAAACGCTAAACCATAAACACTAAACGGTCAACCATAAACGCTAGGCAATAAACCATTAATGATACAAGATAAACCATACATGATGAAAGAAAAATTATAGAAGATGAACTAAACTAATGAAAACATCGATAAAAGTTTATCTTTTTTTTTTCTTTCTCGTATATACGTGTATTGTTATTTATCGCAATTAAAACGATTGTAATTGTATTTGAAATTAAATATGAACATAACCTATTTCTAGCATGAAAGAAATCGTCTTCCTTTCATGCGACAGGCAGTTTTTACTCAAAGTTAGGAGTGTATGAAGACGGCACCACTATTTTTATTTAATTTTGCTGTATATAAATTATACAATTTCAAAACATTCCATGAACTCTTTATTATTCATAAAACACATGTTAGTTATTGCCATACACTATTTAATCTAATAACCGGTTCTCCATATCCTTTGAGATATCGTAGAAGGACAGTATCATTGATACATGATGAAAAGAAATAAACAGGTAGGCCTCATGAAAATCATGTTATTCCTTTTGTGGCTTTTCTGTTTTCGATTGTAAATATTTTTAAATTAAAAAAATTGCGTGTCAAGGTGGAGAGATTAGAGTATGATGACATTAGATGAAATTAGATGATAATGTACGATGACATTAGTACGATGACATTAGATGACAATGTACGATGACATTAGTACGATGACATTAGATGACAATGCAGACTGTTGAACACCAATACACATGCATCAAAAAGAGTATATATTTCAAAATATTTACAAACTATAATCAGATTGACTTTCCTTCTATCTATTGGTATACAATATTTGCACAATATACACCTGATGCTATAGTAACTTTTTCTTGTCTAGAAACTTTGTCATCATCACAGCTTGAAAAAGGGCACTAGCATTAATGCTGTGTAGATGCTAACCTCTGGGCCCTCAAGACGGAAGTAAAGTGTGTTCAAACTTATAACACGACAATTGTGAATATATGAAGACAAAGACAGTTGGTCCTCAATACCAATTATTATAATAAGTCTTTTCATTGATCAATGTATCAGTGTGTGTGTGTGTGTGTGTGTGTGTGTGTGTGTGTGTGTGTGTGTGTGTGTGAATATAGTTGTGTCTGTGATTAAAATAGAGTTTTTGACAATAAAATAAAAAATGATTACAAATCAAACTTACTCAGGAATAAAAATCTAATTCAGAACAGTTCTTTTCTTTTCTCCGGTGGGACTATTTTTAACTTTGTGAAAAACAAACAGCGTTGAAAGTTGTCCTTCTAGTTTTTGTTTGTTGTGTTTAAACTGGATTGAGCTGGCCCTGCATACATCGTCATCCAACAGAAAAAAATGCGTCGCAAGTAAGGCTGCAATATGTGTCGTCAGTTGCGAGTTTCACGTTGCCATCCTGAATTTCGCCCGCGATTCAGAGTATGACTTCGAGTGTAACCTGCCGGTAACATTTTATATCTATACCCATCTAACCATGCAAGGAAAACATCCAATCACCTAACATGCTATGCTTGCATTGTTATTCCAATCATTCTTGACTAAAATGGCTAGATGTTCCGTTATGACAAAAAAGTCTAAATAAAATGTTGAATACTTTTTCGTTTATAGTTATGGCGAGTATTGTCGGAAGCAGTCATATAAGCAACGTCGAAGACGAGCACAGCTGACTGACTTATTACATCAATGACTGACAAAGCGCGTAAGACTAGGAAGATGTGTAACTGTTCTTTGCACTTAACCTTAGCAATGGACAAAATTAACACCATTCCACGATATATATCTCGATTATTGACCATATTTGTAAGTGAACATATTATTTTTGTTTATTCGAAACTATTTTACTAGTTTCAAGCAAGTTAGTTAATAAAGACTAGAGATATACGCGTCACAAATATGAAATAGGCAAAGCCTTAGAGGAGTGCAGCTGATTGACTTATCGTGACGTCACTAACATACATTGTTAGTGACACTATGCAATGCGAGACGTGAGTGTTCTTATGCTTAGCAAAGGAAACTATGCTACATTTCACTGCATTATATTTGTATTTATTTTGGGCTATTGTCTTTTTTTGTATGTAGAGAAATAATTTTTAGTTATTCGAAACTACTGGACAGTTTTGTAACTAAATACGCATTATTACTTTGCTAACGAGTCGAGATCGCATTCTAATTGATTGAGCATCTTCCGCTTTTTTCCAATGATTTCGCGACTAACTGTCGGTTCACAAAAATTGTTTAAAACATACGCCATGAAAAATCTGTGTATTGGTGTAACGTTATCATAAGAGCTGGCTGCGCGCAGCTTGAGCTGTGTTTGCATTAAAAGAGGCAATGCCTGAGAAGATTGCAACTGATTGACTTATCGTAACGTCTCTGAATGATATCGTGCGTGACACTATGGAGATGGGTCACAATGCGACACATGAGCTTCCTTGGCTTTGGCAAAGAAACTATATTTTCCATTTTTTACATTAAAGATGATTGATATGTGACATATGACGATGCAGAACGTACTTTCAAAGTATTTCATTTTGTGCCATTACAAAGGGCTTTTCTACAGTAATGCTTCATGAACATGCACACGTTAATTTGAGGCATGTTTATATTGACCATTGCACTCATACTTGTGCAACATCAGATTGTTATGCTTGTAACTATATCAAAAGGCTAATATATCCACCCAATAAGATCTCAACCCATTTACTCATGTTACTAGTTTATACTAACTTAGTGAAAATAGATAGAAGACGAGTAAAATGGTATTCTATTTCAGTGGTAGTCTTGGTTAAATATGATGTGTGCTCCAAAAACTGAGTATAAATATGTACAATGAAAGACGCATACATGACTGGATGGGTGGATGGATGAATGAATAATGCGTATTAATATACCAATCGATCAATCACCCAATAGACACACACACACACACACACACACACACACACACACACACACACACATATATATATATATATATATATATATATATATATATATATATATATATATATATATATATATATATACAGAGAGAGAGAGAGATGGATATAATAAGCTTTCCTCAAATACATACGCGTTACAACTGCGTACAACTGCGTGTTATGCATACAGTTTTGTCAACATAAATAAGAGTTTAAGTGTTGTACCAGAATCAGTGGCTTAAAGTTTAAAGCTTTATACCTTTACAACATATTCTTGACGTCTCCAGTGCTGGCCTGATATGGGGTTTCCAGTTGGGGGAAAGCGTTTTAATGGGTAACCACCTGCACTGAACAAATTGCAGGTTGTAAATGTCTGAGACAAAAAGTGATGGAAGCATTAACCTGATGTTGTAATTATTAGATTTGGCTATAGCATACGCGATGAAGACGACGTCTTTAACATCAGCTTGACGAATTACCGATTGCAATACGTTGATATGATTATGTGGAAAAAAAAATAAACACAACAAATTGATATATCTGTGTTGTCGTACTGACATGTTTCAACGATATAACAAGTAACTGTTTATTTTACCGTTGTAAAGATATTTTTGATGCAACCATTTTACTTTATCGTTGCAACGGTAACGTTTCCGTTTGCAATGTTAAAATATAACTTTGGCGTTTCGACGATAAATATTAGCGTTACAACGGTGACATAGCTATTGTAACGAAACATATACCGTTGCAATGATAAAGTATACCGTTACAACAACAACCCACCGGTATCTGAATATCGTTGAAATGGTATATTGATACCGTTGCAACAAAATATAAATACTGTTGCAACTACACCAGTGCTAGAAATACGGTTGCATCAACAAACTTCAGCATTGCAACGATGACTGAATACCGTTGCAACGATATTTGGATACCGCTTCAAAGATGTTGGTATTTTTTACCCTTTTTGTACACTATACCACTCAATCAACAATATTACGTGATCGCCTTGTTGTGTAATACACAACTTACGATGACATTCTGACGCAATAGCTCCTACTGTGAACTTTATCAAGGCGCTGTTAAGCGTGTCATCCATTAATTGCAATAAAGTAACAATACATGATCAAATATTATGGGTGTTTTAATTAGTTTTGCTCATCGTCTATAGTTTTTCGTTCATCATTTATGGTTATCGTTTATCATCTAGCGTTTATTATTTATCGTTTAGCGTATCCTTTTTCAATACGCAACACATAGCCCTTATTATTCGCTTAGCGTTAGTTTAGCGTTCGTTTTCCATTTGTTTAGTATTCCCTTTGCATTTCAAAGGTGTACATAAATGTTTCAGGGTCCGTAGTGGCACCACAGTAGTCCGGGCCGGTTTAACCGCTAGGCAAACTAGGTGGTCGCCTAGGGCGGCAAGATGTGTGTGTGTGTGGGGGGGGGGGGGCGGCAAAAACTGAACGAATAAAAAAAGATATAGAAATAGCGTAAAATAGAAGAAAAAAAGCGTCTAAAGGTTGAAGGTTCGCCTAATGCGCCAAATGGCCACAGACCACAAATTATTTTCCGATAAAGTCTCTACATTTGTTTGTCAGTACTGAACTTTCCACAGTGTCCAAATCCTAATAAATCATATGTTGATGTAAAGTATCTTCAAAGATGAACTCACGGTGAAGTTCTTGTCATAGGTTAACCGGCATTCTTTTGAGAGGCTGGACTGTAAACAAAGCAACGTGTAATGGGTCACAGATTTCACTTCGGGGTCAGCACCAATGCCTCATTACTCACTGTGCTCTGTCGTCAAAATACACACTGACAACCTCACTATAATGCTCATATTCTAAACAATAAACAATTTCCTTTAAATCAATACTAAGAATGTCTAAATCTAATGCATACATCACCACCAAAATGAGAGAGAAAAAAAATATATAAAAATAGACTGGGACTACATTCGTGGGCACTGAACCGGAAGTATTAATTGTGAACTGATTCCAACGAAGACTGATGTATTCAAGAAGTTTGTATCGTTCTTAATCAAGATACAATATCTCTCTGTAAGTAAATCTGAACTTGATAGATTTGTTGAAAAGTTTCCATTTTGCTTGGACCTCTCAGTGACCGATTGTTTAAGACTACGTGATGTCTCTAGGTATATGTGCTCGGAGATATTATCAGCTTCATATATATTTCTGTCAATGAATTTCATCTATTACCATATCGATCACCATATCACTCTTTGCTTGTCAAAGTTCGACATTTTACATTCAATACCGTTAGCTGCTTCATATCGTGATTAATATATTAGAAATGGAGTTTCAGGTTGCATGTGTTTCGCAATAAATGAACTATTATTGATCGTGTCACTCTCTTATGGACGTCATTTTTGTTTGTCATCTGTGACACATGACATCTATGTTTAAATATAACAGGTATTAATAATATATGAAACATGCGAACTCTGGATAAAAGCTGTGAGATTAATTGAGTAATACAAATATAGGACGGCAATATTTTGTGCCTAGTTGCAACCTCCCTAGGAACGGCATCTCGTTTGGTACCGTTATACCCTGTCACTGGTTTGCCACAATTTATCCATTGTAGAATTGCTGTTTTGTTGCTGAGAACTATATAGTCAAGTTACCATACAGAGTTTGAGTCTCAGAGATTCATACAGAGAAAGAAAGCTCATGTACAAATCTGTTATGGATCGAAGTATGCTAAAACTGTTTTTGTACAGTCGCTTGCGTAGGAATAGCGTCAAACTCAGGTCTGACAGTTTGCCACATTTGATTGGTTGGTGGATTAAGTCTGCCAAATCCGATTGGTTCACTATCGTCACGTGATTAAAAACCGAAAGTTATAAATAAGAGTGACTGATAGTACTCGCCAGATGACTGCTGAGCGCAGTCAGTCTGAGCAAAATTCCTTTAAAAGTCCATCTTTGACATATAATCATTATTAGTGATGTTAAAGTACATCACCCTTTTAGATAACGAAATTTCACAAAATATTCAAATAAATAAATGGGAATAATAATACTTATAATTGTTGAAAAATTTAAACCTATATTTTCAGTTTAATATTGCAATAAATTTTTATATCAGTAACGGCTGTGAAATGCTAGTAAAAGAAGCAATATTTTGATAATTTGACCGTCAGAATTTTAATTTTGCAGATGCAGACATTTTTGGTATTTATTATATAGCTTCTATCCATCAGTAAATACTTGAGTGAGTAAATTCGTCTTCCAAATTTTCTTGCAGTTATCTCCCACCACATTGGTAACCTGGTTTAAAACAAACAAAAAGCAAATCTTCAACTTTTGTCTCTTAGGGTACCTGTATGATTTTCAACCATTACTGCGCTTTTTTCAAACACGGAAAAGACTATTTTATTGTGATGACATCATTCTATCTTCCTCCTTGTGTTACCTTCATAAAACTTTTTTTAAATTTATTCTTGTGTGGAACTTCTTCAATGAAATCTCCTTAGAAGACAGGAAGTAGAGGTGGCTCACAGTGCAATACAATATATATATATATATATATATATATATATATATATATATATATATATATATATATAGAGAGAGAGAGAGAGAGAGAGAGAGAGAGAGAGAGAGAGAGAGAATGCACCTATTCGAGAAAGCTG
This sequence comes from Margaritifera margaritifera, assembly GCA_029931535.1. Lineage (NCBI taxonomy): Eukaryota > Metazoa > Mollusca > Bivalvia > Unionida > Margaritiferidae > Margaritifera > Margaritifera margaritifera. Next base: position 3,215,515 of record JAQPZY010001553.1, read on the forward strand.
GCGACATAGCAATTACAAATTACAAATGGACTTTAACTTCCTCATTGAATTTCTGGCAAGCTTGGCACAAAAGCATCAAGTATTCTCCACTCTGGTGGAAGTTAAATATGTATTCTTCATACCAGACAATAAGGCATCATCTCATTCAATAATTACCTTTGGTTGTGCTGGATGTGTTGGTGTTATTATTACCTGTTTGAGAGTCCAGATAAAGTGTCATACATGTACATGCACCCTGGACATCAAATCAAATTTGCAAATCGACGGCGATTGATCGTTCCAGTTATATATCTACATTACAACATACATTGATACAGTCACACTTGACTATTAAGCAACGGGCGGTGCTCGGTCAAGATAACAAGAAAATAGTAAATGTGATAGCGATAGGGCAGGTAGAAGAGTGATGATCGGAAAGGTAGAAAAAAGTGACAGATTGTCACGCTACATTTTCGTGCCTTCATACTCAGACCAATCTGGCTACCGTGTCGGCGAAGAGGTAAGTGAACTTCAACCGATATAGCCCTGAGAATCACTAGGTACTACTTGTAAATGATGACTGCGTTTAGAATGTGATGGTGGATAACTCTTGCTTGAAGGATACAAAATCAGGAGCTTCTGCAACGGTGGCCGGTAAGTTGTTCCATGTCCCTATGATACGCGATAAAAAGATGAAGTTGTAAGAATTTGTAGCTGCAGATATGTGTCTGAACTTCTTGCTGTGATTAGCCGTGCTTTGACTAAATGGTGGTGTGAGATATTTGTCTGCGGGTATGTCTATTAGGTTGCTGACGATCTTGAACATCAAGGTCAACTGAGCTGATCCAGCATGGCTCTGACGCTGCTAGTGTTCCTATATCTGTTGGTAGTGTATTTAGCAGCCCTCCTCTGAACCAGTTCTATCTTGTTTATCTGGTCCTGGTTATGCGGGTTCCACACGGTTGAACAGTACTCAAGACCAGGTTGCACAAGCGAGAAGCATGCCGAGCTTTTGACTTCCTCGTTGCTGATTCGTACGTTGCGCTGCAGAAAACCAAGGGTACTGTTCCCTTTCTCCACCATCCTGTCTATGTGGTATTTCCAAGACGGGTCTTTAGAGAGTTCCACCCCAATATCCTTCGTTGCATCCTCAGTTGCTAGCTTGTGCCCCTTGAGGGTGTAGTCGGACAGGATTGGAGACTTATTTATGTAAACGCTAAGGATACTACATTTCTCTGGGTGGAAGGACATACCCCAGGATCTTTCCCAAAGTGCCAGTCGATGCAGGTCGTCTTGTATATATCGCAGTCCTTGGGGACGTTGATTTCCCCGGTAGACTATACAGTCGTCTGCAAATAGCCTTGTGTTGGATTTGACGCTAGATGGTAGGTCATTGATGAACACCAGGAAAACGATGGGACCCAAGACACTCCCTTGAAGCACTCCTAAAACAACAGGTGCTGGGTCTGATGTTGCTCCATCTACGATAACCCTCTGGGTTCTGTATGTCAGAAAATCTCTGATCCATTTCAGAGCATTACACATGATGCCATGGTGATCCAACTTACAAAGGAATCGTTCATGGGACACACGTTCAAAAGTCTTACTAAAGTAGATGACTGCAAGACCGCGTTGCTTTCCTCTGTCTAAGGATCTAGGAAGCTCATCCACAAGAGTTAAAAGTTGTGTTTCACAGCTTCGTCTGGCACGGAAACCGTGCTGGCAGTTTGTTAGGATGCTGAAGTGGTCCAGATGACGCATCATGATGCTTACCATGATGTGCTCAAGTATTTTGCAGCAGATGCATGTAAGTGAGACAGGTCGATAGTTGCTGTCATTGAATCTTTCTCCTTTTTTGAAGATACCCGTGACATTTCCTGTTTTCCTAACATCAAGGACTGATCCTGTTGAGAGGAACTTCTGGCAAATATGACACAGATATGGTGCACACTCTTCTGTGCGTTAAGCATCCGTAATAAGCTGTATACACTTTATGTGGTAACTTGAATATCAGGCATATTGGTGTATGGTTCTTCCTGTGGGCTGAGCAGGTTACTTTTGTCCTCACGTGTGAAAACAGACTGGTATTGCCGATCAGTATTTTGGCCTTGCTAGATGCCCCCGAATGTAGTTTCCCATATTCTTTGGGGCTAGCCACACCACAGTTGTCTCTCCGTGTGGACTTGATTTAATTCAAAAATCTTTCTGCTTGTAAGGTTGGTGGTCTTGATCGGTGTGGTGCATCTACAACCTGTTCCAGTAAGGCATCATAGTTTATGAAAGTTAGAAGCTGTAGGCATTGGGCGTTGTTTGTTACTTGTGGCAGTGGACACTCGTCCTTTTCCCAGTCAGCATCTGTCAGGTTGAAGTCTCGTGCAAGCAACAGGTGCGCACCACGTGGGATTCTGGTAAGGCATGAGTAAAGGTGGTTTAGGTAGTTTGGATCGGTTATAGATGGAGGTTTGTTGAAGACGCCGACATATATTTGTGTTGCCCCTTTAACCTTGGTCGTGGCCCCAGCTATCTTAGAATTGCTGTCTGCTTTAAATTCTTCTGGTTTGCAGCTGCCATACTGGTCAGAAACTAGGACAAATACACTGCACCCATGTGATCCATTTAGACGATCTTTGCGGTAAGTTAGCTGGGAATACGTCAGCTGAATTTATGCTGCTGTCTAGCCATGATTCTGTGCGAATAATGATGTTGGTTTTGGTTGAGGAGATCATATTGATAAGTAATCCCTTCTTTCCAGGCCCCTTTATTGATTGACAGTTGATGACCATGATTCTCGTGGGCAAGTCAGACCTAAGTCTGGTGTGTCCAACTGTTTGGGGAGGTGCTCCACTGATTGTGTAGAGATGAAGCAGTGTTTGGGTTGCTAAAGCTTATCTTGCTCTCTGCTTGGGTGCAATCATGAAGGAAGCAGTAGTTGTTGCTGGTATCAAAAGGAGAGAAGAGTAGAATATTCTTGTAGAGAAATTTGGCAAGCCACGTTGAACACATTTCCTCCTTATGTTGGAGAGACTTTGAACATGGCATCTGGCATACCCATGCACTCTTGATGGTACCATGCTTCACACGAGTCACAGCACACACAAGGTGTTGTCAATTTACAGGCTTTGCTGCAGATCCCACAAAGAAATTTGATGGTTCTTGGACCTGGATTTGTTTAGGGTGCATGTGATTCAGCCAACAATAGGCTATATATATATTCCAACAAACAGGTCCTTTTGCCTTGAACATAGTTATTTTAAAGTTGGTAACGAGGTGGGTGGGGAGCAGTAAACTTGGACAATCCTTAACCAGTAGTGGTTGTAGGTTATTAATATCTTCTTGTGATGAGGGGTAAATCGGTTATGTATGATGAGGGTAAAGATGATAAGAAAAGGCAAGACAAAATTAACATGTTTTACCTTCTGTGATCTCTCAAATCAAATAATGGCAGATGTTTACAAATTGGAGTTATATTGTGGGATGTACAGGTGAGTGACCGATATGAAAATAAAAAATAATATCTTCAAGTCGACAACGAGTGACCGATATGAAAATAAAAAATAATATCTTCAAGTCGACAACAAAAATAATTTGGGTATGGATACTTTGATAACCTTTGTTAGCAGGTGTTCATAAGACAAGAGAATTATGTTGTTTTGGAAACACAGGCCTGCAATCTTGGAAAAGTTGAAAAGAATCGAGAGCCAGAACAGGAAGTGACTGATGCACACCACCATGTTTAAGGTGTGTCAGCAGTTAAACAGTTCATGAAATATCTGTGAAGTTTTTTTCTCTGACACTTCTACATGTATGTTCCTGTCCTTAATTCATAATTTATAAGGTTGTATCACTGATCATCATGTAGTGTTATCGTAAGGAATTATCAACAGTATGCACAACAAAAAATAAATTTTGGTTGAGTTTTGATCAGTTTTCAGTGACTTAGTAATTGCACTGTATGGAAAGCATTCTGTAAGTGGAAAATGGCATGAAACCTTTTACATGTAGCATACCTTGGCCAGAACAGAGGATAGACTATACATCTTTGCTAACCTTTGATCGATTTTTGAAAGCAGTATGCTACATGCTACCATTAAAAGAAAAAATATTTGACAACAGTCACACACATAAGCCAAATTTGCAATTACCTACTAATTTTCATTGTATTTCTGCATAAGACAGAAAGATTGTACTAGTCTTGTTTTGTTTTTGAAGGATACAGCACTTTTTGAATTGAAATATTATACTCATCTGTATAGTATGCATGCATACTATTGTGTTCAAAATTGGCAGCAGTCATTTTATTTTTTTCTTTACTTAACTGGATTCAGAAATGTTGAGGTTTCTATGTAATACTGAATGTAGTAACACCACTGCAAGCACTACTGGAGACAGTAACAAAGAACATCACCACACACACTTCTAGAGACAGTAACACAGAACATCCCTTAAACCCTACTGCAGACAGTAACACAGAACATGCATACAGTCACACAGAACATCCCTGAAGCCCTACTGCAGACAGTAACACAGAACATCCCTGAAGCCCTACTGCAGAAAGTTACACAGAACATGCTGACAGTAACACAGAATGACACTGCACGCACTACTGCAGACAGTAACACAGAACATCCCTGAAGCCCTACTGCAGAAAGTTACACAGAACATGCTAACAGTAACACAGAATGACACTGCAAGCACTACTGCAGACAGTAACACAGAACATGGAGACAGTCACACAGAACATCCCTGAAGCCCTACTGCAGACAGTAACACAGAACATGCTGACAGTAACACAGAACATCCCTGAAGCCCTACTGCAGACAGTAATACAGAACATGCTGACAGTAACACAGAATGTCACTGCAAGCACAACTGCAGACAGTAACACAGAACATGCTGACAGTAATACAGAATGTCACTGCAAGCACTACTGGAGACAATAACACAAAATGTCACTACAAGCACTACTGGAGACAAAAAATGAGGATGTCACTACAAGCACTACTGGAGACAATAACACAAAATGTCACTACAAACACTACTGGAGACAATAACTGAGGATGTCACTACAATCACTACTGGAGACAATAACACAGAATGTCACTGCAAGCACTACTGGACACAATAACACAGAATGTCACTACAAGTACTACTGGAGACAATAACACAAAATGTCACTACAAGCACTACTGGAGACAATAACTGAGGATGTCACTACAAGCAATCCTGGAGACAAAAACACAAAATGTCACTACAAGCAATACTGGAGACAATAACACAAAATGACATTACAAACACTACTGGAGACAATAACACAAAATGTCACTACAAACACTACTGGAGACAATAAAAGAAGATGTCATTGCAAACATTGCTGGAGACAATAACACAGAAGATAAAGAAGTACTTAAAATGCCTCACATCCGGTATGGTTCAAAAAGTAAAAACAAATAATGCCATTACCTGATTACAGCCATTTATATTTGACATGTACTAGTACTGGTATATCAAAGCCAATTTAGATTTTCACATTTCTTTAATTATCTTCTTGTAATTAGTTCCGCAGAATAAAACAGGGTAAAACAGAGCGGATTCATTTTTCTTTTCTGGCAGCGGGCGGTTGTGGTGGAGGAGGTGGTCAAGTAACATTTTCTTCAGTGGCCAATTCACTGGAATAAGGAATATAAGGGGCTCTGTGGAATGCAGTATCATCTGTAGACATCGTTATTATAATATAGTTTTATTTTTGGTTATGCGGGGCAAGGTTGGGACACATACCATATTATGGTAAAACATTTATACATATAACAATATTATCTCAAAGTTTCAGTGGAATACATCAGCTGATGTATATTATATGTCAAACACTTGTACACAGCACCTGAACAATGCTGACGATGGTCCCACACAGGCAATACAGTAAATGTTTAGCCTATCAGGGTACAAACTGTAGACATAAATATTGATGTAATTGTTGACAACACTTGTAGTTACACATGGCAGTAGCTGCTGATAAGCAAGTTTAATCCAAATCTCATCATGACAAAACTACATGTGGATGAAAGTGGTATGATCACTCTCTGAACAGATTGTGAAAAAGATTATGACTTTTTAAGGTAACACAGCAATATTTTCATTTACGCTCAATGCACGTATTAAACAGAGATCCGAGATTATTATTATTTATTGTGTAAAGACCCATAACCATATAGCTGTGAAGCCAGACCAGCCAAGCGTGTACCACATAGTCTAGTATCGAATCCATATAAATGTTACAATCTGCAATATAATCAGTTTTAAAAGTATGTGTTTGTGTCATGTACTAGTGAGAAGGAATTTATATTGATGCTAAAATATGCAAATGAAGTGCATATCTCAGTATTTTTGCATGATGAAGTTTATTGCATAAATTCACATGGCCATTATAATTGACATTGAATTGGATGGTTGCACATAAATCTAGGAATGAATATATGAAATGCATATACATCATTATAGATCTACATCTACACAATTCAGTAGAGACATCCTTTTTAATTGCAATATGCATTTAGTCAAGGGATTTTTTCTTACATACAGAAGATCATTCCAAAATTGAAATTTTAAGAGAAATTTAAATCATTCAACAATATATATATATATATATATATATATATATATATATATATATATATATATATATACATAGAGTATGATTTAAAAATTCTCTAACCTGTATGATAATATTATTTCTTCATATTTACAAATTCACTTAATCTTATCAAGCAGTCACCTGTTGGAACCAGGGATAGCACTTTACACTCTGTTTGGTGTATATTTGCAATTCATTCTTACTCTCTCTCTCTCTCTCTCTCTCTCTCTCTCTCTCTCTCTAGATATATACATAATTCTTAAAAATCCAATATAAATCTAAAACATATTAATGGTTATATTGCCTAGTATTTATTAAATCAGACTGTATGAATCTGTACATACTTGACCCAACCAAAGCCCATGTACTTTTACAAGTTTGCTGTTGCAAGCTTAATGAAAGTATCACATATCTACATGAATTATTCCCCATACTACCCCATAATAAAAACCTGCTATGTAAATGCCTGGGAAATGATTTATAGATTTCATGATTTTAAAAAGGACCAAAAGCATGATAGTCAAGCAGAACACATTATCCAAAGAACAGAACAGAACAGAAACTTTATCAGGACTTAAACTATACCGTTTCTCATTCATCTATATGAAAAAATACAAATATGAAACATGTGAAGAGTGAAATAGTTAAATACCAAGCAACATAATCGTACTTAGAATATGTAAATTAGTAGTCATATACTATGTTCAGTGTATGGGGTATTATGTGAGGTTGTTACTATTTTCGATGTATGGGTTATTATGTGCAGTTATTACTATGTTCGATGTATGGGGTATTATGTGAGGTTGTTACTATGTTTGATGTATGGGATATTATGTGAGGCTGTTACTATGTTCAGTGTATGGGGTATTATGTGAGGTTGTTATTATGTTCGATGTATGGGGTATTATTTGAGGTTGAACTTAACAAAGAATGAGAGTAGATTCATGCAATGGGTTTGCAGGATAACATATTTCAGACATATAGAACAAATTAGCCTTTCTTAAGTCAAATGCTTCATAGACATATTTTGCCCTTTTTAGCACAATATTTCTTAGTTTAACTTGCATGAATTCTATAAAATTTGAAACCACTAGGTCTTGCATAATAATATGAACATATATATTTCCTATGAAGATGCGGGTACAGAAGACAAACTTATACAAAGTGATACTCATTCTCTAAATCATTAGTGCTACAAATGCTACAAAATAGTGATAGTCTCGTATGATTCTATTTAGAGCATGATGACCCATTACAGTTCTTAGTTCGTGAGATGATAACCTCAATTTAGCAAAAGTAATTCTAAGTTTAGAAGGCAAAATGTTGAAATAGTCTTGAAATTCAAATAACCGCTTAAAATTTGTATATGAACATAAAGTATCACTCTTCTGAATGTCATTAATCCATTTATGAATGAATATATTTGAAACTCTTTGCTTAAATATGTCTTGAAAATTCTTCACTTCATAACTGATGGGACATTCTAAGCATATGAAAAACCATATACCGTATATACTTGCGTATAAACCGTTACCAACGGCAAACTGCATAGACCCAGATCTGCTTTCGCATAATGTGCCAGCAGATATGGGTCAATGCAGTTTGTAAGGACTAATCAGTAGAACAAACAACATAGACCCTGATCTGCCGGCACATTATGCGATGGCAGATCAGGGTCTATGTTGTTTGCATTTGGACCCGGATTATACGTGAGTATATACAATACATCTAATAAGACATTAACATTACTAGCGATATTTGTATATCTGTTACTACAATCATTTAATAATCTGTTGTAAAAATATTTAATAATAATGTTACTAGTATTTACAAAAGAACACCAATACTTAATAATTCTTATGTATCATGATACATAAGGAGGGTATCTTCCTAATTCCCCATATATTCCCATATTACACGTGGAATACTAATAAAAAAAACAACATTTTACATGTACATGTTTAGTCTCGTTTGGTTTTGAGAATCCACAAATTCCACATGCACAACTTAATACAGGCCCAACAAATGCATGAAACAATTGACAGATACATTTTGGCTTCAAATTATACTTGTGTGTATTAGCAATTAAGGCATTGAGTGCTTTAAGATCATTACTAGCTAATGCCTCTTGATTCAACAAAAAATTACCAGTATAATTATATAGGTACCTAAATAATTAAAATTACCAGTATGATTATATAGGTACCTAAATAATTTAAATTGCCAGTATAATTGTATAGGTACCTAAATAATTAAAATTGCCAGTATAATTATATAGGTACCTAAATAATTTTAATTACCAGTATAATTATATAGGTACCTAGATAATTAAAATTGCCAGTATAATTATATAGGTACCTAAATAATTAAAATTGCCAGTATAATTATACAGGTACCTAAATAATTTAAATTGCCAGTATAATTATATAGGTACCTAAATAATTAAAATTGCCAGTATAATTATATAGGTACCTAAATAATTAAAATTACCAGTATAATTATATAGGTACCTAAATAATTAAAATTACCAGTATGATTATATAGGTACCTAAATAATTAAAATTGCCAGTATGATTATATAGGTACCTAAATAATTTTAATTACCAGTATGATTATATAGGTACCTAAATAATTTTAATTGCCAGTATGATTATATAGGTACCTAAATAATTTTAATTGCCAGTATAATTATATAGGTACCTAAATAATTAAAATTGCCAGTATGATTATATAGGTACCTAAATAATTAAAATTGCCAGTATAATTATATAGGTACCTAAATAATTAAAATTGCCAGTATAATTATATAGGTACCTAAATAATTAAAATTGCCAGTATAATTTTATAGGTACCTAAATAATTAAAATTACCAGTATAATTATATAGGTACCTAAATAATTAAAATTGCCAGTATAATTATATAGGTACCTAAATAATTAAAATTACCAGTATAATTATATAGGTACCTAAATAATTCAAATTGCCAGTATAATTATATAGGTACCTAAATAATTAAAATTGCCAGTATAATTATATAGGTACCTAAATAATTAAAATTACCAGTATAATTATATAGGTACCTAAATAATTTAAATTACCAGTATAATTATATAGGTACCTATATAATTTAAATTACCAGTATAATTATATAGGTACCTATATAATTAAAATCATTTACAACTTACAGCTGTTTACCATTATAGGTTCGTTTCTCAGAGGTTCTGACAGGTCCTTGTTTTCTGAATAACATTATTTTGGTTTTTTCAGTATCACTTCTAAAACACATTTAACATATTCAAACTATGTTGCGAATCCTGTGAGGTTTTACCAAGCAAAAATCTGCCCTTGAGGTCGATCTGTGCAGTTTCCACTCATCCTAAATACTCCCAAGCTGAACAAGTATTTATCAATTAAAGCATGCTTGCATTACCATCATAACATCATATAATAAAAACTTTGTCAGACTCATACCTGCCAGCCTTCCAGACAGTGATGTTTGTCAGAGTCATACCTGCCAGCCTTCCAGACAGTGATGTTTGCCAGACTCATACCGGACAGTCTTCCAGATAATGCTGGAGGATTTTGAGACTCACAAAAGTGGGTTTTTTGGTCCTAAAGGGGTCAGTGCATGTGACACAAGTAAACAAAGTTGTACAATTGTGAATAAGTTATATGGTCATGCAAACCTATTGAAAAATTACAGAAAATTTAACTTTGAATAACAGAAAATAAAATACCTGTTTTGTCTGAAGAATTGAATACACATCCAAACAAATCACACTGGTAGATTTAGCATTTTCACAGAGACATTATATAAAATGTGTTCATGATATATGGATACCCCACCTCATTGCCTGTAATTACCTAAACACTAAACTTAACCGATGTGTGACAGAGGGACAGACATACAGACAAAGGTAGCACTATATGACCCTACTGTTGTGATGGGGCATACAAAATACACAATTTCTCTCTTGAAAAACCATTATCAAAGAAAATGAGAATACATTTAGCATTCACTTCCCATCACATATGATTTATAGTGAAGTACATTATGAACTAGATGATGCAGACTTTTCTGCTCTCAATAGTTCATTGTAGGGTATGAACATGATACAAGTTTCATTAGTGTTAATCTTGGCACTTTTAAGTGACTGGATTAAAGTAATATTGTTCAAATTTCCCTGAGCACTGAAAATGATCTTTCTGCATTTGCATTGCTGAGAGAGTCAAACATGCAATGGCCAGATGAATTATCATATCAAATCTTGGCATTCTTGATGGCAGATGATAGCTGCATTTCAACATTTTGCCTTCAAAATGGAACCATAATTCCATACTGCTCCTAAATTTACTATTCCAACTACTGAAATGAACACTCTATGCTCTTTCACAATTACATGTATGGAGAAAATTCCACTTCAAAAGTAACATATGCGGAATGGTGGTTGTTTATCTATTACTGTGTTAACTTTTTCATTGTATATATGAACTGTATAAACTGCCCAGGGTCGATGTTCCATGAGTATTAAGTGTGAAGCTACATGAATCATGTTTACTGTTTATACAGACTACAAGTCACCTGCATATTTTACAGCGTCAAAGTCTTGTTTTTTAAAAATGTTTTATATAAATTTATAAGAAATTGTGTTTTTATAAACACAATCATGTTGTGTGTGTTGGGGATGGAGGGGTGGGGTGGGGGGCAAAAATCATGCTTTGGTGTGACATGTTGTGATGTCAGGTATGAACTCTGTGGCATAACACTTTGCAAAGTCACATAGCAAAGATATGGAGTAATGCTAGTCCTTAACATTATGTGATTATGTGGTAAATGAAATCTTAAGCTAATGTTCATTTTGATGTAATATTTGTGATCAAGCCTAAAGGTTTTGGCACTCTGACTGTGGTTCAACTCAAAATTATGATGTCTGATTGGCTCACGTCAAACCACAGACCAATCAGATGTCAGAATTCTGATGTTTTAGTCTGACTTTGAGAATTTCTGTTAATCACATACCATTGCAGGCTTAGACTCCTACAAGACCGAGATTGAGCATTTACTCCAAACTTTGAAGCATATTGTCTTTGAAACTATGGCTTGGCTGATAATTACATGAAAATTTCAGACCTGGTTTCTTTGCCAGTATAAAACATTGCAACATATTTTGAAAGCTTTTGCTTGGTTGGAATTCTAATTCCTACAAATTAGTTTTGAGTAGAAGTCTGAGTATTTGACTAGAAAAATGTTGTACATTCCAGGCTTAGACATGTTGCAAAACTAATGAGTGAGGTGGATTTATGATGCAGCATAAATCCATTTATGAGAGTATTTAACACATTCCAGGCTTAGTCACATTGCAAGTCTTACTTGAGTGAGAGTATTTTATACATTCTAAGCTTAGTCACATTGCAAGTCTTATTTGAGTGAGAGTATTTTATGCATTCCAGGCTTAGTCACATTGCAAGTCTTATTTGAGTGAGAGTATTTTATGCATTCCAGGCTTAGTCACATTGCAAGTCTTACTTGAGTGAGAGTATCTTATACATTCCAGGCTTAGTCACATTGCAAGTCTTACTTGAGTGAGAGTATTTCATACATTCCAGGCTTAGTCACATTGCAAGTCTTACTTGAGTGAGAGTATTTCATACATTCCAGGCTTAGCCACATTGCAAGTCTTACTTGAGTGAGAGTATTTCATACATTCCAGGCTTAGTCACATTGCAAGTCTTACTTGAGTGAGAGTATCTTATACATTCCAGGCTTAGTCAAATTGCAAGTCTTACTTGAGTGAGAGTATTTAATACATTCCAGGCTTAGTCACATTGCAAGTCTTACTTGAGTGAGAGTATTTAATTCATTCCAGGCTTGGTCACATTGCAAGTCTTACTTGAATGAGAGTATCTTTTACATTCCAGGCTTAGTCAAATTGCAAGTCTTACTTGAGTGAGAGTATTTAATACATTCCAGGCTTGGTCACATTGCAAGTCTTACTTGAATGAGAGTATTTTATACAATCCAGGCTTAGTCATATTGCAAGTCTAACATTGTGAGTATTAATTGAGTGAGAGTATTGAATGCATTCCAGGCTTAGTCGCATTGCAAGTAGTATTTGAATGAGAGATTTTTATGCATTCCAGGCTTAGTCACATTGCAAGTCTTATTTGAATGAGAGTATTTTATGCATTCCAGGCTTAGTCACATTGCAAGTCTTATTTGAGTGAGAGTATTTTATACATTCTGAGTTAGCTATGTAACAAGCCATATTCAAGCAAGAGTATTTTATACATTCTGAGCTAGTTATGTCACAAGCCATATTCAAGCAAGAGTATTGTATACATTCTGAGCTAGTTATGTCACAAGCCATATTCAAGCAAGAGTATTTTATACATTCTGAGCTAGTTATGTCACAAGCCATATTCAAGCAAGGGTATTTTATACATTCTGAGCTAGTTGTGTCACAAGCCATATTCAAGCAAGAGTATTGTACACATTCTGAGCTAGTTATGTCACAAGCCATATTCAAGCAAGAGTATTGTATACATTCTGAGCTAGTTATGTCACAAGCCATATTCAAGCAAGAGTATTTTATACATTCTGAGCTAGTTATGTCACAAGCCATATTCAAGCAAGAGTATTTTATACATTCTGAGCTAGTTATGTCACAAGCCATATTCAAGCAAGAGTATTGTATACATTCTGAGCTAGTTATGTCACAAGCCATATTCAAATGAGAGTAGTCTTTATTTTAGCATACTTATATATATTGAGAGAGTGTGAGAGTTAGGTTCATGTTCAGTTTGTAATTCTTTATGTTCTGCAAGTTTTGAACTCTGCAATCTCACCACTATATATATATTAGCACCTTTATTTCATGTTTATATATACGGTATGCTTCTATTAAATCCATGCCTGCAGTTTCATTCATCTACTGATTCTTTATTTAACATGATACACTGTCAAAGTAAGTCATTTCCATCCTGAAGTCAATGTCAACTGAGCCTCGCATTTTATCACATGAAAATGTGAATGCTTATTATTTGAAGCAGGTTTTGACAAACAGGAAATAAATATTTATAGTTTAACTTTTTATTAGTTACATTTTAGTTATAATACCTGTAAGTATATAGGACTCACTGACTTTCAAATCCTAACATAGCCACAGGCAGTGGGAGAGTAGACTCCTTCCTAAACATTACACTGGCTAATGAAACTGCTTAGTAGCCAACTTTCTGGTCTGATCAAGCTTGCCGACTGTCAAAGGATAGCTTGCCAAATATTGGTTTGATGCATGTCAAAAATTTCAAGGTGAAATGGTCATATTAGTAATTGTAGATGACACAACTACTTATGAGATTTCTGTTACAGGGGTGTTTGGAAATAAAATGCACTCATCTCTAATAATTAGCCATGTGAATCTTAAAGCAATATCAAAATACTGAAAGATAACCATCCACAAGTGGCGTTTATCATATACTGTTTTAAGTAATTACAGGAGACCGATACATACTTTCTTTTTGGCAAATAATTATGTGGCTAAACAAGAGTCTCTCAAAGGGTCTGATGCTTTACTATCCAAAAAGAACTTCCTGGAATTCAAGACAAGACAATTTCTCCTTTTTTAACTGCTGAGCATTGAAACCAACTCTAATATTCTTAAGCGATAACAAGATTTTCAAATTGGCCGTGGTTGCAGCCATATTGGATGTAAGATAGGCACCATTTTCATTCAGATCCAACTAGGTATTATAAGAAGTCTTTTGGTAAAAACCCTATGTCGTTTAGGATCAATTAGACACCATAAGAAGTCTTCTGGTGAAAACCAGATGTCAATATGACCTTCCGTTTTTGAGGAGTAGCAATAACAAAGTTTTCAAGATGGCTGCCATGGATGACATAGTGGATGTCAGACAAGCACCATTTTCATTTAGGACCACCTAAACATCATAAAAAGTCTTTTGGTAAAAACCCCATGTTGATATGACCGTCCATTTAGGAAGAGTAGTGATAACAAGATTTTCAAAAAGGTCACCATGGCAGCCATACTGGAGGTCAGATCAGCATCATTTTCATTTGGGACCAACTAGAGATCATAAGGAGTCTTCTGGTGAAATCCCATGTCAATATGACTCTCCTTTTTGAAGGTGTAGTGATAACAAGATTTTCAAGATGGCTGACATGATGGACATATTGGATGTCAGATTGCCACTATTATCATTTAGTACCAACTAGACATCATAAGAAATCTTTTGGTGAAAATCCGAAGTCAATATGACCACCCATCAAGAAGAAACAGCAATAATTATTATCTTGTACAGTTATTTATTCAATAAAGTTGTTGACTCAATATTATAAAGTTTTATACATATTTTGATGCATGTATTGTCCATATTAAACAGTGTTAATTTCTCCCATTATATTCACACGCCGGCCTTTATACTTCTTGGAAATTTCTTCCTCCATCTGCAAATAAATAAACAGAAAAATGCAAATAAAACCATATTGACAGCAGAAAATGAACATAAATTGAGTGCCAAAAGAAGTATACTGTTTTCATTTGCTAAAATATGTTCACTATAGGATTAAATGATCATGGTTGGGTATTTTTCTTTTACCTAATCACTCACAATGTAAATAAAGTCCAAAGGACTTTATGTTAACTTTTTGAGCGATTAGGTAACAATTTTCACTTCGATGATCATGATCAATGAATTCTTATAATTCCAATTTTCCTCCTTTCTGTCATCAAATCAGTGGATTTTATCAACAAAGCATTCCATTATAGGCAGCTTGTAGTTTTCTTTCATTAGCCTCTTCACACTGTGCCAGAATAGCTAGCCCCATCTTGGCTACCAAGGGTTGTTGACTCTTCTATAGTATTATAGGATAGAGTGTCAGAGTGGGTCATAGCAGTGATCTAAGGTACTTTTGTCACTCTGTATGTTTTTTTTAACAGGCTATTGCTTTTTGTCAACATTAAGTGTGCATCCAGCATTCATTGTTCTTGCTTTATATGCATTTCAATCTTTCAAAACCAAAATCATGTCCAGTTTTAGTGAGATCCTCTGCTCTCATGTCATATGACCATGACCTTCAGTAAAAGCTGATGAAACATACTGCTGAAGCAAAAATGCGGCAATTTATGAATGTTGAGTGGCTCATAAAGCCTGCCATGTGCTTTGTTTGACTAAAGAGGTGAGTGTTGGAGTGCAGGAAAGACTGTGCGATTACATTATTTGAACTTCTAATTGGGTTGCAAATTTTGATCTGAAGTCACAGGGATGGGGGCTTGTTGTTATTCTTATGGTGCAAGTAGTTGGTATAGACAAAGCTTCACCTAAAGTTCACTGGAAACTGATTGGAAACTGAAAGTATTCCCCAGAATTTACTGTTGTAAACAATTCCAGATTAGTATCATCTGACCATTTATAACCAATCACATTGCAAAAAACTCAGTCAGTTCATAACAACTTTAATTATAATCATATAATTCTTTTTAAAAAAATCACAGTTCATAATTTTGCAATAAATAAGGGCCTTTTCCACATTTTTATCATTGCCCATTATACATTTTCCAAGAAATGAAAGAGAGGAAAGTTTATTGTTATGACACCCTTTTGGTGCCAGAAGCATACTAAATCCGATAAATCAGCATTCTCTATGGTAACATAGTTATTTCATTTGGAGTTACAGTTGCCTCATAACAATGAGACCATGTTCATAAAAACAGAGGTATGTGCCTTACGTTTGAGTTTTAAAAACCCTTCTTTCTCACACAAATCAGGATGTATAAATTTAGATATAAATTAGGATATTAAAATGAATTTTATTAGACAATGCTTATGCATATATTCAAAGTGTCAAAGAAAAAATGCTTTGGAATCAAACTCCCACCTGTTTTTGTATCTCTTTAGTCTGCTGCCTGAGAATGTCAAGTTTGGGTTGTAACTGTCCTTCTTCCTCACTGGCCTCCCTTGATTTCATGGTCATCTCCTTTTCATAAAACACCATCTTGTCAGCAAGCTTTAAAGTCTGCTTAAGACTCTCCCTCAAACGATCTACGTATCTGCCAATAGAAGACATTAAATTAAATGAAACCAATGTTAAAATACACTATTTTATGACTATACACACTGCGCATAACTCAAGTTATATGGAGTTTGCAAATAAACAGCCAACTTGCACTGTGGATAGATCAAGGTCTGACATATATACTAGTCCGGTGGCCTCCAAGGCTAGTAATGATTTTGGGAGACCTGTGGAAATTTGCTTGTATCTAATGTGTTGGACTGGTATGAAGAAGAAAAAAAACTGCAAGAAAACAATGAAAACAAAAGTTAAAAAATACAAGAAAGAAATGGAAACAATCCAGTTGTGGCAATAACTGAAAAATGAACAAATTTCAAAACAAAATTCCCTTTTAAATTGCAGAAATAAATTTGATTTTTGCACACAAACACACTGATCAAGTGTCTTTATCTCACCCATTCATTTATTAATATATTTTCTTAATTATTTACATTTTATGAACTAGAAGTCTGCAGCATAACAATATCCCCATGCTTTTTTCAGTCATCACTACAGGTGACAGTAATCTTAACATGATATATTCACATGCATGCATAAGTGTCATCCCCTCACACACAGTCAGCTCTACCCCCAAGGGGTGGAATAAAATTCAAAAATCAATTTACCCATCAACAAATCACTTCCAATCATATCCAAAAGTTTCAAGTATCAGTCTTACTTGGTGTAAGAGGAGTTGTTCAACATCACAAAACTCCTGAAATCACTCAACATTTTAGATGTAATTACATATAGGAAAAACTGCCCACCTCCCTTTAAC
Source organism: Margaritifera margaritifera (assembly GCA_029931535.1). Classification (NCBI taxonomy): domain Eukaryota; kingdom Metazoa; phylum Mollusca; class Bivalvia; order Unionida; family Margaritiferidae; genus Margaritifera; species Margaritifera margaritifera. The sequence goes on from JAQPZY010001553.1 coordinate 3,232,969, forward strand.
TCCACCTCCAAGAGTCAGATCAAACTTCTGAAACCATTGTGCACATTTAAAGACCAAAGAAGGGTTCTCCCCAGAAAGTTTTAAAGCTGTACTGGTAAGCATGAAACAACTTTCTGGTTGTTCAACATGCCAATCGCTGTTTAATAAGTACATATATTATCTAAAGAAGAGTATTATTAAATATTACTTAAATGGTATAAGCTTTATTATATTATAATATTGTCATTAAAATATATTTCATTAAAACCATAATAAATGAAAATTCTTTTTAGTCTGTATTATTTTTTTTTATTTTCTTTATTTTATTTTTTTCTGCTAATTCATCTTCACCTTTTTTCTTTGACTGCCTGCACAGTGCATATGTATTCAAATAGTGATGCTAATTATTTCTTGTTATATATACATATAAATGTACAATATAAGTGACCTCTCTTTCCATATATTTGTACAATATCTCAAAACAAAGAATGTCTACCATATGTACTCGTGTATAAGTCGGGTCCAAATGCAAACAACATAGACCCTGATCTGCCATTCCATAATGCGCCAGCAGATCAGGGTCTGTGCTGTTTGTTCTACTGATGAGTCCTTACAAACTGCATCGACCCAGATCTGCTGGTGTATTATGCAACAGCAGATCTGGGTCTATGCAGTTTGCAGTTGATATCGGCTAATACATGAGTAGATGCAGTATTTCAAACTACATATTATCCAAACTGCAGATAAACTCTCAGTTAATAGATCATCTATTCTTCAAAGAATAAGGAATAATTTTTCTCAATACATTAATAAAGGCAAAACATTTTGCCTTCTCTGTTTGAGACATATATATATATATATATATATATATATATATATATATATATATATATATATATATATATCTGTCAACGTAAATGGCCGAATGGCCGCACACGTCGTTAATCCAACGAACGAACAACGTATATATATCTGGGTCTTAATTCATGTGGGAAGGTAATGGTCACTGAGTGAAAAAATGCATTGTAGGCTGCATTTATTAATCTTTTCCTTTCAGGTACTTTACTGAATTTTCATTTTTACCAATATGGACAAGACACAATTAAATGTCTTAAACAGAAGCTGAAATAAGATTGTATCAAATGTATTCCAATGAAAACACTGGGTTAAATGCCTCTTGCCAACACATGTAGTGCAATCAAGCATATTAACAGTGACAGACACCTGCTGCAATCAACACAATTTGTACAAAGCAGTAACAAGGAAGTAAATATTAATTGTGCTAATCATGGGAAAGTACTTGGTAATGAATAATGAGCCCATTGGTTAGAGTTAACATGATGTTGTGGCAGGACTGATTCAGTTTACTGGCCTGGGGAAAACACTGTCTAATCATATCTCAAAGTTTAAAGTTTTTATCTTAAACTGAGTATGAGCAGTTGCACAACATTATGCACTGAGGCATGCATATATGGGCAAGATCAAATAATTCAGAGATTTTTTTGCTAAAAGCATGGGGATAATTATTTTAGATCCGTTACTGGTGCCTTTGATGACATAAAGCTGACATTATATTCCATGAAAGTAACATTAAAGTACACTTCAATGAAGAGATGTAAGTTACATGTACATGTATATAACACTACCAACACTTGGTGGCTTTTAAGTTATGTGTACATGTTTATAACACTACTAATACTTGGCAGCATGTAGGTTACATGCACATGTATATAACACTACTAATACTTGGCAGCATGTAGGTTACATGTACATGTATATAACACTACTAATACTTGGCAGCATGTAGGTTACATGTACATGTATATAACACTACTAATACTTGGCAGCATGTAGGTTACATGTACATGTATATAACACTACTAATACTTGGCAGCATGTAGATTACATGTACATGTATATAACACTACTAATACTTGGCAGCATGTAGGTTACATGTACATGTATATAACACTACTAATACTTGGCAGCATGTAGGTTACATGTACATGTATATAACACTACTAATACTTGGCAGCATGTAGGTTACATGTACATGTATATAATACAACAAACACTTGGTGGCATATGCCTCACATCCAAAAGGGTGTGGGTTCAAATTCTACAGTCAGATCAGTCTGGATTGGCTACTCGGGGGTGTCCTTGGGCAAGTTAATTACACCAAATGCCTTTGCACTAAATAACCTACTTTTGTTGCTGTGCCTTGAAACAGCAAACCAAAACCTCTAACAACTGATTCAGATTAGCAGCTGTTGCTTTGTCAAACATACCCGTTGAGCACAGCCTGTTTCAAAGAGAGCAAGATTCTGAAAACTCATGACAGATCACAAATGAAGTAAATATAAAAAAGAGTCTTCATGCATGTACACTGGCTGTTGCTGCTAACAAAATCTAAATCAGACTGTAATGTGCAAATGCACCATCACTGCTGTTGGAACATATACAGGGTTTGGCTTCTGCTTGGCAGAGACAAACATTATGGTCTCCCTCCACAGCTGCCCTGCCCTGATCATAAACCACCTTGCCTGGCACCACAATATTTTATTTGTACCATTTTGTCCCTCGCGTGAGACACCATTCCTGTAAGACAGCCACTTTTCATAGCAGAGAGAGAACCAATGTAATTACTAAATAAATCACTCAATTAACCTATCTATCTACTAATCAATCACTTCATTAATAACAGGTAATAAATCATTTACCTCATATACTGCATGCATATCTAATTCAGAAATACTGACTGGATGGTTGGAAACAGATTGTTGGTACAGACAGAGCCCTAAAAATTACAGGGATGTTTTTTTGCAATTGTTACACCTACAGAAAGCTTAGTTTCACTGGGAATAGTAAAACTAAAAAAAATATATAAAAATCACATTCAATTTTAATGTTAAAACTGTTAGAAATAGATAATGCAAACATTAGTGCTGTATATCACGGGACTGATAACATCAATCTGTGTACTTATGGGTACAAATGTTGGCTATTTTATGACAACATCTTATTTAGCATATGACAATATTTGACATAATTATAATGGCATATATAAAGACTGATAATACAATTTATATCAATGTTTTTTTACACAAGATATTGCAGGGTTAAATCACTTGTGATATGTTGGGAGTATTTAACTTTTTGAAAATTGATACATTTTTATGGCTAAGGGTCCAAGTAATTCAAAATCACTATATAAAAGTGTATAGGTTTATGTGCATTTTCTTGCACTACTCTCAGTTGAAAATCTATCCCTAACTAATGTTCATTACATTGAAAAGTATGGGATAATGTTTCCTCTCACTAACTGTCTATAAAATAATTGCTGAATGAGTATTTTATAATTCATCAAATTTGCACTAGTTGAAGATTACAGACTCCTCTTGTTAAATACAAAAGAAAAGGGTATGTAGGTGAGTTAATTATTTTAGTATGATAGAATTATTGAAATCACACCAGTTTTCCACAACAGAAAGCCTATAGTGTTGATTTACAGCAAGTGCTAAAACTTTCCAAAGATCTCATGTATTTTTTGGTTGACTTTATCATTTGCTTTCACAGGAGTGTTATTGCAATTATTAAAAAAACTGAATAAAAATTTTTCTTTTTCAATAACTAATATGAGACAGGAGCTGCAAACATGTCGTGTTGCATCCAGTCTCATCCACATTTCATAGTGCTACGATACACCTAGGTAAAAAGTGACATCATATCGATGAAATCATAATGTAATGATCACGTCATTTTAAGCTAAGCAGTAAACATTGAGTTTACAAAAGTGACTACCTTAAGTACTGTTCCATTAAAACTCATAACAAGACTTATTGCTGACTTGATTATGTATTCAATATCTTACTTCCATTGAGGAATAATCTCTTACTGTATATACTCACTTATAAGTCAAGTCCAAATGCAAACAACATAGACCCTGATCTGCCATCGCATAATGCCCTGGCAGATCAGGGTCTATGATGTTTATTCTACTGATTAGTTCTTACAAACTACATAGACCCAGATCTGCCAGTGCATTATGTGACAGCAGATCTGGGTCTATGCAGTTTGCAGTTGGTATCAGCTTATAGATGGTAATTTAATCAATAATGAACAAGAAATCACTGGTAATACTAGACAAAATGAAATACAACCATGATGATCCCCAATCAGAAACTTAAAGCTGTTTTCCCTCCCCAACCAACTTTAAGCTGGATTTTTTTAGTAAATTATGTTTCTTTGAAAATATTTACCCAATCACATTAACGTTAGGAAATTACTATCTGCTACCTCCAAATTCAGCCTTCCCTGAAAGATGAAAAATTTCTTTCCAGCTATATGTCATATAGACAACGGTAAGTAAATCTTACAGATTAACTCCCATTGTTTCCGCAGGTGGCCACCCATATCCTGGATGTTACCAGTTTAAGCTTGAGCGAAGGGTAGGGAGGGACTGAAAGTAATGTGATCGTGTAAGTATTTTTGAAGAAACATAAGTTACTAAAAAGTTTCCTTTCTCTGTCAAATACATTGCTGATCACATTAACATTAGAAGAATTGGTAAGAGGTTGAGGAAATTCTTGAGCATTCAACCTCTACCCATGTTACCCTGTAGGAGCATGATGACTGCTCCACTTATGAACTTTTCCTAATGTGAAGTTAGAACAACTGAAGATTATGCATTTATACAGATGCAAGAGTGATCTCTGTGAGATCCCACACCTGACTATTGCCGTATATTCAAAAGCTTCCCAGGCAAATCCAGGGAAAGTCACAGAGACATGCCTAAGGGCTGAGGTTGTGCTGTCATGAATGAGATGTAGTAACTATTTGTGCAGCTACCAGTGGCCCAACAAGATTCAACTCTCTCCTTTGTGAGGCCATGTCACGCAAACAAAAGCTGCAGAAAGGAGACTGAGCATGCCTGCTAATTGACTCCACTATGTCTCAAATTGAGACTTTATGTTCAAAGGCCAGGCTTGTGGAAATTGCTTGTATTTCATCAGCCAAAATCTTCATGAGTTGTACTTGATCCTTTGAGAGTTCAGAGTATGCTGATCTAATAGCCCCCTTTAGCCAATCGGCTGGTGTTTGTGGGGTTAGGTCTTACTTTCCTGCCTTAACTGGTAGGAAGAACCTTTGACTGCTGCCGTAGACAGTTTCTGTGTGTGTCAGATAGCATCTGAGGGCATGTATCAGGTCCTGCAGGTTCACATCTGAACAGGTCAATTGAGAAGAAAGAGGTGATAGTTATTTGTTGGTTGCTTATCGATGGTAACCTGTTATTAGAAATGAAACCAGGTTGCATCATTAGTACAACCGAACTGTCTGAACAGAACTGAATGTAATTCAGATCCATGGACAATGCATGTAGCTCACTCATCCTGCAAGCTGAAGCTAGTGTTATCAGGGAGCAAGTCTTGTATAATAACCACTTTAGCGAGGTGGAAGACAACGTCTCGAACTTAAATGAATTGAACTATGCCAAGACCCAGGAAAGCTTCCATTTTGGGAACAAGGTGAGCAAGCATGGCCTGGATATGTCGAAATTGGGCAACAAGTTGGAAAGGTCCTCATTACGGCCAATACCGTCTCTCCCATAATGCCTGAATGTGTCTGAGATCATGGAACAGTATTCCTTGATTATGATAGGGACTAGCTTCATGTCTTCAAAGAGAAGATAACAGAAGTTAGTCAGTTTGGGGATGGGGGCTGCAAAGAGTGTGGCATATTTAACATGACACTAGGTAATTTTCTAATGTACACACTATCATGAGGGGAGGGGGGTAATGGGGGGTGGTGGCAATGTTTCTCTGAGAAAACTAAAACACAGTATTATTATTTGTCTGCATCAAGCATGTGTGTCTGTGCATATGCCTTGCTACACCATTGATACTTGGCCTGTTTCTTTGTGGAGAAAGTATGTTACTGCAGACTAAAAGCAGTGTTAACTATACTCAGAGATATGGTAGTTTTCCACATGAGTCTTACTATCAAGCTTAGGTCAGAGATTATAACAACTCAATGTATTCCTTTACTACTCCTATACAGATTGGTACAAGAATCACCCACCCATCCCATATTTTTTTATATCTCTGGTATATATATATATTTGCCAAATAAATTTTATTATACTTAATCAGGAGTGCCACCAAATTATGTCAGTTTCTATGTATATTTACCATTAGTTGCATGGAAATGCAGGTGTAAAAATGATAATTGTATGGAAATGCAAGTGTAGAAATGATGATTGAATCTGCACACATCTGTACATGTAATTACTATACCTTGGTGAGTTTCTGATCAACATCAGGTGTTGTATTTTCACTGAGGTCAACTGCTCTATAATGTCCTTGACCCATGTCAGCATGGTCTCTACCCTTTCCTTGCCAACCTGAAGGTCATTTGATGCTGTCTGGAATAAGCTGCTGGCAACCATATCTGTCTCACCTCGAAGTTCATTTACACGTTGCAAAAGGAATGATTCCAACTGAACAAAAACAAAATTCAGCATTTATTTACATTTTATTGTTTAGCCCTGAAATTTAATTACAGAAATACAGAATGGTTATGGAAAATTATAAACAGTCTGAAAAATTATTGTTAAATACAGAATTCAAATTGTTCATATTATAAACCTATTTGTGATCAATTTCACGGTAAAGGGTACTGTCTATACTTGCTTGTAAGTCAGGTCAACTGCAAACAACATAGACCCTGATCTGCCATCACATAATATGCTGGCAGATCAAGGTATGTTTTTTGTTCTATTGATTACTCCTAACCAACTGCATAGACATAGATATGCCAGTGCATTATGCAATGAAAGATCTGAGTCTATGCAGTTTGCAGTTGGACCCAATGTACAGTGTAAGCGAGTATACACAGTATTATTTTCGGACTCCCTCCCCTGAAATTCCTAGGAGTTCATTTTCAGATTTTCATTTGAAAATAGTCTATATGCATACAGTGTATGCCAAGATGTCAACACAAAGTTAATAACTGCTACTGCTGATAAAATATGGAGAGAAAAAAAGATGGGCATGCACTAACATGTTAATGTGAATTAGACATTCTCACGCAACATAATTTGAAGACATTTATAAAATCTTATGTTATTTTAATAATTTGAACATAACACTTTTCCAAACCTCACCTAGAGCAATGGGATCAAACGACTACAATCATCCAAACCTGACCTGTCAGGTTCCACCTAGAGCAATGGGATCAGAAGTCTACAATCATGTCAAAAACTTACCTGTAGGATCCCCCTAGAGCAATGGGATCAAAAGACTACAATCAATCAAACCTGACCTGTCAGGATCCCCCTTGAACAATGGGATCAAAAGACTACAATCATCCAAACCTCACCTGTCAGGATCCCCCTAAAGCAATGGGATCAAAAGACTACAATCATCCAAACCTCACCTGTCAGGATCCCCCTAAAGCAATGGGATCAAAAGACTACAATCAATCAAACTTGACCTGTCAGGATCCCCCTTGAACAATGGGATCAAAAGACTACAATCATCCAAACCTCACCTGTCAGGATCCCCCTTGAGCAATAGGATCAAAAGACTACAATCATCCAAACCTCACCTGTCAGGATCCCCCTAGAGCAATGGGATCAAAAGACTACAATCATCCAAACTTTAGCTGTCTAGATCCCCCTAGAGCAATGGGATCAAAAGACTACAATCATTCAAACCTGACCTGTCAGGATCCCCCTAGAGCAATGTGATCAGATGACTACAATCATTCAAACCACACATGTAAGGATTCCCATATAGCAATGGGATCAAAATATATACTGTGGATTCCCCATATTTTGATGGGTACCAATTTTATTGGATTTACTGGCTGTTGTCATCCATGAATTTAAACACTCAAAGAACATTTTTTGCTTATTTATTCTAATGGCACCAATACATCTCCCTTATGTATCCTCAAAATTAAGCCAATAAAAATATCATGTTTCACAAAGCCATGAAAATCAATGAGTTGAGAGTATACTGTAACTCTAGATATAACACAGCATACTGTAACTCTAGATATAATAGTTTAATGTAACTCTAGATATAATAGTCTACTGTAACTCTAGATATAACACAGTATATGGTAACTCTAGACATAACACAGTATACTTTAACTCAAGATATAACACAGCATACTGTAACTCTAGATATAATAGTCTACTCTAACTCTAGATATAACACAGTATACTGTAATTCTAGATATAATGAAGGAAAAAAGACCTACAAAGTCATATCATTACATTGAAATTTTATTATAATCAACTGAAAATATTTAATTCAAACCTGGAATGACCATGCAATGTGCTTTAATAACTGATATTTTATTATATTCCATTTGCTACAGTGGTGTATTTATCTGTATATAATGCTAACCAACACATGTAACTGCCAACAGCACTGACCCAAACCTGTCGCAAATTGTGGTGGCAAGAGAGGGTCTATAATAAGTGCCAACAGCACTGAACCAAATCTGCTGTCACAAATTGTGGTTGCAAGCAAGGGTCTATAATATGTGCCAATAGCACTGATCCAGACCTGCTGTTGCAAATTGTGGTTGCAAGCAAGGGTCTATAATATGTGCCAATAGCACTGATCCAGACTTGCTGTTGCAAACTGTGGTGGCAAGGAAGGGTCTATAATATGTGCCAGTAGCACTGATCCATACCTGCTGTTGCAAATTGTGGTTGCAAGCATGGGTTTATAATATGTACCAATAGCACTGATCCAGACCTGCTGTTGCAAACTGTGGTGGCAAGGAAGGGTCTATAATATGTGCCAATAGCACTGATCCAGACCTGCTGTTGTAAATTGTGGTGACAAGCAAGGGTCTATAATATGTACCAATAGCACTGATCCAGACCTGCTGTTGCAAATTGTCGTTGCAAGCAAGGGTCTATAATATGTGCCAATAGCACTGATCCAGACCTGCTGTTGCAAATTGTGGTGGCAAGAAAGGGTCTATAATATGTACCAACAGCACTGATCCAGACCTGCTGTTGCAAATTGTGGTGGCAAGTAAGGGTCTACAATGTGCAGATAGAAAAAAAAAGTGTAGACCAAGATTTACCAGTGCATTATGTAATCGTGGTAGATCAAGATCTATGCAATAATGACCATAAGTGTGCTTTTATGTATCAAATGTAAAAGGTGTCACAGTAATTAAAAGTAACAGTTCTTGATACAAACCATTACAAAATTTAAGCAATAATTCTTGTCATGGCTTAGATAAACTAATTTATTATTTCAGAGAAAAAAATGCTGGGACTTCGAAAATGTCTTCGAGTTAGTTTATACGCTTGGATTACCTTGGAAAACTTTGCTGATATTATCTGTAGAGAATCTGAGATAAATGTTGTCTTTTAAAACTAAGCATGATCTGATGTTGTGCTCACACTTTCTCTCTCTCTCTCTTTCACATTATACTTAAAAATACACACATATACATTTAATAGATCTGTGGTAATAGAGAGGGACATATTAGATAGATTAGATAGATAGATAGATAGATAGATAGATAGATAGATAGATAGATAGATAGATAGATAGATAGATAGATAGATAGATAATAGATAGATAGATAGATAGATAGATAGATAGATAGATAGATAGATGGATGGATGGATGGATGGATAGATAGAAGATAGATAGATAGATAGATAGATAGATAGATAGATAGATAGATAGATAGACGGATTTATGGATGGATGGATGGATGGATGGATAGATCGATCGATCAACAGACAGACAGACAGACATATAGATAGATAGATAGATAGATAGATGGATGGATGGATGGATGGATGGATGGATGGATGGATAGATGCAGATTGATAGATCGGCTGCCAGATAACAAACTATATAGAGGTAGATTGATATAAAATAGATAGATAGGTAGCCGACATACAGAAATATATACATTGTAGATAGATTGATAGATAAATGCACAGACAGTGAGACAGAGAGGCAGACATAAATCAGTACATGCTAATCATGAAATTTACCTTATCTATGACCTGATAACTTTTATTGTCATTTTCATGCAACTTTTAGGTAAAGATAAGCTTGGCAAGAAGTCATTGTGGTCACAAATTATATCACTTAGAGTAATATCATTTGTTACCTCACTGACTTCATACAGTATTTTTTTACTGACAAGGTTTCAAACTGATACAATTTGGCCCATAGAACTTAGGAAACCTATCAGAAGTAATGAAACATTTATGTTTTCTTTGAAGTAATATTGGTGACATTTACGGATTAAGGCTGTAACTTTACCACTCAACCATGCAACACTAGGAAGGTTAAAGGCATATAATTACATATGGAAATTTTAATCCATTGGTGCTGTTTTGTACATTTTCAAAATGTTGTTAGTACAATTATACAACTTTCAAGCAAGTCAATACAAAATCTATACAAACCTTAGTGCATGCAGAAGGCCCAGCCACTTAAAATTCAAACTGATGCTAATTTTCAACTCTTCTTTGCACCACTGATTTTTTGCACTTACTTAACTTCAAATATGCACATAATTTAAACAAGTTCATCTTATATAATGCGTTTCATGTCTGAAGTTAATAGTACTTTATCTTTTAACCTAATTACCGTATATACTCGCGTATAAGCCCCGTCCAAATGCAAACAACATACACCCTGATCTGCCATTGCATAATGTGCCGGCAGATCAGGGTCTATGTTGTTTGTTCTACTGATTAGTCCTTACAAACTGCATAGACCCAGATCTGCCATCGCATTATGCGACTGCAGATCTGGGTCTATGCAGTTTGCAGTTGCAATCGGGTTATACGCAAGTATATATGGTATATATTCATACAGCAATTGATACTGCATAATATTATCATACTCAATACATCAGTCCTAGATGTGTATCTCAGGGACGTTTGTAAATCAGCCCCATGCTATTGTACTTAATGTATTGGCCAAGGGTCTAAATTTATTCTGAATAAAGGTCTATACTATATTATTAAATACAATAAAGAACACATACTAACTTTGAGGAGACTTACAGTCAAATATTTCACACAATTTGGTCATATTAAACCTGTACCTTTGAGAAGAAAAAAACTTGATATTAAGATACGAGTTTTATTTCATCAGAATATACTGTAAATACTCTCTCTCTCTCTCTCTCTCTCATCCCATAGGGGACAAGGACAAAAAAAAACCATGGAAATCTATTAAGTGAGAGAGAAAAAAGAATTTTACCTGGATGAAACCTGAAACCTTAAACTTTAACTTACATCAAGTAACCTAGAAGAACCTAAGGCATTATAATGGTGTGTGTAATTTCAATAGGATTTTTCTACATTGTTACACAATACCAATGATACAAAATTTAAATAGCCTGAGACCAGATGAGAGTGACATACTGTAAATTCCTTGGTTAGGTGGTACACACATACTGTAATCTATTTAATGCTGTGTTTGTGTTTTTTAAACCTATAATAAGGTTTTAAAAACAAATAATTGTAAAATATTAATTTAATTAATTAATAAATATTTATCTCCATCTCTCTTCCTCTTCCCCTATGTTAGTTGGTCAGTCAGCATGTCAGTTTTAGTTAAAGTGATCCAAATCACTCTGTCACTGTCCCTGTCTCTGATGGTAAAACTGAGAGACTAATAGACCAACAGAGAAACAGAGGGATGGACAATAAAAATAATCTTATGATCAGCTCCCCCACTCCCCACTACTACCCCCACTCAACCCCCCTTTCCCTCTCTCGCTCTCTCTCTCTCTCTCTCTTTCTCTCTCTCTCTCTCTCTCTCTGTTGGTTGCTCAGACAGCATGTCAATTTTACCTCAGAGGATCTCTTGATCTCTCTCTGGACCATCGTCGCAAGCTATGGGTGAAAATGCATGAAAAACAAGTGTAATGGATTTTCATCTGTGGCATTCAATGACGTTTCTTGACCCATAATAGTAAAACTGACAGAAAAACTGACCAATGAAGAGAGAAAGAGAGAGATGGAGGATAAAAACAATCTTATGGTCAGTAGCAATGGTAAGTAAAACACAATAATGACTGAGATCAACTGTAAATAAATTCAAATGTTTTAATTACATCTTGTTGGTTCATCATTTCACTTAGTCTATATTCCCCACTTGTTTCATAACAGTTTTGGTATGTACAGTACTCCATCATTATAACACGGTCCATGGGATCCATAGAGTGTACTGCCTAATAGTAAGATCACCCTCCAATCAAGTACATTTATAATTTTACTACCATAAAATAAAATGGGATCATGACCATATACACCTTATAATTGGATCATGACCATGTACACCTTATAATGGGATCATGACCATGTACACCTTATAATGGGATCATGACCATGTACACCTTATAATAGGATCATGACCATGTACACCTTATAATGGGAACCATGTTATAATGAAGTGCCTTATATTTTTTTTTGGAGAGCGTGGTAACTTACATCTCTGAAGAAATATAAAAAAGTGTCTTAAGTATTCAGTTTTAATTTAAATTTATCCAGATTATCTAGGTTTTATAGGTTTTGATCAACTGTATATTTCCTTTACCCAGTACTGGGTATTTTAAAATCATTGTTATTTATTAAAGTATAACTTTCACCCTTATCTACCTCTGCATAATACCATGTGACAGTAGATTATGGTCTATGCAGTTTGGTCTACTATGGACTTCTAGTAAATAGCATGGACCCTGTTCTTGCAGAGCATTATTTGATATCATATCTGGGTCTATGATCTTTGGTCTACTTAGGACTTTCAGAAAATAGCATGGTAATGATCTTCCAGAATGTTATTTGATGGTAGATCTTGGTCTATGATGTTTGGTCCACTAAGGACTTTTAGTAAATACCATGGAACCTGATCTTCCCAAGCATTATTTGATGACATATCTGGGTCTATGCTGTTTGCAATGAAATGTGCATTACACATGGATAAATATGGTACACTGCAGTAAATACAGTAACATATTTATTATGATTATACCTGTCAAGCAACATTAAAAAAGGCTCAACTAACCAAATTCACACCTGACAGCATATTCACATAAAATTCAAATCAATGCTAATTTAACCTTGTGCTGGTTTGCAGTTAAGCACTGCACACCCTCATGTTAACAACAAAGCAGGTCAATTACTATATACTCACTTATAAGTTGAGTCAAACTTCAAACAATATAGACTCTGATCTGCCATTGCATAATGCACCAGCAGATCAGGGTCTATGTTGTTTGTTCTACTGATTACTCCTAACAAACTGCATAAACCCAGATCTGGGTCTGTGCAGTTTGGGACTTGACTTATAAGCAAGAATATACGTTACCCCATGACTCTTTAATCTTCATACCACCACCTTTTTTTTGCGTTTTCATAAACTCTGAACATAAATCAACTTCAACTAAAAAGAGTTAATTGTTTACAAGTTTGGGGTTTGATTTTGGTTTTGCACAAATCATTCTCCTATTTGTTATCATCACAAAAAAAAAACTGAAAGAATAAAAAAAAGTCCATTCTTGCACCAAGCAAAAAGAAATAAATGTTTCTGAACACTATTTACTGTTGATAATTTGAGAACAAATATTGCGTTGTATGAATGATGAAAAGCATTTTAAGCTAGGAGGAAACTACTTTTTAAATAAGTCCAATATTTGGCAGTTATGGTGGAAATAATTGTACATGTACCTGTTGAAAAACATTGTACTGAGTGAACTATGTGTTTTGTATGTCAGTGACATCTGATACAGAGGTTCAATTGATATTGCCATTTTGCATATTCAAACTGAAACCATTAAAGTACCTCCATTGACATCTGCATGTCAATATTCTTAGATGCATATATATTAATATATATCCCAATTCATATTTAATTCCATTCTCATTGTATAGAAAAAATATTTGGAAAGTCTAAAAGACAGGATATGTAAACAACACAAAACTGTGTTTTGTTCTGAGTCGGGGGTTGGGGGAGGGGGGCTGGAAGAACTCATTTGATATGGCATATGAAGATATCTCAGCCTGACAGCCTTGATGTGTCTCTACATCATATCAAGCTCACTCATTTTTATGGACTCTGAACAAAACACATATGTTGTTTCGTGAATTTGAATGTGGCAACTTCCATTTCTGAAGAAGTGTGATGAAAGTTTTTTTTTATATAGTTTTACCCAAATTATTCTAGCAAACTAGATTTAATGCAATTGTATATTTCCTTAAACTTACACAAAATTTTATAACTGCTGATATATCTTAAAGTATATAACTTTCAGCCAGACCTGTCATGATATAATGTCTGGCATATCAGGGTCTACATGGTAACTATTACATATATTGTTATTCCCAACATTAAATCAACCCAGAGGATCGGCAACCATGGTGTGTCCTTGGGCAAGGCACTTTACTTGCCTCAGTATGATATTGCTTTCAGAGTGTTGATGTGCTGTAAATGCCAAAAACATGTAACCAAAACTTACAAATGGGAGTCAAGGTAAACTTAGTTGGTTGAGAATAAGCCTCATAATCCATGGGTGGTGGGTTCAATACCTGCCCCATCCAGCCTGGGTCAGCTGCCTCAGCATATTCTTGGGAAAGAGGCACTTATCTCCCATTTCCTTGGCATTATAAAGCCAAATAACGTCTTAAAAGTGTCATTACCCCCCCCCCCAAGAATTACAAACTGCAGATGCCTTATTGACAACGCAAGAAAGAGTACTCGATTTTCACCCAAGACTTGACTGAAAACTTAACCAGCAACCCAAAGTAACAGCTCCATTTACATCACCCCTATTATGTGATGTCACAATGAAGAAATCATGGTTGGAATTAATTCGTTGAGAATTTACAATGGATTACGTCTTTTAAAATCATTTGCAAGAAGAAACATTAAGTTTTAACATTCAGTTTCTTTTTATATTTTAATGACAGTGTACAAAATAACATCATTTATGGCTTTATTTGGTTTAAAGTATATAATAAATAGGGTAATACAGTTGTAATGACAAATATTTGTGTGGACTCATTGTTTTGGTGGACTAACTCACAAGATCATCGACCACTACCAAAATAATTTGTACACATGAATATATAAATTCAATAACCCATATCTATACACTACATATGTATTATGGTCATACCTTTCATGCATCATTATTCAAAGCCGTACAAATTGATGCATTTACACTTAATATTACTATCTTTAATAATTTATATATCTTTTGATCTGCCGACAAATGTTACAAACTGTTAATGACACACACCATTAAGCGAGTAAATTAACCAAAAAGCCTTATTTACATCCCTTACTGTCTTGTACTTCCATAACTACCAACTTTATACAACATTTTGATAAAGTAGTTTAGGTTTTTTTCTAAAGGTTTTGATATCTATTGCCCATTTATCATTCTCCAATTATGTATGGTCTGGTTACATTTATGGTGTTTTATGGCATAGCAAGTGACATCATCAGGAAAATAGCACAGACAAGTGGTACAAGTCTACTCTGGCAAAAAAATTGAACAAAACTAAATCTTTTTTGGGAGCCGCAGTAGCTCAGTTGGTAGAGCATCAATCTTGTAATCTAAGGTCGTGGGTCTGATACCCACTGAGGCCAGTCTGGATCAGCTTCCTCAGTGTCCTTGGGACAGGCACTTAACTCCCGTTTCCTCAGCATGATATAGTCAGTGCTGTTAAATACCAATCAACCAACCACTTATGACTATTGACAATTTAATGACAAATATAGGTTCATTTGATTTAGCAACATTTTGTCAAAGAGGCACAGTATTTGATACATAAGTGGTAGGATGAAAAATGTCACAAAGAGCATTTCAACTGGGAACAAAACTGTTTCTCTCTCAAATTTGGCAGTTTTTGATGGTAATAGGTTGTACCTGAGCCTGTAAAAAAAGCTATATTGAAATATGATGCTTACTGCATCAAAAGATATACTATATTTACAGCCAGCTGTGGTAGGTCAACTGGTAGAGCACTGGATTCATAATCCAAGGTCACACATTCAAAGAAATGTGATAAAAAGTTGGGTGTTTTAGTTCTACCTAGATTATCTAGGTTTTATAGATTGTAAGCTAGTTTATATTTTATGAAACATTTACATAATTTGTATAACTATTAGCCTTTGAAAGTATCTGACTTTCAATAATAATAAATATATTCTTCTACATACTACAATAATCATTAGTTCATGAAACTGTTTGGACAAAAACAGCCTTTAGTAGCAGCTCCCCCTTGATTTAAGTGAGTGTATGCTGTACCAAAGTGATATGGACAGTGGTTACCAAATTTGCTCTGCACCTCTTTAACACTAGGTTTGATTCCTAAGGTGGTATGAATTATGCAATAACACAGTCTTGTATCTGAGGATTTGAGAACACAATGATGAAGATTTTACACTTACTACATGAGAGAAGCATCAATATTTGCAATAGTTAAACTATCATTAACCTCCTCAAATTATCATTACCTTCTCAAATCCTCGAACTATTATTAACCTAATCAAATCCTCAAACTAACAGTATAACCTCCTTGAATCCTAAAACTATCATTAAACTCCTCAATATTATCCCAATTCTAATACACTTTACGGAAAATTCTGTCTAAAGAAAGCAGAAAGTGCAATTCCTTATGGCACTGCATCATTGGAAGAGTAATTACATCACAACAGCATCCAAACATCCAACAGTATGTTGTAAATTGTACTGCTGCAAACACAGATTTTGGACCAATCAGAAAGCATGTTACACTAGCAGGTTTAGAATAAGGGTTACTAGGACTGACAATAATGGTCAGCAGTTTCCACTGGATTATTCACTTTTCTCCATCATGAACCTCCACCTACACCACTGTGAGTGCTTTTCAGGTCTAATATTTTTGGTATACCTTGCACTGAATTGTGAACAGCATATACTAAAATATCTGCTAGCTCGATGATATGTCTACATTTACACTGATCGCAGGTCAATACCGATCACACGTCTATGGTCTATACTGATCATAGGTCTATACACAGATCTATGGTCTATACTAATTGCAGGTTCATAGTCTATACTGATCACAGGTCTATGGTCTGTACTAATCACAGATCTATATGGATCCCAGTTCTATGGTCTATACTTATCACAGGTATATGGTCTATACTAATCACAGATCTGTTGTCTATACTGATCAAAAGTCTAGGTCTATACTTATCACAGGTCTATGGTCTGTACTAATCACAGGTCTATGGTCTGTACTAATCACAGGTCTATGGTCTATACTAATCACAGGTCTATGGTCTATACTGATCACAGGTCAATGGTCTATACTGATCACAGGTCTATGGTCTATACTCATCAGAGGTCTATGGTCTTTACTCATCACAGATCTATTGTCCATACTAATCACAGGTCTATGGTCTATACTCATCACAGATCTATTGTCTATACTAATCACAGGTCTATGGTCTATACTCATCACAGATCTGTTGTCTATACTGATGACAAGTCTAGGTCTATACTTATCACAGGTCTATGGTCAATACTAATCACAGGTCTATGGTCTATACTGATCACAGGTCTATGGTCTATACTAATCACAGATCTGTTGACTATACTGATGACAAGTCTAGGTCTATACTTATCACAGGTCTATGGTCAATACTTATCACAGGTCTATGGTCAATACTAATCACAGGTCTATGGTCAATACTAATAACAGGTCTATGGTCAATACTAATCACAGGTCTATGGTCTATACTAATCACAGGTCTATGGTCTATACTAATCACAGATCTGTTGACTATACTGATCACAAGTCTGGGTTTATGCTGATCACATATCAATCGTTTACATGTCTATGGTCTATACAGATCACAGGTCTATGGTCTATACTTATCACAAGTATATGGTCTATACTAGTCACATTTTCAAGGTCTATACTGATTACCTGTATATACTTATCACAGGTCTGTGGTCTATACTGATTGCAGGTCTATGGCCTATACTGACTGCAGGTCTATACAGATCATAGGTCTATGGTCTATAGTGATTGCAGCTCTATACAGAGCATTGGTCTATGGTCTATACTGTTCACATATATATATATATGGAATACAGGTCTATGGTCTACATTTACTGCAGGTCTATGCAGATCATAGGTCTATGGTCTATACTGCTTCCATTGCTATATAGATCACAGGTCTATGGTCTATACTAATTGTATGTAGTGTCTTCCCCAGTGACACATCATGGTGACTGAACCAGCCAGGTCTAGGCATGATTCGAACCAACACCCTTCTGGTCATAAGTCTGGCATGCTAGCTACTGACCTACCCAATCTGGAAGTATAACGTCCGGACAAACAAACTTCTACTCTGTATAACTATTACTATACTATATAAACTTGCTTATAAATTGAGTCCAACTGCAAACAACATTGACCCCAATATGCCATTGCATAATGCACAAGCAGATCAGGGTCAATGTTGTTTGTTCTACTGCTTACTCCTAACAAACTACATAGACCCAGATCTCCCAGTGCATTATGTAACAGCAGATCTGGGTATGTGCAGTTTGCAGTTGGACTTGACTTATAAGCAGGTATATATAGTATTCCAAATACACCACTCCCCTGATAACTCGAGCCCAGATAACTCGTAAACCCGCTTATAATGTGGGGTCAGGCGTGGATCCCATTTTTTTAAACTAGAAAATAAATTTAAAAATTGGCCCCTATTTGTTGAACATGAAGAAAATTGCGATAAAAATTGGTCAATGAAACCTTGATATATCGCTTCTTTTATCATCAAACGGTGGTTAGTACCCAGAAATTTGAATCAACATCATGAAATTCTCAACTTTTAATAAGTCATATATTTTGTTAAATTTTCTTTCCAAACAACATTTTCAGTACACTTTAAATAACAATATTTGATGAAAATGTCACTAATGCCTACTTTAATAAATAAATACCAATTAAATAAGTTTTGTTAAGTGAAATTCGTGTTTTAGTTCTATCTCTTAATTCGGTTTCAGTGTAATCATTATAAATGCAATATGCTCTCTTGTATTCAAACGTGAAAAATGTCAATCTACCATCACAGCTATGTCCGCAAGCATTTCTGTGAGAACCTAATTAAGTGCCGACCATGTTTTTATCTCCGACTTGCAGAAGTATTTGTTATATTGTTACACTCAATTAAAAGCAGACCGGCTTTGTATTATCACATTAATTATGTATTTTGTATCAAATCAAATAAAGTGGGTGGAATAAAAGAAAAGTTAAAAGTCATGCAAATTCTACCTGAGTACAAGCTAGCAGTCACGGTTGTGTGTCAGGTCAACACATTTCAATTGACCAATCCAACACTGTTATAAATACTATTATGTAAGTAATATAATTAAACTACCTTAAATTAGCCTAACCAATGTGATCAAAGATAGCAAGGCCAACAAGCAAAATTAATACTTGGTGAATACAAAGCTTTGTTTCACAGATACGGTTCATTATGGAGAAGTGAGTTCCAGAGTTAGTAGTGAACTTAAAATTCCTGAATTGGCACTCAGAGATTTCTTCAAGGATGAGAAGAAGTTTCACTATTACTTGCAATGAAATCACAGCATCAATATTTTACTAATAGAACAACAACAAAAAATCAAGTTTTGACATTGACAGTTGTTTCATGAAATAAATGTCCCTAGTTTTTTTTAAAAAAAGGAATCTTGTTTTGTTGTGAATCAACAACAAAAAGCAGCGATGAAAGACGTTTTTGTGTACATGTGATGGTTGTTGAAACCTCTTAGAAAATGTTTTTAACGATTCTTTCAGAGGTTGGGTATCTTGAAAATAAAGGTAATTTATACAAAAATGCGAACAACTTCATTTGAAAAAGCTCTTTATTGACAATTATTCCCAACGTGATTATAAAATGAGTATTCAGCCATTAAACAGCACTGTTACTTATAGTGCGGTCCATATTTTTGGACTCTGTTGTGTGTAAGTAATCAAGGGAGAGATGTATATCTATTTTATTCTAAAAGTAACTACAGTGTTTAATATCATACCTCATACAGATCATCCAAGAAAAGATTTCTGGTTCTTGGGTTGTCCAATACTGTCAAAGCATCTTCCCCTATGGCCACTCCTTCCTCTGTTAATTAAAAACAAATGATTAGTAGCAAAACAAGAGACCCAAAACAAGTATCACTCATATGGCATACATTGGTGTAAAATTAAATGTAGTCGTAATAAGGCAGGTAGCTTTGGTCGGAAGACAGTCATGTTAGGATAATTTCCAGGTACAAACCCTGAAATGGGTAATTTTACCAGTGAAAAGAAAATGGAATGCAGAGCAAATGAAGAACAAAATGCAAATAAAAAGCAGAATGAATGCCTACAGAATACAAAATGAATGTAAATGAAATGATGAATGCATTCTTGATGAAAATGGAGAGAACAAATGCAAATTGCAGAATGCTGACTGATGAATGATAAAAAAAAATGGAATGAAACATATGCATTTCCTGAATGGATTTGAAAATCAACAATTTTCAAGCCGCCCCTACATTTTCACAGTTTAAGGACCTTTCTCGTGATAATTCAGGATTGGATTTTTTACACTGTCAAACATTTTTTCACCTCTGACATTATTTTTGTCGAGACAGACATAAACAATCAGTACTGATCTCATGACATCATTAACAGCGTATCTGAATAAATCTTTACTTGAACAAAATGAAACAATAAATAAAATTTCCTGACAAATACCCTGCAACTGTATTTTTACACTTACTGCAGTTGCAGTTATATTTTCAATTTATTATAAATTCAATGCTATCTTCAGCATTTTATGCATCTGCTATTTCTTTTAATAAGACAAGCTATGAAGGCTATAGTTCTCTCCTGTAAATACTCTCAAACATAATGGAAAACCAGATCTTGGTAAATTTATTTCCATTTCATTTCAAATGAGCAAGAAATAAAAGGAAATGATGGATGAAAGTAATAACAATTGGGTCTAGAAAATGTAGCAACAATATGCTCACTTTGCACCTATGCAGGTGCAGGTTTGATCCCAGTTTCCAGCATGTTCAAGGTCAGTGGTCTCTCTGGCTTTCTCAACTTCAGAAAACTACCCTATACCAAAAATCTCAGCTGTTACAAGTTATAAATATCTTCTGTATAAACATTAACTTTTGTGGTAGTGTAAAGCCTGCCTTGAGACACCACCTCTTCTGCCAACAAAGATTTAAGAGGAAAAAATACCCACAAGTAGTGTCATAATAGCTATTTAAGACCAGCCGGCTGATTACAGTTCCTTATCCCTAAACCCTTTCCATATACTCCGTGACATTTTCCCACTCATGATTTTTGTGCACACCTGTGCGCGATTGTAACCTGAGTGCATCCCCAAGTAATGTTAACATGAGGTGCCCCAATACACTACTACAACTACAGCTAGCAGCAATATCATTATTGATCATGACTATCCTGCATAAAACATATTCTGCAGAGATTGTTTCCTTTTGCATGAGAATATATTATATTAGAGAATTACTGCAGTATATATATTAATGGCAAAAACTGCACTGATTGATGTGTATAGTATTTTGAAAGGGATTTATGAGTGTAGCTAATACAGGAATCACATTGCCCAAGCAATGGCATGTTTGTAACATCACAGACAAGATTAAATCATTATTTTGCCTAAATGTGTCATACAGATATGTCAGAGAGGCTCAAAAGATGTATGATTTTTCAAATACGTATCCAGAGCATGCTGGAACAACAATGACATAAACTCAGTGAAGCATATAACAAGAAGTGTGAAAAGTCACTGTATGTTATTGTGCAAGAAACGTTTAAGTTGTTGACGTTAACAGAGTCATTAGTTGAAGATAGCGAATGCAGTGAATACATCATCAGTGACAATGAAGGCAGCAATGAGCAAATCAATTGGAAGGATACTTTTGACAATAATATAGCAATGGCATCCACACCCAACTTCCATGAGGTATACCTTTTGGGAAAACGATGGAAAACCTGCGGAAGCAAATCCGCATTGATCTTATTCGGGAGAGTGAGCAAGACAAACTCAACAGGCTGATTGCGGACCCGGCATTTGAGTCATGCAAAATCTTCGATGGTGGGCTTGTTGCCATCAAGAAAGCTAAGCTAAACTTGACAAAACCCATTTATGTTGGCGCTTCAGTACTTGACTTGTCAAAGCTTCTTATGTGTGAATTTTATTACAAGATCAAACCGCGGTACGGTGACAACATCAAGATGCTGTATACATATACTGACTCGTTGTTAATGTATATTACAACCAATAACGTCTACACGGACATGGACGAGACATCGCTGGTAAATGAGTTTGATACCAGCGAGTATCCAAAGGATCATTCGCTGTTCAGTAACACTAGCAAGAAAGTTGTAGAGAAATTCAAGGGTGAATGCGCGGGCAAGCCCATCAAGGAATATGTGTGACTGCACCCAAGAATGTACTCGATCGTGGTTGGAAGTTCCGGATCCGGCAAAAACATTAAAAAGGCAAAAGGAGTCCCACGTTTGGTTGTGCAAAAGGATCTCTGACACAACATGTACGTAGAATGTTTGCGCGACCGGCGCGAATTCATGCACACAACAAATATTATTCCTTCAAAGAAACACTAAATGGGTGTATACCAATGCAACCAGGTGAGTTTATCCCAGCTGGATACCAATCGATGAATTTTCCCAGATGGAATCACTACTTACGCGTACGGGCACGCGCAGATCCCAAAATAAATCTTGGCGGTAGTTCTGTATTTGCGGGAACAACTTGTAATACCTCTCACACAAATGCTCTGCTTGGTGGACGCGCCTCTCATTCACCAGCGGTCGCCAATGGTAGCGTGTTGGTTGCCCCGAATGTGAATCCGGTCCGAGATCGTAAATACATCGAAGGACCATACCGGGTCAGTAGTATGACGTTGTCCGCCTTCTAACTCCCCCGGTGCATACATATACCAAACGAAATTGTTTCCGAGTGGGTCTAACGCGGTGGTTGTAAAACAGCTTTGCGGTTGGTAGTTACAGTTTTCTGCCAAATAACCTCAGCGGGTTTTAACCCAATCGTCCGTGTGGTTTCATTGTTCAGTGCTACTATAACTGAGAGAAACCGTGTAACCCACTCACGAGATCGCCCTTTATGAATCGTCAATAATCCTTGTGTGTACTGGTGCCTGAATAATCGTTCTGCAAGTATAGCTTGATCGCAATTTATGCTGACATGTAAATGACGAACCAGCACATGATGTTTTGTCAACAACACAGCAACGGCTCCGAGAAATTCTTTGTCTGGATTTGACCTGCAACAGCCACGGCCATTAGTGGTATGCGTGCATAGATGCGTTTGAATGCGTCTGCGACACTTGTTGAATCTTTGGCTGTCAACGGCTTGGCTTATTTGTACCTGCTGGCAACATCAATGACGGTTAGCACATATTTGTATGTTTGCAATCATGTGTGAGAAACAAAAGATCAGCCTGGTGAACTTCTTTGGGCATTTTCACATCAAACCATGTACGGGAAATTTTCCTTGGCGTGGGTAAGTAAATCTGCTACAACGCTTGTTTGGCCATGCACGCACGAACGACCACGTTGGTGACTTTTGCTGCACTCGCTAACTTTTCAACGGCTGCTTCGCCCTTCCAATAACTGCTGGGACTGTAGTATATTGTGGCCAGTTTCTTATCCATGTTTGTTTGTTATATTACGGTTTTACCTCCAATGAGTGGACTTTGTCCGCCTCCAATGAGAATCTTGGCCTTCATACCTCCTTAGATGATCCATCTGGTGATTCTTTTTCAGACACCTGGCTCCGCAATCGAGTTCAAATCCTGGATGAGATCCACATCGGCACGTTGTCGTGCACGGATATCACTTGATGCATTATACGCTTTGTTAACACAGCAGCTATATCACCGCGGAGTTTATTTAAACCTGCGTTTGAGTCCACTAGGTCCGACAAACGTAAACTTCTTTACTCCACATTGGACGCAATTTTCTGCAATTGTGGCTCATTATTACGCGTCAGAATATGAGTTGGATTTGCAGTAAGAGTTTTCATGCGGCATCGCAATGTGAAGGCATGACTGAGTTATACAACAACTGACATTCAACAT
The DNA here is from genome assembly GCA_029931535.1 of Margaritifera margaritifera. Lineage (NCBI taxonomy): Eukaryota > Metazoa > Mollusca > Bivalvia > Unionida > Margaritiferidae > Margaritifera > Margaritifera margaritifera. The sequence goes on from JAQPZY010001553.1 coordinate 3,257,161, forward strand.
GAAATCTCGAAAAAGAAAAGCTGATTTCACCGTCATTGACTTCTCTGCACAAGCAAGTTGATGTTTTCTAATTCTGTTGATCACACATGCGCTGGACTTCAATTCATCCTGTATAGAATCATTGCACAAACAATAGCTGACTTCTGTTTCTTCTTTAACTTCATACACAACCAATCACCAGACAATGTGGTGGTTGATCAAAGATTGTCATATGTGGGTGCTTAATAGCTTGGGCTCTGTAAGTAACACTTTGATCATTAAGTCTGTGAAATCTATTAAAGGATGCAACTGAACACATGTCAATTGTGCAGCAAAATCACAGGGAGTTCAAATAACCACTCTCTGTTACTTGGCACTGAACAAGTATCAAACTTGCGGCTCAATCAAAGGGTTGTCATGTGGGAAAGCAAAGATGGCTCGATATCAGATAGTAAATGGTGTTGATACCCTATTCATGCTATACATTTGACGTGTATACATTGTTCTCTGAATAAAGTAAAATACAGTAAAACCCCGCAATAACGCGACCCTGCTTTTCCGCGATCGAATTTTATGGACCCCAATTATCGCATTATTGCAGGGTTTCACTGTACTACTACTACTATGGCAGTGTGGCCAGTATTGTGCTGACATGCTGTTAAACCCTACTACTACTACTACTATGTCACTGTGTGGCCAGTATTGTGCTGAAATGCCATTAAATCCTACTACTACTACTACTATGACACCGTGTGGCCAGTATTGTACTGAAATGACATTAAACCCTACTGCTACTAATACTACGGTACTGTATGGCCAGTATTGTGCTGACATGCCATTAAATCCTACTACTACTACTACTACTATGTCACTGTATGGCCAGTATTGTACTGAAATGCCATTAAACCCTACTACTACTACTATGTCACTATGTGGCCAGTATTGTGCTGACATGCTGTTAACCCCTTCTACTACTACTACTACTATGGCACTGTGTGGCCAGTATTGTGCTGACATGTCATTAAAACTTACTACTATTACTATGGAACTGTGTGGTTAGTATTGTGTTGATATGCCATTAAACCCTCCTACTACTACTACGGCACTGTGTGGCCAGTATTGTACTGACATGCCATTAAACCCTACAACAACAATTACTACTACTATGGCACTGTGTGACCAGTATTGTGCTGACATGCCATTAAAAAGATAAGAGCTTCTCTTAAATATTCTATTAAAACACACAGTAACAATGAAACAAAAGGAAAAAAAACCTCTCAAAATCATGCTTATAGATGTGTTTCTGCCGAAATCATGTTTAGGTTGGTCTCTCCCTTTTATCTCACCTCCACCAAAGGTAGGCCAATTTTTAATCAAAGACTTACAAGCCATCATAGACCACGTTGGATCTCTTTATTACTTATAACACCTCAATAAATATCCCATCTTTGGCCATAAACTCTCCAAATTACAACAATAAGTTGTGTACACATGTCGGTCATTGTGTAACAATTCTAAATCAGATTACGCAGCATGCATCATTGCACTGGTGGAACAGTTCCGGTCCTCAGTAGACTGGTTCTGATTGGTTTCTGTAATGTGTGGATAGAATGCGTAAAAAATACCATTTTTTTCCTCAAAATTTAAACAAAGAAATCTTTTAATTTTCAAGCAGTAGATTTCAACTATAAAACGGTATGTGCAGTGGACAGCCTAAAAAACGGTATTTTTGCCGTACTGCCAGTAGAATCACATGTATGCTCATCAGAACCTCTAACTTTGAAATTCATATGCTAATACACATGAAGATGTGAAGTAACCTTGAAATTTATGGATAGTATAAATAAAATCTATCATGAATAACTTTGCAATCGATACACAGGATGAATACTGTGAATTAATTTTTTTTTGTGGGTGTCAATTTTCGTGGTTTTAAGAAAATAAGATGTTCATTGGTACTTAAATTTGTTCTATATGAGGAATGCCATTCTTCAATGGTGGGTTTGATGTTCTGAAACTTGTTTTTGTAGATATCATTGCACATATTTTGCCAAGTGTGTAGAACATGCTGATGTTTATAATATTTGAAGTCAGCATATGGAATCTTCCATTCGGAAACAGGTGACTGCAGGGTAGCATTGGTCGCTTTATCTGCCTTTTCAATACCAATGTGACTAGGCAGACAACAATACAATACAAAAATTTGGTGAATTTGTGTACCCTGCCTACCATGGTGAAATCATAACAGTTGACATTCATAAAATCTGACTAAGACATTTAAGAGAGAGCTGTAAAGTAACTGGGCAGACATCAAAAGTAACCAAATTTCATTACCCTTTCTTAAAGATCATTAGAGGAAAAGAAGTAAACAACTGATCAGTGACCTTGAGCTTGCTGATATAACCTTGACTTGGATACAAGATATGCCATCAATGTGTGAAGCATAAGTATACAATGGTTTATCCCCGTACCTCGAACAGCCTTTATGATATGAAGCAGAAACGAAAGAAACCTTAAAATATTGAGCTGTGACCTTGACCTTGTGGATAAGGACTTAAATGTGCAATGCAACACATATTCTGGTCACAATATACAAGTATCTTAAGCTTCATCCATTTATCTTAAACAGCTGTTAAGTTAGAAAGCAGAAAGGCAAATGTGACTGAAACCTAAACTATTGACCTGTGACCCTGACTTCAAAGATAGGAACCCTAGTGTGGTATATGACAGACCTTTTAAGAATGATATATAGTTATACCAAGTTTCATCCATTTATCTCAAATGGCTCTAAAATTACAGAGTGGAAAGGAAAGAGTAATAGAAAAATGTAATGTATAACACCTTGACATACATTGACCTTGAAGATAAGACCTCCAATGTGCTATACAACATACCTGCTAATGATGACATATATATATGATGTACAAGTATACCAAGTTTCATCCTTAATCTCAATTGGCTTTAAAGTTACAGAATGGAAGGGAATGTGTGATGGAAACATAAAATATTGAGCCATGACTGTGACCTGGTACACAACACCTTCTAGTGATCATGTATAAGTATACCAAGTTTCATCCCTGAATCTCAGATGACTTTAAAGTTATAAGTGTGATGGACAGAAAACCTGAGCTAAGCTGGTCACAAGGATCTGCTGCAGTGGAGATTTAAAATCAATAGAGAAGGGGCAATTACTCCACCAAAACTGAATCTAAAAAGATGAAACCTTTAAAAGGTGCATCTCCATGTAATAGACAATTAACATACCTAATGGCATCCAATTAAGGTGCAAGGGTTGCCGAGCTATGGTAGTTACAATAAGTGTCAATTGATGGACAAATGGATGGACGGAAAAGGTGATAACTATAGGCCTTCCACATCTCAATGCATGGCACTTATCATATATAAGTATCCATGAATATGAATGATAGCTATACCAGTGTATAAGCACTAGGTGTAACGATACTTTTCACAGCCACATTGAAAAAGATTTAGAGTTGGAAAAAGTGTACACTTGTACACTTTTCCATTTTATATATGGAGTAAAAATCCGACTTCAAAGAAATGTTGCCACTGATCACAAACTTTAAAAAAGATGGCGTCAACATTTTCATTCAATGCAATCAGTTTGTTCTTCAACATGCATCTCTTTGATCTACTTAACTTTAAATTGGGTTGTTCCACTTAATGTACTTCACCTATGCAAATTAGCCTAATGGGCTCTCCCACAGCAGTGCTCAAAAGAATTTGACACGACACGTCACCATAGCTATTGTGAGCCAATAAAAATAAATCTCTTAAAAGGTGGTTGTTTATCTCTGACCGCCTTACCTTTGAATTGCCTCTAAAACAGGTGTATAAACCTGCCTTGAGGATAGTTTTACATGAGCTTTGAGCAGTACTGCTACTGTTTATACATACCACAGATTACTGGCATATAAAACAGTGATAAAGAAATATAGGTTGTTTTTTGTTTTTGTTCTTTTTTGGGGGGTTGAAAAATGTTTTTGTTGCAAAATTGCTGAAAATCGTGTTTTTTGAAACACGATCGTGTCGGGGGGTTTGTGAGTCCAAAATTTTGTTTTTCGCGTGACACGTCATGTTATGGCAAGTATGCTATTTGCCAAGTCTGACCAAAACTGGATCAGAAATATGATCTCTAGAGTGGTAAAAAACTCAGCCAGATGCAAGATCACCTCAAGTTCTGTGTGCATCCTGAGCATTAATGAACTCATGCAAGATGTTGATAATATATACCAATATTTTAAGAGTAATCAAAATCAGATACAAAATATGGCTTCAAGAGTGGTAACAAGCTCAGCCAATCTGATGCAAGATCACCTCATTATTGTGCACAGATCTTTTTCATTATCGAACTCATTCAAGATTTTAAAGATATACATTTTCCAAGTCTGATCCAATCAGATAAGAATTATGACTTCCAGACTGGTAATAAGTTCAGCCAAACAGATGCAAGATCATCTCATTCAAATTTGTGGTGCTCAGCTAATCAGATGCAAATCGACTGATTAAAATGCATGCATTTTGCACATTATCAAACTTTTCCAAAATCTTGATGATATAATGATATATTCAAAGTATGATGAAAATTGGATAGGAAATACTGCCTCCAGATTGGCAATGAACTAAGTCAATCAGATGCAAGATTACATTATTATTATGTGTGGATTTTGCTCAGTATCAAACCCATCTAAGATCTTGATGATATAAGCTGATATTTAAACTTTGATATAAATCAGACAAGAAACTGACTCCCAGAGTGGCTACAAGCTCCACAATCAGATGCGTTATTATGCATGCATCTCACTCATTATCAAACTTTCCCAGATCCTGATGATATAAGGATATATTCGGATCAGAAATATGGCCTCCAGAATGGTAAGGAAAGACACCCATGTCAGGATAATTTCCAGCTATTATTTTGAAGTTGGCGGCATCTGACATATTGTTTAACTGTATTTCTACTTTGAATAACTACAGCTTAACTAGATATTGTATAGGCATCTTTCAGATGAATGAGAAGGTTTTCATGCTAGGACTCTACCTATCAAATATAGTTTGAAATGGTCAGGCAGTTTTGGAGTTTAAGTGGTTCTATGACTTCATTCAATTTATATATATATATATATATATATATATATATATATATATATATATATATATATATATATGGTAGAACATGTCCTATGGAACATTCCTACCATATTTGATCAAAATTGGCTCAACCATTCTGGAGAAGTTGAAAATAGATTCCATCTAGTTGCTATGGAAGCCATGCCATTGCTAGGGACCCACTATATAATAAATCTGGAAGATTGTTCCTACCAAGTTTAATCAAAATGGCTCAGCCATTCTAGAGAAGTTGAAAATAGCTTGTCTGCATGGTTGCTATCAATAGTCACAATGTTGCAAGGGGAGCCACCTTGCACAAAAATCGTACAGAGCATAATCTAATAAATATTCCCACCAAGATTAATAAAAATGGCTCAGCCATTCTGGACAAGTTAAAAATAGCTTTTATTATTTAGTTTTTATGGAAACCGCACATTTGCGAGGAGAACCATCCCAAAGCCAAATCCAGTCAAGAATGTCCAAAGAAACATTCCTAACTACTTTGATCAAAACTGTCTCCATCATTCTAGAGAAAAAGTGTGAAATAGGTTTTCCACATGGTTGCTAAGGAATACACACAGTTGCTAGGCAAGCCACACTGGATATAATTTTAATAGGACAAGTCCTAAGAAATATTCCTACCAAGTTTCATCAAAACTGGCTCAGCTGTTTTGAAGAAAGAGTTGAAAGTACACTTTCCAAATGATTGCCATGGAAGCAAACAGTTCCAGTGGAACCACCACAGCCATGATTTTGAAATGGCTTGTCCTATGAAACATTTCTACCAAGTTTGAGCAAAACTGGCTCAGCTGTGCTGAATAAGTTGAAAAAGGTTTTCCATATGGTTGCTATGGAAGCCACACCAGTGCTAGGGGATCCACCATAAACAATATTTTGGTAGAGCATACCCTAAGGAACATTCCTACAAAGTTTAACTAAATTGGCCCAGCAGTTTTTTTTAAAGAAGTCAAAAATAGCAAATATGGAAAGACAGACAAACCAATGGATGACAATGCTTGTGTAACTAAGAGTATCTATGTGTGCATTTTTTTCTTTAAAATGTAAAACACTTCCAGTTATAAAACCAACCATTAATTTGAAAATGTTCAATATCCAGATCGCAATATACAGTAAAACCTGTCCTGGTGGTCACCTGTGTTCAGCGGTCACCTGTGTGCAATGGTCATTCTAATTTTCCCCCCGCAAATTTCCTATATAAATGCCCTGTATATAATGGTCACCTGCTTTCAGCGGTCAGCGTCCAGGTGTTTCTTAACCAAACCATGGTTTCACCCTGCCTTAAGCAGTCACTGGAGCGTATTGGCAGTGACCGCTCCAAGTATGCAAATTAAACACATCTTTTGTTTGATGAGCAAGGCATTGTTTAAATAAAGGTACATCATGTGAATCAGTGTTTAACCATTTCATACCTCGATTGTACTTATCGTAGTCCAGTCAGTCATGCTGTCAGTCAAACACAAAGGTGTCAGCATGTCAGCTTCAAAGGCAAAGCAGTTTTTGTCCTTACATGAGAGAATCGAAGCATTTCCAGGATAGTTGACAAAGTAGTCATGTAGTTGCAGCAGAAATGGGAGTTGGGCGAACTCATATCCAAGGGATTATTAAGCATAAGCAAAATATTATGACCGATTTTGAGAACAACGTTAATCCAGAGGGTAAGAGATTATGTACAAACACACCAAATGAGTAGAGGTACATGTACACTGCACCTGTGATATCCCGTACGGTTTATATGCTACTAATAATAGACGCATGAAGCTTTTCATTCCCTATTCATCAAAGATCTCGCACAAAAGCCGACTGTCTTTTGATCTCAGTGAGTTTGAGCAACTGCTTAATCCATCAATTGTTTGAAGTGTGAACATCTGTTTTCATGCCTAATTATACCAACTGGCCTAACAAAAAGTCAGTCCTGTGTTAGGCAATCACATGTAAGCAGTCAATTAGTAATTTTATTTAGATGCCGTTTCTACTGATAAGTGATGATTTAATGTACACGATGGATTAAAGAAGAACTTTTTATTTTATTACTTTTTTATTTTTATTTTTGCTAATTAGCTAAACTAAATATATGTATCTTGATAGCATACTACTACTAATACAATAATAATGCTACTGCTATTCGGTGCATAGTACATGTATTTGCCATAAACCAAGTTTGAGAGCTGAACCTGCCTTCAGAGGTCACCTGCCTTCAAAGGCCACTTTGGCCCCTTCCCATGGGTGACCACTGAACGCAGGTTTGACAGTATCTGTGAATCTAGAGATATATGATCAAATGTAATTGCATACATTCTTAAAAGAAACATAGTTTACTAAATTACTCTAGCAAAAACGTGTGTAACTGTAATTGTGATTCTAGTCAATTGTATGTATATGTAAGCATATTGCAATTTACCTTAATACATTTGATGATAACTGACCCCAGGACTGGCAGGTACAAATCATGGATGACCATCTTAATAGCTCATTTATAATATGAATGACGCTTACATTCTAGACCTGGACCTATATTCTAACAACCTTTTGTGCATGAAACCAAAACTCAAGATCAATGTCAACTAGATTTTTGTTTTGTAAAACAAGTTTCCCCACTCCAGAGCAAAAATTATATGTCCAACATATTCAAAAGTTTAGAAAAATGTCAAATATTGCTATAACTGCATGAAAATCTAATGAGTTCATCCACATATGCATACAAACATGCATACCAAATCTCGTTCATCTAACTCTACCAGTTTATGCTTAAACCTAACAAATCTCATTTGTCTAGCTCAACCAGTTTATGCTGAATTCTACCAAATTTCATTTCTCTACCTCAACCAGTTCATGCGTGATCCAACCAAATCTCATTTGTCTACCTCAAACAGTTTATTCTTAATCCTACCAAATCTCATGTTTACCTCAACCAGTTTATGCTTAATCTGACTGAATCTCACTTGCTTACCTCAACCAGTTTACACCTTATCCAACCAAATCTCATTTGTCTACCTCAACCAGTTTATGTTTAATCCGACCAAATCTTATTTCTACCTCAACCAGTTCATGTTTAATCCAACCAAATCTCTTTTGTCTACCTCAAGCAGTTTATGCTTAATCCGACCAAATCTCATTTGTCTACGTCAACCAGTCATGTTTAATCCAACCAAATCTCAGTTGTTTACCTCATTCAGTTTACATTTAAACTGACCAAATCTTGTGTGTCTACCTTAACAAAATTATGCTTAATCCTACCAACAAGATCTGTGTCAAAAGTCCATAAAGTTCAATGTTGTGCAGAATATTTAAAAATTGATGTAATGGCTTGATAATCTCATGAGGTCATCTAATATTGAAAAATTGCTGTAATGGCTTGATTAACTAATGAGGTCATCTAATATTGAAAAATTGCTGTAATGGCTTGATAATTTAATGAGGTCATCTACGTAAATGCATAGAAATATGGTAGCAAAATTTATTTTGTCTATGTTGAATGGTTCTTGCACAACCTTGCTGACAAGCATCTAGGGACAGATGAAGAGAAGTACACTGTATTGATGTATGACGTAACATATGGACAGGACAAATCAAGATGCCCCTACTGTAAGGATTTGGGGGGAACGGGATAGAAGGCATAATAAACAGTTATATTTTCATGCTCCTCAATGAATTAGTGGATTTGCAGTGAACTGAATCATTAATTATATTTTTTTACTCAAGCTACAGGAACTAATTCACTGCCAAGGAAATGGTGACACATTCTTTCTAGTGACGCCGACAGTGACGACAATACACTTAAATTTTCACTAGATGTTGTACATACATTCTAAAGTTTCTAATCTTTTTATATATTCTTGTTGTTTTAGCCAAATTCAACTTCATTCAATTATCCTTTCTTGCCAATTGGAAATTTTAAAAATGGCATCTCGTCAATTTCACTTTGTCTGAACTTATTTGATATTTTATTATGCGCTAATTAGAAAAAAATTACAGATCAATAAACCACTTGTGATTGTTTTTTTATTAATAATCATTGCTATCCTTGAAACCAGTGGATTGTTATTATCGAAATATCAAATTACTTTATATCCGTCTGAAGTGAAACTAATTTTTGTGTGCAGATACACAAATAACTGCAGAACATAAACACTAAACAGCTTACATTATTGTAAGACATCTGCTACTTAAATCTGTTTTATACTTTAGAGAGACAACATGCTTAAGCATAAAATAAAAAGGAAATTTACTGGTTCTGAGTGAATCATGGATTGATTTCATGCTGTGAGAGAACAACTTTAGTATTTTCACTCACTCGATGAAATAGATCCGTTATTTACTCAGAGCAAGCAAATATCCTCTATTTACACTTTACATATAAAATAAAGTTAGATTCACAGAACTCTCATGATTTCCGATAATGTGTTTTTCCGATAATGTGTTCTTCTACATGAACACTGTATTTTAATGTATACCACATATCATATCTAATCTCTGAGATTTAAGCATAAGTTAAGAGTTGGTTATTTAAAAATGTCTCAAGAATACATGCTGGGGTAAACTTTGCAGCATGTTATTCCAATATCAAATCTGCACACTGAAATATTCCCACCCACCCCCCTCCCCTCCCACCCCACACACACATGTACTGGATAAAACTGGGACATCAGCATAAACAAATGAAGAAAATAAACCAGTCTGATTTTTTATACTAATGGGTGCAAGAACATACTACAAAACAAAAACATTTAGGCAGGAAAACATTATTGGAGAAATAGAAAAAGGAACTGAATCTGAAAAATATGCTGTTACATAAAAGGGCGTCATACAAAATAATATATATAACATGTAAGACTGTTAGTGAGTCTTTGACAATGTTGGAGGAAAACATGCTAAATTTACTCAATCAGAGGATCTTGTGAAAGTGCCAATTTATATGAGATTGCAAAATGTATGTTTTGTGAGCAAGCACTAAGAATGACTTGTCAAATTTTATTGATTTTCACATAAAATGAGCATAAATATCAAATTAAAAGTGAAACAATGCAGAACAGTACCTGATTCTGGACTGGACACATCAACCTGAGTTGCCTCCCCTGAGCCTCCCCAGTCAATTTCCTCTGCAAGGGGCTCAATACTCAGATCAATGTCCACCTGTCAAATTAATTAATGAATCAAACAACCAATCAATTAATTAATCCACATCTCTTAAGTTCATCTTCTCCTATAGAACTCTCCCTCTCTCTCAGTATTTCTTTGTCATTAGCCAGAAATAAGAGGGTATATCTTCCATATCATTTACACAATATTTTACTTTACATTTTTATAACTTTTACTCTGTGCTATATAGCCAGGATTGTGCTGATGTGCCAATAAATCCAATACACACTTACATACATAGCATCAAACAGATTTTTCTTTAACATTTTATATTTGTGCCAATTTATGCAATAATTCCAGATACACAGAATGCATACAGAATAAATCAACAGTAGTTTTTATCCTTATTCAAGATACCATATAACAGGGGGGTTCCTGCTGTAAATATAAATCAAAATGAATGATTTATATTACTGCATGTCCACTATTTATAGGTTAAAGGAACCAGCAGTAATTGCTTGTGAAGAGCTCACTCCTAATGTTGTAATATAATAGCTACCTACCTACCTACCTACCTGCCTGCATACATACATACATACATACATACATACATACATACATACATACATACATCATTACATACATGCATACATGCATACATGCATACATGCATACATATATACATACATACATAAATACTACATACATACATACAGGTCTTGGTATTATATGTATCAAGATATATATCTTTTGCTAATTTTTGCATGAACACTCAACATGATAAGCTTGGCTTGTTTTTATCAAAATTTATCTAAAGCTATTTTATCATAGTGAAAACTTAGTCGAAATATGACTACGATCAGAAAATGTTAAAAATTTAATATTAAAACATTAAAGAAATTTTCAAATCCATCAATGTCATCAATCTGAATGAGTAATTAATGTTACAAATTAAATGAACAATGGTACATACTACATTTAGTATTCATGCTTTTATTGTTCATATCTCAATATACAGTGGTGGCAAGACAATATTCTGTAATTAATACACATATACAAAAAATAGTAGAAGTTACCAGCATGTAAAACAATACTCATTATATGGTAATTTTTTGCAGGATTTTGCATTTGCTGATCATTTTAAGTTATGCTGTAAAAACAAACCTTTCCCTCCTCTGTCCCACCACTCTCCAGAGTTATTCCTGATACATCAAAGTCTACCTCCTCTCCCAAGTCAATACTGGAGTTAACTGCCACAGTTTGGCCTAGATCTCCCCAGTCAATCTGAAAAATTATATTATTTTACACTAACAGAACTGTGAGAGAAAATTTATAGATGTAAATTTCTGATGGTTGACTTAACTTTCATTTTCTCAACCTCTCTGCCTGCACTCTGAAAATTTGTGGATTCATGATAGATCATTCTATTAAAATTACAGGTTTAAAAGCAACGTACTTATGTCAATGAAACCACAACTTTATAACAATATAAAAGATGCAACCATGTACTAGATACTTGTTAGATGCTTATTTTTTTTTTTTTTTTTAATTTTACATTACATCTGTTCAAAGTACATCCCCAACTTGTTTTGCAATGATTTTGTTATCGTTTCCTCCTTCTAGGGAAATGTTTAACTTTCCTTTTCTTCAGAAAATGGGACAGAAAAATGCATACTGAGTCTCCGTTTCCTAACTGGTTCACATCTCCTTCTTCGTCCTTAGTGTCAATAACAATGCTGGTTTCCTCCACAGATACAGGTTTACTTCCAGTTCGCCACTCATAAGTTGTCACATTGCCATGTTTCTGTACGAATCGCAAAAATGTGAGAGATTCTGACCCCAGGTTCTCACTAAAATCAAGCAGAGGACAGCACATATTCAGATGCAAAATGGGACAAGAAAAAATAAATACTGATGCAAAAAATTAACATAAAGACATGTCCATCAGTGGTTTTCCAATGTCCAATACGTAAGTTTTGTCACCTGTCTGTAGTTTGCCATACCAACACTAACAGCTGGTCTAACATGAACAGTTTTGATGAAACTCACAAACATGCATGTGGCTATTTCTAGTATCACTGATCGTCTAATTACCGGTCCCCCACACTTCTTCTATACTCACAATAGTTTGCATTTAATGGCTGATGCAAGGTCAAAATTCTTTGTACATACTTTCATCTTTATTAAGACCAGCTCATCTGTTTTTAAGAGTGATCATAAATCCCATTGTTTTATTTTATTTGTCAACAGTTCATCACGACATCAAACTTGAGGGATTCATATGTAATGGCCTCATCCTTTCTCATACAGATGCTTTAATTTAGTACATGTCAGATGTTAGCATTCTCAAGAACTTCAGTGATTGAGCTGAAGAGCCTACTAGATGATAAGAACTCTGGCATGCAGAATCTTTGCAGAAAAAAACTGCTTATAAAATCAATACCTAAAATGTAGCCCATATTTTGTTTAATATTCCACAGAAACTATAGCGAAATCATAGCAAACAACTCAGCTTAATTAATATCAAGTAGTTTCTAAAAGGAACTGGGTCCTCTGCTGCAAGTACAAGAAGCAAATCACATTTTTTAAACGAATGACTGATCTTTACAATGTTAAAACTAACTTTACACTCCTAATTTAAGAACAGTGTCTCACATTTGTAGAGTATGACTATGTACCAATTTAAGAACACTGTCTCACATTTGTTGAGTATGACTATGTACCAATTTAAGAACACTGTCTCACATTTGTAGAGTATGACTATGTACCAATTTAAGAACACTGTCTCACATTTGTAGAGTATGACTATGTACCAATTTAAGAACACTGTGTCTCACATTTGTTGAGTATGACTATGTACCAATTTAAGAACACTGTGTCTCACATTTGTCGAGTATGACTATGTACCAATTTAAGAACACTGTGTCTCACATTTGTTGAGTATGACTATGTACCAATTTAAGAACACTGTCTCACATTTGTAGAGTATGACTATGTACCAATTCAAGAACACTGTCTCACATTTGTTGAGTATGACTATGTACCAATTTAAGAACACTATGTCTCACATTTGTAGAGTATGACTATGTACCAATTTAAGAACACTGTCTCACATTTGTAGAGTATGACTATGTACCAATTTAAGAACACTGTGTCTCACATTTGTTGAGTATGACTATGTACCAATTTAAGAACACTGTGTCTCACATTTGTTGAGTATGACTATGTACCAATTTAAGAACACTGTGTCTCACATTTGTTGAGTATGACTATGTACCAATTTAAGAACACTATGTCTCACATTTGTCGAGTATGACTATGTACCAATTTAAGAACACTGTGTCTCACATTTGTTGAGTATGACTATGTACCAATTTAAGAACACTGTCTCACATTTGTTGAGTATGACTATGTACCAATTTAAGAACACTATGTCTCACATTTGTAGAGTATGACTATGTACCAATTTAAGAACACTGTCTCACATTTGTAGAGTATGACTATGTACCAATTTAAGAACACTGTGTCTCACATTTGTTGAGTATGACTATGTACCAATTTAAGAACACTGTGTCTCACATTTGTTGAGTATGACTATGTACCAATTTAAGAACACTGTGTCTCACATTTGTTGAGTATGACTATGTACCAATTTAAGAACACTGTGTCTCACATTTGTCGAGTATGACTATGTACCAATCATGGCATTTAAAATAGACTTCTAACACCCCAAAAGATGGACTGGTCAACATAAAACACTTAGAACAGGCTAGATTGCCCCAACAACCCATATTTAATTAAATTAGGTACTCCAACATCCCTAATACATCAAAACCTTTAGTTCTGGAACAGTCCTTACCATAAGATAAATCATGTGATTCATTTAAATCATTAACCTAACCTGTCTGTAACAAAGTCAGTAAAACCCGCATAAAAATCCACAGCTTTCTGAAGGCTTGATGTTGATGCTGCAATCTTGGAGAAAACTGATGGTAAATCTTTGACAAGTGCTGCCAACTCTGACTTTATTTTCTTGCCCTGCAAGTAAAATACACAAAAACAGTTAAAACCAATTTTTGGAGTAAAATATCTTTCTTCAATAATACTTACCTGATCATAATACATCATTCAGTAGTACATCCACTACCTAGCTAATCCAGCCTTGTTTTAGCCACAGAAGTGCTAAAAAGCCATCTTCTTGAGACAAGAATGGTCTCCCATTGGATAGAGGGACTGTTCCCAGATCCCATCAGTTCATCAGTTACTACACACCTTTCTAGGGATGTAACTGTAGGAAGCGGCTTGGAAAGGTATGCCCACAGTAGTAGATGTACTCCATATGTATTATGATCCAGGTAACGTATATGAAGAAGAAACTCCAACCACCATCACTCTAATACCCCTCATCACATACTTAGGTCTATTCCAGAAATAATGGTAGGGGGGGGGGGGGGGTTGATGACACTTGTTATTTTCACCCACCAGGCATAAAATATAATTAATATCAACCCCCATCTTAGATGAAATATATACGTATTCAAGCACCACCATGCATGAAATTTATTTGCAGAAATTCAACCTAGCATGAATGCATATTAAGATAAAAGCAGTCCCTAAGATACAATGTTTTCATGAAATTTTCAGGATCTAGGGTGCACAATACAGTGTCTGTTTACTCCCCTGAGACAACAAATTTGTTTCAGCCTCCATATTCTGAGTTTCCTCTGACCCTCCCTACCCCATTTTAGATATTCAGACATTTATTTTGGGGTGTGGAGTCAGAATGCATTGCCTTTTGAAAAGTTGGAATTTGCTGATACGTCGCAGTGTCAGCATAGGGTAGTTGCTAACTAGCACACCTAGCAAACTTAAGCGACCTTACATCGAGCCATACCTGCATCAGATTGATAGGAGGATTTATATTCAAAAAATATTAAATGGAAGTCATGTAATGTTTGTAAAAAAAAAGAAAGGACACATAATTCTCAACATATTTATTCCAAGAACAACTACCAAACCTGTCGATATCACAGAAACCTGGAGAAAGCCAGATTCAGCATGCAGAGAGCACGTCAACATGGTAGTTATGTGATACCAACAAAAATATCATTGACATGTACTCTCTGCTTCATGAGTCTGGCTTTTTCCAGGTTGTTGCAGCATCAACAGGTGTTTGGTAGTTCTCGGAATAAATATGCAGAGAATCATGTTTCCGTTCATCTTTTTACAAACATTACGTGACTTTCATTTAATATTTTCGATTTTTTTGTGAAACAACATTGGAAAGGAGGTTTTTGTTGGTATCACATGACTACTAGACCACCGATGTCATGGACATGTAGGTTGTGAGATTTGGGAAGCCACATGACTACCAATGCAAATGGCGAGTACCAGGTCAAATTTCATCAACAATGTAGTTTCGTCTCATCTCATCTGTCATCAGATTAAACACGTAACAAATGCTATACTCGCAATTTCTGAGAAAATAAATCCTCCTCCTATCGATCTGATGCAGGTATGGCTCAATGTAAGGTTGTTTAAGTTTGCTAGGCCAGCCAGTAAGCAGCTACCCTATGTCAACACTGCGCCATGTCGACGAACCAACTTTTCAATAGGCAATGTATTCTGGCCCCACACACCAACATAAATGTCCAAAATATCTAAAATGGGGTGGGAAGGGTCAGAGGAAACCTGGTAAAATGCCCAAGTTTATTTATCATCAGGTTGCTCTTTCATACAGATTTTGGTTCGATATCAATTGCGTCATATGCAAAAAATCACCACCAGGCATAAATTAAAAACATTTTTGACCCCATCATGCATATTTTATAATTTTAAAACAACCCGACAGGTATAATATTTTAATTGTAGTGCTGTACGACCCTCCCACACCATCATTCCTGGAATAGCCCTCAGTCCTACAGTAAGGCATTTTCTTGTCTGCAACTGTGTAAATTAATCACAACAGAAAACTACAAACAAAACTTTGGACTCGAAGCACTTTGAGCTTCTGAAAACCTACTGAAAATAATGTTTACCAAGTTACAGTTCTCCTTCCCATCTACCCTCACCCCCCCTCTGAAATCTGAAAGACATGAGACAAGTATTGTCATGCCTTTTGTGTAAAATTTAAACAGATGTGCTTTTTACAAATTATCACTTTAAATTCAGGAAGTGTTGTATGTCCCAGAATAATCTATGTCTTGAAACTCTGAGCTATTACAAACATAGAACATGTTTGCGATGTCACATCAACATTCCTTAATTACATGTATCTGACCTTAATTTTGTCATTGTTTTACAAGGGTTTCATGAAATACAGTTGTAAAAAGCCTTAATTTTGTAATGGTGTTACAAGGGCTTCATGAAATACATGTATCAGCCCTTAATTTAGTCATGGTTTTACAAGGGCTTCATGAAATACAGTTTTATCAGGCTTTAATTTTTTCATGGTTTTGCAAGGCTTCATGAAATACATGTATTAGACCTTAATTTAATCACATTTTTACAAGTGCTTCATGAAATATAGTTGTATCAGGCCTTAATTTTGTGATGACTTTACATGGGCCTCATGAAATACAGTTGCATCAGGCTCTAATTTAGTCATGGCTTTGTAAGGGCTTAATGAAATCCAGTTGTATCAGGCCTTAATTTTGTCATGGCTTAACAAAGGCTTAATGAAATACAGTTTTTCAGGCCCTAATGATGTCATGGTTTTACAAAGGCTTCATGAAATACAGTTTTTCAGGCCCTAATGATGTCATGGTTTTACAAAGGCTTCATGAAATAGAGTTGTATCAGGCCCTAATGATGTCATGGTTTTACAAAGGCTTCATGAAATAGAGTTGTATCAGGCAATAATGTTGTCATGGTTTTACAAAGGCTTGATGAAATACAGTGGTATCAGGCCTTAATTTAGTCATGGCTTTACAAGGGCTTCATGAGGTACAGTGGTATCAGGCCTTAATTTAGTCATGGCTTTACAAGGGCTTCATGACATACAGTTATATCAGGTCTTAATGTTGTCATGGTTTTACTAGGGCTTCATGAAATACAGTTGTTTCAGGCACTAATATTGTCATGGTTTTATAAGAGCTTCATGAAATACAGTAGGTTGGTGCCCACAAAGACATATAAAAACTGTTGAAATTCTGAAATGCAAAGAACTTAATTAATTCGAAGTTACCTCTATTCCAATCTGTTTACAGCTTGTTTCATATTTCTTCCTTAAATCTGATGTCTTATTGACATATTCTGCCTCCTTTCTGTCACACTCCTGAAAAAAAGCACAAAACTATTACTAATCATGATCTGTTGGGTCAACATCACCACATTTAACCTCTGACCTTAACCTTTGGTCTTTTGTCTCAAGATTCACTTGCAAGCTTTATGTGTCCTAGTCAAGCAATTTACTATCATGTAAGATGACAATTCAATGATGCAAATTCAGAAAACCTCTTTTAAAAAATTTGACTGCTTTCTAATGTTGTGCAATAGTTGTGGCACCATAGCTGTAAATATTAGGTAGCATACATGCATTTGCACATTTTCTTTAAATCAACTAAAACAAAATGCAAAAATAATTTTTTAATGCATTTAAAGTACCATATATAATTGCTTATAAGTTGAGTCCAACTGCAAATAACATACTCTGATCTGCCTTTGCATAATGTACCAGCAGATCAGGATCTATGTTGTTTGTTCAACTGACTACTGATAAATAGACTGCATAGACCCAGAGCTGCTGGTGCATTATGCAATAGCAGATTTAGGTCTATGCAGTTTGCAGTTGTACTCGACTTATAAAAGCGAGTATTAATTTCTGCACTGTGACGAAAGTTGTCAGTACATTTCCTCTGACAATAAGCAAAGTCAATGTTTTATTATGGCACAGTCAATCAATATAATTCATGCAATTGGGGAAACTTCAGATGTTTTGTGCACACCTTGATATGATAGTACACAATCCCAGTGCAAAGACTCAACATTAGTGCCACACTATCAAGCACACTCTGACATAGTCTTAATCACTAAGCAGCTTGATGCATTCTTCAAGGCATGATAAACATAAAAATGATTAAGATTCAGTCTGGCTTCATAAATTTATGCAGTTGGCTTATAATATCATCTAGGCTATGCACTAGGCAGACAGATTGTTCCAGCTGATTTTGATTGGTCAGTTTCTGATCATTCTCTATGAGCCACTTGGGAATGCAGTTAAATTTAAAATAAACAATATCTGGAGATCCATGGGAAATTAATCTGTTTTTCACTTTCAGCCCTTTACCACTCCTACTGGGGGCCCTGGGCGGCCAAGTGGTCTAAGGCGCTCACTTTTACATATCGCTCTCACATCTCACCTCTGTCCACTTGACTTCGAGTCTTGGCTCGACCAACGTGGGTATGTGAGAAAGCTTGCCAGTAGCTTCCAATGGGTTGGTGGTTCTTCCCATGATGTTCTTCCTCCACCAAACATACTAGCCACCATGTCACGTACTGAAAAATGGCTTTAAACCCCACAAAACCAAACCAACCCACTCATACTGTCTTCTTATGCCACGTGCTTGCATAAGCCTGAAAATCTTCTAATTCTTTTATATTATCAGTAATATATATAAAAAATTGTACATGTTAGTATTGAGGAAAAGAAAATGTTCCAGAGGTTATTTTCAACCATTTACAAATATTTCAATCAACATCTTTCTAACATAAGACTTTTTTTAAATGAACAAGGTTAACACCAGCGATGTGGAGAGCTACATTTCATTAAATATACTGAACACAACAGTAGCCTTATCAGTGTCAACAGTCTAATTTGCAATGTCAGAAATTATGATGGTCCCATTAGCCTATTTTGCTTTTATTTCACTGATCAATGAACTGGCAGAACTGCAGTACTTTTTGGAACAAACAGGTCTCTTAGGGGTTAGTGCAGAGCTGGTAACTCTGTTTGTACATGCATTATAACCCACTTGTTAAGACTCAGTCTGGTATCATAAGTTTTTATTGAAACTTTGGAAATTAGATATGTGGTTGATGTAGATGTGCAATAAGGTTTAACTATTTTTCCCCTGGTCCAATTATGGGAAAATTACATGAAAAATTTTGAAAAATTGATTATTTTGGGAATTCAGTTTGTGATCACTTTGCCTCCCACATCTGTTGGAGGATTTTATTGAAACTTTGCATGCTAGATAGATGGCTGGTGTAGATGTGAAATAAGGTTTTACTTTTTTCATTTGGCCCATTTTTGGGGAATTTTCATGAAAAATTATCACAAAAGGAGTATTTTGGGAACTGAGTTCATCATCACTTCTCCTCATATTCTCTGGTTTTGTCAAATAATATAAGTATTTTCATCATCTGTGCTTATATTTGTGCTCATTTCAAATGAAAGTTATGAAACTCATTGAATAATTTCAATATTGTGCTCGCCAAGGCTTGCAAAAGATGGAAATTATTTTACTCATTTCACAAATTTCATTTCAAATCAGCACTCATGTAAGATCATCTACTTATAAAATTCAATGAAAAATTTCAATCTTTTGCTCACAAAGGGTCATAAATGGCAGAAATTATTAAACTCATTTAAAACTTTTTATTAAAAGTTAGTGCATCTTGAAGATCCTATATAATATAACACAGTCAAAACTGTTATGCCAATTTCATCTCAAGCAAATCGTAAGATGTCTTTAAAGAAGATGAAACCAAATGCTTCCTTCGACTCTGAATTTGTTTATTCAAAACTTTTGTCATTGCACATCAAAAGGAATAGTTGCATGAAGCTTTTGATTTATGACAGTAGATAAATATAATCGGCAAAGAGCCCACCCTTCTTAGAGAAGGGAATTGTAAAATCTGCAATAAACAACATATCATGTGTATAGTTATCATCAAAACATCATAGTAACTGATCAATAAGAAATGAATAAATCTACTTTAAAAACATTCCTCTTGCATTTGCATTCCTTAAATTGTGGATACATTCACTTTTTATCGTGTACTAACTGTTCTGAACTGTAGGATAATGGGTGACCCAAGGAGGAAGGTCATGTTTTTTGAGGACAGGTAAAAAAACAAAATACAGACAACTAAGCAATAACTTTCTTGACACTACGTGCATATTTTTTGCCATGAACACTTACACTTTAATGTTATATGGAGCAGAGAAACCAAAAATATTAAAAATATGTGATAAATGGTTCTGAATGAGTGCAATAACTGGTATTTTACATAAAAATTAAGCATAATTAATGATTATGAATAAAAAGCTTTAAAAGGAAAGAATCAATTATGATCCTGAATGGACTCATCAAATATGGGCCGCATTTAAGAACTGAACTTCATATTTTACAGGATTCATGAAGTTATGAAGCTTGAAAATCAATTACACACTGAATGAACAACTATAGAGAAGCAACAAATATTCATGCACAGTGTGTAATCGATTTTTAAGCTTCATGATTTCATGAATACTGTAAAATATGAAGTTCAATTCTTATAGTGTCAAATAATCATAAAAATAACAATTCTCAAGTAATAAATAACATAAAACTTACATTTTAACCATTATTTACAAATATTGACAAAGCACACAAGAAGGGCGCATGAATACAAAGTAGTTCCATTCTGGTGTTATGACCTAATAATCTGTAGTCTTCAGTGTCACATCATGTAATAATAATAATAATAATAATAATGACTTTATTTAAAGAGGGTAACATAATAGCTGAAGAACTAATCTCCCCTAAAAAACTCATACAAAGGAATTTTTTTTATATACAAATACCCACATATACACACACACATATGCATACATATACATAGCAGCATGTATATACAACAATATATTCACATTCTTTCCTTTCTCTCCCCCAGATGGACACTCACCCATATATATTGAACAAATAGTCAATATACATGGAATATGAAATTAGTACCAAATAGATGGGAAGCATATTTAATGATGCCCAGAGGCATTCATGAATACAAATACAGTTGTTTTCATTCTCATTTTAACCACGTCTCTGAAGCCACTGGATATATTGAGTTTGGAAGAAGGAAATAGAGTGGACATTTCTAATCTCAACTGGATTACTATTTCAGAGCAAAGTTCCCGAGTATTGGAAACTTTTTTTGAATAATTCCTTATTTGGTTTGGAAAATTTTATACTGTTTGGTAGACATGAATTACAGGTGGGGAGTGTTGCCACATGGCCTATACTGGAATAGTGACTGTAAATATACAGGAGCAGTTATTGGATATCTCGTACACTAACTGAAATTTTCTCAACTGGATTCGGTCTTTAATAGATAATATTTTTAACTTACATTTTCTGTTTTCTGTTTGGATTGATATTAACCCAAATGTTCTTTCTGAAGACATTCTAGCTTTGCTATGTTTTTATCATTTGAATTACTCCATACTGTATGACAGTAATCTAAATAGGGTTGTATGTAACTGTTATAAAATAGTTTCCTGTGCCATTGTGGGAGAAAATGTCTTATCCTACTGAGAAGCCATAAACTTGAATTAACTCTTTTACTGATATATTTTATATGTTCATGTGATTTTATCCAATCATAATGCTTGTTACAAATGCTTAGTAAAAATGTTTAATTATTGCATTGTGGTAAACTACAGTCTTATTTATCATAAATATCATTATGCTGAATTCTTACCTTCTGAACCTGCTGACACTTTGCCATTTGCTTTTTTAAAGCAGGTATTTCATAATTAACATTTCTCATCAGCATCTGTGCTGTCTCCGCTGTAACAATATAAAACAGTCACAAGAAAGCTGATAAACATTACATCTTTTTTAAAAATATTTTTATAAAAATGTAAATATTGGGCTGGACTTTCAACAAACAAGTGGTTGTAATGGGAGAATTACAACAATTACATTTTCAATGTGTTAAAACACAGCAATATCTCTGAATTAATGTGAAAACAGAAGAAAAAATGTTGAAACAATAAATACTAATGGATACTCCTAGAAATCAATACAATTTTCTGAGGAGAAAGCATTTAAAAGGAGAAAAGATGTGAATGTTTTGCATATATATATTTAAATAATAGCTTCATCAATGTAGATGCACATTTGGTATGAAATAATCTACCCGAGATATCTACCAAGAGAGAATATAAAATGAAAAAATATATTATTTCTGTTCTGATTAAATATAAAGTTTGTTTATTTTTGAGTTTCAAAAAGTTGTGCAATTCCACTGCAATGTACATACACTGTACCAGAGTCAAAATGCAAGTATTATTCAGATCCATAACCAATGGACATGATTTTTCCTTGATGCCCATTATGTGAAGAACTTTTTACATATGATCATCAACCCATTCATATATCATTTAAATATATAATGACCATGGTACATCTTATTACATGGAAAAGACTTTACTGAATTTTAATTCAAGCTTCTCGGAAATAAAAACTGATGTATTTTTTATTTTGAAGAAGTAATATAAAATGACAGCCTATTCTATGTATAACGTTTAGCAGTCAATGCAGTCCATTGTCACAAGCCAAGGGTCACAATCCGATATGCTCCTTTATCACTTGTAGCTGCCTGTGTAGAGATTTCCACATTTTTCACGAGTTCGCATAAACAAAAATACATGATCAATAGAACAATGTAACAATCTCCAAAACATAAATGAATGTGCCCAATTTATCTATTGTATTTGCAAGAGAAACTTTGATTGACTATTTCAAACGGCATGAAAGGTCATGCTGGGTCACAATGGCGAGAAGATTTTTCTTGTGCTCGCAGTGATTGGTTAAGCAGGTTTTTGCATATTCATGAAAAACAAGGAAATCTCTGCATAGGCAGCCATGGATGATAAAGGTGTGTAGCAGATTGTCTCCCATGGCTTGCAATGATGAATGCAGTCATGCATACCAATAAGTTAAGTTAAAACATTTTCCACATAATCAGCTGATATATATTCCAACTATTTTCCAAGCAAGCATCATAAATAAAATGTAGGATAAGAGAACAAGCAAGAATAACAATATTTATATACATTCCAAACATAGTGACTCTTCTTTTAATTTCAACAGATTATAAAGAGCAAAACTTAAAGTTTGACATCATAATTTATCTTTAAGGTTAAACTTAATGTAAAACTTTTTCAAAATGAAGTTAAATTTTTTTAATAATGAAAAAGGATGAATTACCCTGTTTAATTTGGACTGTTAAAGCATGCAAAACTACCAACCTCAGTTAAACTACTTGACAAATAGTTTATACAAAGTCATTTACTCCTTCCACAAGAATATGTTCTAGAAATTTGGAGGTTTTGACAACTAAATTCTCTCAATCAAACCATATATTATTCTTTGTCAATATGAAAGGAATTTAAGTAAAAGACATCTGTTTCTTTCCGTTCAATCTTACCCAAATATACTCCATCCCTTTCATAGAGCTTAATAACATCTGACCAGT
Organism: Margaritifera margaritifera; assembly: GCA_029931535.1. NCBI lineage: Eukaryota > Metazoa > Mollusca > Bivalvia > Unionida > Margaritiferidae > Margaritifera > Margaritifera margaritifera. The sequence goes on from JAQPZY010001553.1 coordinate 3,280,831, forward strand.
CCTGAAAAATAAAACAAGTTATCTAGAGATGACATATTCCCCCAACACTCTCAATTTATATACTACTTATAGTAGTACCCTATGGTGCAGTATCATCAATTTATATACTTACAGTAGAACCTTTGGTGCAGCACTCTCAATTTATATACTACTTATAGTAGTACCCTGTGGTGCAGCACTCTCAATTTATATACTACTTATAGTAGTACCCTATGGTACAGTAATATCAATTTATATACTACTTATAGTAGTACCCTATGGTGCAGTAATATCAATTTATAGACTACTTATAGTAGTACCCTATGGTGCAGCACTCTCAATTTATATACTACTTATAGTAGTACCCTATGGTGCAGTAATATCAATTTATATACTACTTATAGTAGTACCCTATGGTGCAGTATCATCAATTTATATACTACTTATGCTACACTTTGTTTCCATGACAATATACAAAATATTGAATGCCGAAAATTCTAAGTATCAAAAGTCATCCCTATGCAACTTGCTTGACATGCATAATTTTTTGTCATCTCTTCAAGGTATCAATACATTAACTGACCCAATGAACTGTTACTGCATTCTCTATGCAACTTGACTGACATGCATAATTTTTGTCATCTCTTCAATGTATCACAACAATAATTAGGCAAATCAGCTGTTACTGCATCCAATTGTAGTCCCTAGGAAAATCATTCATATTTTATCACTGTTTTTCCTGATTTGCTAACCAGTGAAAAATGTTACATGCATTCAACTGAAAGCAGCAATGAACCCTAAACAGAAAACAAAATGTTTAATGAGTTCAGCCTATTGACTTTTGCATAGATTGACAAAACAAACAGGTGTGATTTGGCTGGTTCCAAAAAGCTCACATGCTCTAAAAATTTCAGTCGTTTCATTCCAATTCAACTATTTCCAATAAATGCAACATAACCCAAGCTGATTTTTGTATATGCTGTGCCTAACATAAGACAGTCTTGGTGCATATCAACCTACAACTAACGCACTGGATTTCATCAACAAATGTTGACAAATTAAGGAAATGCATAAGGAGTGTAATTAGTATATTTATACCTAGTATATGTACTTAGATTCATTGAGATATCCTGAATAGTTTTGGAGTTACACTCTGGAAACAAAATTGTGAATGATCGGGTGGATGAATGGATGTTCAGACAAATGGAGAAAATGTTAAAAATATTGAAACTAAAGAATTGTGAATAGGAAAAGGCACATCTACACCACTAGTCCAATGAGTGAACCAAATTTCATGGAGATATCTTAAATGAAAAACAAATGGACGATAACACTAAAAGTATGGAAACTGAAGAATTGTGAACAGTAAAAGACACATCTGCACCACTAGTGTAACATGTAAACTAAATTTCACAGAGATATTTAAAACAGTTTTGGAGTTCTGCCCAGGGTAATGAAAGTGTGAATGATTGATAGATATATGGGCAAACAAATGGACAAAAGGATTACAAGATATTAAAAGTGAAGAATTAAAGAACTATGAATAACAAAAGGCACATCTGGATCACTAATCTAATATGCATACCAAGTTTCATATAGATTTCTTGAACATTTCTAAAGTTATGCCATGGAATAAATATGAATGATGGATATATGGATTAGTAAATGGATAAAAATGTTATAAATATTGAAATTGAAAAATAAATACCAAAAGGCACAGTTGGACTACTATTCTAGTTGAATGGATGGACATAAAGTGAAAATTATTTTTGTTTTGCTTGGTTTTAACAGCATTTTTTTTACACATTTCTGGCTATATCATGCAGAGGAAATGGGAGCTAAGTGCCTTTCCCAAAGACACCAAGGCAGCTGACCTGGGCGGGTATCAAACCTGCGACCCTTGGATTATAAGTCAGATGCTCCACCAACTGAGCTACCACAGCTCCAAAATTAAAAACAGACAAAAATTAAAATATACTGAAACTGAAGAATTGCAAATAGCAAAAGATACATCTATACCAATAGTCCAATTCGTGTATCAAGCCTCACAGAGACAACCCAAAAGATACATCTATACCAATAGTCCAATTCGTGTATCAAGCCTCACAGAGACAACCCAAAAGATACATCTATACCAATAGTCCAATTCGTGTATCAAGCCTCACAGAGACAACTTGAAAGGATTGAGGGTTATGATCTGGAAAAAAAAATGTTTAAAGACAGACAGATTAATCATGGACAGGCATAAAGATGAACAGAAATAAGGATAGTGGTGTAGATATACCTTTTGCTATTACATACTGGGGAAGTAAAAAAGAAACAAAAAATAAACAAGTATTTTACTAAATTAATCTTTTTTCTTCTGGAATGTGTTTTATTTGTTTGGTAATCACAGTGTTCTGGATCATATTTGATTAGTTATAAAAGAGGAAAAATGTGTGCAAACTTAGCAACCATCCTCTAAAACACATGTAAGTGTAAAAAGGCAATTCAGACTATTCCGATGTTTTGTTGTAAAAATACTTTTCAGACTTTGTATAGTGTTGTCTGACATATCATTCAGACTTTGTTCAGTCTTATCTAACATATCATTCAGACTTTGTAGTCTTTTCTAACATATCATTCAGACTTTGTACAGTCTTATCTAACATATCATTCAAACTTTGTACAGTCTTATCTAACATATCATTCAGACTTTCTAAGTCTTATCTAACATATCATTCAGACTTTGTACAGTCTTATCTAACATATCATTCAGACTTTGTACAGTCTTATCTGACATATCATTCAGACTTTGTACAGTCTTATCTAACATATTCAAACTTTGTAGTCTTTTCTAACATATCATTCAGACTTTGTACAGTCTTGTCTAACATATCATTCAAACTTTGTACAGTCTTATCTAACATATCATTCAGACTTTGTAGTCTTTTCTAACATATCATTCTGACTTTGTTCAGTCTTATCTAACATATCATTCAGACTTTGTACAGTCTTGTCTAACATATCATTCGGACTTTGTACAGTCTTATCTAACATATCATTCACACTTTGTACAGTCTTATCTAACATATCATTCAGACTTTGTACAGTCTTATCTAACATATCATTCAGACTTTGTAGTCTTTTCTAACATATCATTCAGACTTTGTACAGTCTTATCTAACATATCATTCAGACTTTGTACAGTCTTGTCTAACATATCATTCAGACTTTGTACAGTCTTATCTAACATATCATTCAGACTTTGTACAGTCTTATCTAACATATCATTCAGACTTTGTAGTCTTTTCTAACATATCATTCAGACTTTGTAGTCTTTTCTAACATATCATTCAGACTTTGTACAGTCTTATCTAACATATCATTCAGACTTTGTACAGTCTTATCTAACATATCATTCAGACTTTGTACAGTCTTATCTAACATATCATTCAAACTTTGTACAGTCTTATCTAACATATCATTCAGACTTTGTAGTCTTTTCTAACATATCATTCAAACTTTGTACAGTCTTATCTAACATATCATTCAGACTTTGTACAGTCTTATCTAACCTATCATTCAGACTGTGTACAGTCTTTTCTAACATATCATTCAGACTTTGTACAGTCTTATCTAACCTATCATTCAGACTTTGTACAGTCTTTTCTAACATATCATTCAGACTTTGTACAGTCTTATCTAACATATCATTCAGACTTTGTACAGTCTTATCTAACCTATCATTCAGACTTTGTACAGTCTTATCTAACCTATCATTCAGACTTTGTACAGTCTTTTCTAACATATCCTTCAGACTTTGTACAGTCTTATCTAACATATCATTCAAACTTTGTACAGTCTTATCTAACATATCATTCAGACTTTGTACAGTCTTATCTAACCTATCATTCAGACTTTGTACAGTCTTATCTAACATATCATTCAGACTTTGTAGTCTTTTCTAACATATCATTCAAACTTTGTAGTCTTTTCTAACATATCATTCAGACTTTGTAGTCTTTTCTAACATATCATTCAAACTTTGTAGTCTTTTCTAACATATAATTCAAACTTTGTAAAGTCTTATCTAACCTATCATTCTACAAGCAAAAGGAAAAGAACATTATAAACTACTGACTTTCGTTCTAATCCTTCTATAATGTACATCCTGTAGTCTCCTATTACAAATTTATGAAATAAAATGTTTAAACTAAGCATCATTTACAAAATATCAGATTACACTAACTGCCAAACATATAGATTTTTACAAAATTGATCTGATTGATTGTTGTGACACATCTGATTGACTAAAGATAAGAGTCACACTAGAGCAACTTCAATAGCTTGCCATTAAAAAATTCCCATAACAGTAACCACCGAGTCAGAATTCAAACTACTGTATGTACTCACTTATAAGTCAAGTCTAACTGCAAACTACATAGGCCCTAATCTGCCGTCGCATAATGCGCTGGCAGATCAGGGTCTATGGTGTTTGTTCTACTGATTACTCCCAACAAAGTGCATAGACCCAGATATGCTGGCACATTTTGCTACAGCAGATCTGGGTCTATGAAGTTGGATTTGATTTATAAGTGACTACATACAGTATGTTATATATATATATATATATATATATATATATATATATATATATATATAGTGAAACCCCGCTATAGCACGATGGTTGGGTCCACAAAACGACATCGTACTATGTACCAAACCGTGCTATAACCAACCAAGTCACATTTAGCTGAAGAAAATGATGCATGCACCAAAAAAAAAGGGGGGTGTATAATAGTGGGCACAAAACTACAAGCTTCATTTGCACAGTTACCATCTTAAATCAATGCATATTAAACAAGATTGCACATATATTTTACTTTATTCAGAGAACCATGCATTGTTACATGATTATGTATATGTCTAATGCAGAACATGAATAGTTAAAGGATCAACATTTGTACTCACCAACTGATCTCATGGCATGTGTAAGAGTGAATCCATAATAATTCCATCAAAAATATGCACATAAAAGTATAATCTTAAGTCATTTTGTCATAGATCATTGTGTGTCTGAATTCAATGCAAGCCCCAAGGGGGGGGGGGGGGTCAATACTATGGACTTCATTGATGCAGTTATAAACTTGCTCCATATTAAACTAGAACTACTTAAAACAGTCATTACATATTTAATATTTATTTGTATGTATACGAAATCGGCAACTTAGCGTAAATAGTTAACAGTGCGTGTACTCACCAGTCGAATCTGGTTGTATCCATAGTAGTAATTCCATCAAAAATGGGCACAAATAAGCATAATTTATATTTTAAAAAATTGTTGATAGATCCAGTCAAATCCTAATATTTAATTTCTTGCTAATACATTCACACAAACTTATGAACAAGTTTTTTTTGGGCCGCAACTTTCATATTTGCTGGACTTCTCCAAAGGGTCTAATTTCTGACCAACAAAAAAATGCATGATTCAGACATTTGGAGTTTCTAAAAAGAAACCTGTATTTAGGCTTGAAAAGTACATGTACTTGAGCTGAAAATTCAAACAGGAGGTCAAATGTACTGTATTGACCTCATAATGTACTTGTGATGAGAATTCTACAGGTGTGCATAAACCTAAACTGCCTGAAGCCAGCTTGGGAGTAAACCATTTGATTGTATGGGTACACTGTGAGTTCCATCAAAACAGTTGAGTCATTCTCTAACGGACAGGGGAAAAAATAAATTAAATAAACCCAATATTTGATGAAACTTTTGTTTATAACTATGACTTTGCTTCACTGTAGAGCAAATAGTGGGAAGTAGAATGTTTGATTATATTAGTCAATCGCTCCACCCCTACAACTTAAATGGTTCTGTTCCAAATAGTGCTAACACACTGGAAGGGCAGTTTCCTGTTTATATGTGAATGATCTGAAGCTAGAAATTAATAAAGGGTTAAGATGAAAGGGGGGCAGGTGTTACATGTGCATGGCAGTGACCAAAACTGTTCCTGATAATTCAGGCCATAAACTCGTTTCAGCGGGTGTGTATGACGGTTGATTGCATTGTTAGTCAATTGTTTTCCTTTAAAAAGGTAGGTAAATTAATTGATTTATAAATTCGGGTAAGAAACTTTTTCAGTCCATCACATTGTTTGCTTGACTTGTGAACATCTAAATCTCGAAACTAATTGCATTTGTTTAACTCCGGACTTAATCCTACCCAGGGCTTCAAACTTCTCTTTAACAGTAAAAGCTTTACCTTTCTGTATCCGTTGTAAATACCCACTAATTAACACTCTGACACCTATTTGTTTGAATGACTACAGCAAGAATAATTGTTAAGGAACAACGGGGTCATCTGTATAGGGAATGCATGATATTATTCACTGGTCAGTCGATTGCGTGACGATTGTCTGATAACACCGCAAAACCACATGCGTGTGTTGGCGTTTTTTTATCATTTTTTTAAATGTTTTTATAAATCATTGCCTCATATTTTGAACAACCTTTAGCAGTGAGAATGACTTTAATGATTAGCAATTACTTAAATTAATTGATTTATAAATTTGGATGAGAATCTTCTTTCTTTTGAGCAATAATTGTACACAAAATGCACTGAAGAAAAACACGAGGAAGACTTACTGGCTTTATTGTTCATGATTCAATAATAATAAGATTAACACTTATCAACTTTTTAATGAGCTGACATCTTTCAAAAAATAAGCTAAGATCAAAATGCAGTGTTGACAACTGACACATTTAAAATGAATATTCACAAATAGAAACGTTTAACATCTTTATTCATATAAAGAAAGATGCAATCATAACACACTTTTTTCTTTAAGAATACAATACATCTTACCAAATTATTAAATCAAATTCTTGTTTATTTTGGCACAAAACTTTGCAGTACTTCAAGAAATTTGTGAAATTATTTTAAAATTTCGGGAGCCACGCCACGATTGAGCTATATTTGCAATTCATACATGATCTCTACCCCAAAATGATAACTTATTTTTTACACATTTTTCGTATTTTTTTTAAAAAAATTCACGTATGAAAAAATATATGAAATTTCTAGCCATGTCACAATCGTGTTATATCTGAATTCATGATATAGCGGGATTTCACTGTATATATATATATATATGTGTGTGTTCCTGCATTGACTCAACATACAAGAAATCTGAATGAATAATAAGCATGCAAGCTGCTTTTTAAATTAGTTATTGTTAAGTGCACTTATTTTGTATATGCTCTTGTCACCAAAATATGTATCACAATGATTTTACAGTGTATATAACATAATTATACATGATTGAGAAATAAGGAAAACTAACAAGAATGAAAGGAATTAACTGAGTAAGTCACCTTTATTTCTTAAAAGTGTACAATCACAAGTAGATTTTACACCTTCCACTGTTTTTCTTTGACTATTTCTCTTATACAGACCCAACCCCACCATTATATACTTTTTTGGGGCTACAAAGAATATAGGAAGGTTTGTGAATCCCTATTTTCCATACTGTATATGCTTACTTTATCTCATACAAATGTTATGCAAATATTATGTATATAAATATTATAGTACTGTTAAGTCTACAAATACTACATTAACAATGACTCCCTGAATCTTTCTTAAAAATGACAAAATTAATGTAATAGGTTAATGCAATAATAGAAAGGTTCCAGTTGACTTCTAGACATTTAATGTACCTTCAGTCTCTGTGATGTGTATTGTCCAAATATATTCTTCTTGTTAGATTCTGTGCTTTCCAGCAAGTTCAGTATCTGTTTGCAATGGAAAAAATTCAAATCTGAAAAGATACAAATGTATTATATGCTGTCAGAACTATTAAGAGGAGTGAATAAAGACCATCATTTATTCTTTTTCTCTATCATAAATATACAAGATATAGGCTATACATCGTGGCCAGTATATTTAGTGAAAGAAGGACCTGCGAAAAACTACCAATCCACAGGAAGCTACTGGCAAGCTTTCTCACATGCCCACATTGGTTGAGCTGAGACCCGAACTCACACGGACAGAGGTGAGATGTGTGAGTGATCTGTAATGGCGAGCACCTTAGACCACTCGGCCACACAGGGCCCCATAAAATTTACGAAGATGTAAGGGCTGTTCAAGTAATACATACTTGGGATGCAGGAAAGGCATTTTCAATTTTAGCTGTCACCAACAGATTCAATTTACAATTTTATAAGATTGGTCATAATCATTAAAGTGACTCGAGTTCCATGTTAGGTATTTTTTAAAAGCTGCCTTCACTGGGTCTCATGTATGTTTAAATGGAAGAGCCCCAATGTTTATGTGTATACACATCAATTTATGGTACTCAAACTGCTGAAAATTTTAGCATATTGCAAAATGCTGGATTAAATCCATATTCAAATCATAATATGCATTTATTTCTGTCTTTAGCTAAATTTACTATTACCAACTAACTTCAAGTGCCCCACCAGTTCCTTACAAATAGGCTCTAAATTATTTAAATAAAAATTCCCCTTAAACAATACAATAATCTGAATTCATAAGTATTAATCATACATGTTCCCTGAAGCAGTTTTGACAGTCCCTCAGTCTGTGGCATGTCCTGAAGAGCTTCATTAATCTTCTCACGGATGACATGTGCTACAGTCTGCCACTTTTGGTTACAATGACGTCTATTCAGCAACCAGTCTGCAATGCAAAAATATATGACTTATGACACATGTATTGGATGTTGGGAAGAAAGAACATCATTTGTAATAAAAAGTATAATGTCAAAAATGATCATGCAAAAATTTAGAAAATAAGTTTATTCAACTAGGATTATATATGTGTATGTTTCGGGTATTTTTCGGGTTTATGGGCACATCAGCAAAATTCTGGACATAAAGTGCTGATTAAAAAGAAATAAAAATTATAAAGGTAACAACTCTCTAAAATCTTGAGGAAGATAAACATGCATTCCTACAAGATAAAAGGTAAATACAATCAAACCTATTAACAGTGGCCACACATAGAAAAAGTCAAAACAGGCCTTTTGTACAGAGGTGGCCTCTGTACACTGTGACCTCTGTACACCGGTTCACCTTTTAAAAATTGTTTTTTTTAATAAATACCATGCACCAAATATCATTATCATTATTATTCTTATTCTTATTATTACGTTATCAAAATTGTTTTATGTGCACTATTCAACAAAATCATAAAATAAACATATATGTTGTTCTCTCCAAAATCTATGTTCCACGCAAGATTACTGTATCTTGCTCACTTTAATCCATCCTATAAACCAAATCATCACCGACTTAAAATAAGCCAACTTGTATCAATTAGGCTTGGAAACAGCTGTTCATGCTTCAAAAACAATATTTGGATTAGATAGTTGCTCAACTCGCCAAGATCAAAAGACAGCTTATGCGAGAAACCTGTGATAAATAGGAAATCAAAACAAGCCATATATGGCTATTCTTTGTGACCCATGAACCAAAACTTCACCTGAATTTACAGACAAGTTTTTAATACTGAATGACCCCTGACCCTTATGAAAAGGAATGTAACTTGTATTTCTTCTCAGAGATGAACTTTATTCTCAAAATCAGCCATAATAACTCGCTTACCTTATGCTTAATAATCCCTTGGATCTGAGTTTGCCTGACTACAATTTCTACTGCGACTACATGATTACTTTTTCCACTATCAACAAGCAAATTGCTTCAACCCTCTCCTGTAAGGATTAAAACTGCCTCGCTTTCGAACCCGACCTATTGACAGCGTTGAGTTAGTGTGACTTGAGTACTGTGAGTACCAGCAAGATATGAAATGTTTATACATCAATTCACATGATATGTCTTTATCTAAACAATACCTTGTTCATCAAACAAAAGTTTAATTTGCATACTTCAACGGTGTCAATAGGTCGGGCTTGAAAGTGAGGCAGTTTTAATCCTTACAGGAGAGGGTTGAGGCAGTTTGCTTGCTGGATAATGGAAAAAGTAATTATGTAGTCACAGCAGAAATTATAGAAATTTTAACATATTCAAAATATCCTTCCAAGAAAGCTTACATTTAAATATGAAGAAATTATGTCACATACTTTCAGAGATATAATGTAGAAGAACAAAATTCTGATGAATACTAAGTTGCTGTATGGACCATAACTCTGTCAAATATAGATCAAAAAGGTTGAAATATTACTTGGATACATCCACATCTGGTACCTTACATATTGTAATGATCAGTTTGTTTGTAGATTATTATTTTAGTACTACTACACTGTAAGTTAGTTCATTCTTTAACTTCTGATTTGTTGCAAGCTCAAATATAAATATCTTTTTTGGCAGAAAAGTGTTCATTGCAACAAGTTTAGGGTGGTTTTTTAAATAGCAGAGGTTACATAACATGCACAACATTTTGGAAGTTATGTTACTGATTATAGGCAGTGAAAAACAACTCATTCACATTTTAAATATATTGAAAAATCTTTTTGCCAGCTACTGAGAAGATGGAAGAATATGACTGTATATTAGGAAGGTGGCTGCTAAAAAAAAGATAACACTAATTCAAAATGGCTGCTGGGAAAATTACACACTGGCTGGATACAGGAGTTAGCTGCTTAAAGAAGGTGACCATTTAGGGAGATTGGGCATTTTGCCTCACCGTGCAATCTAATGATAAACTCTAATCAGTATTTGCTACTGTGCTGCCTTTCTAAATGTAGATAATTATGGATTCAATTAAAGACTGAAAACTGGGCAACATGGTCATCCCATTTGAAAACATCAAATGCTACATGTATGTTCATGCTATAGATCATATTATGATAAACATTTTGAATGTTAACAAGAAGAGTTTTATGCCTGTCCACCCATCTGCCTACCCTCCTGCCAACCTGTCCTTCATCAAACCAATAACTGAGTTGCAAACTGGCTAAAAAAGAATTCTACTACATGCAATGTCCCTGTCTGCCAGCGCATGATCCAATAACCTGTAGCACAAATTAAAATAGTATATGTTTTAACCTACAGCTGATAGGAATTGAATTCTGAGGGAGTCTGTCATTTCCATTTGCCTCAATATACTTCAAAAAGGCATTAAAAACATTATCATACATATGGTTTGAAGAAAGAACTGATTTTATTGCTTTAGCAGTGTTTAACCTAGGCAGAAATCAGGACCCTGCCCTTTATATATTGATCACTCTTCCAGTACTAATTTCTGTTCTTAATTAGTGTGATGCAGATTTTTCTTTCACAAATGAATTTTTTAAAGTTATATATTCCTCATTAATTGACAGAGCAAGTTTTCTGCTGGATTAGTGTGGCCATTATTTGCACACAGAACATACTTTAATCCCTGAAAGAGGTACAGTTATATATATGTGTCCTATCCTGAAAAGTATATGCCATGCCACTTTCAACCCATACCATGCTGTCTTTCAACCCATACCATGCTGTCTTTCAACCCATACCATGCCCTCTTTCACAGTTCGGGGGACAGATCTATTCAGCAAGAATTCCTTAATTTAAGTTACCAAGTAGTTTATTATAATGAATGTCTATTGGCAGATTTTCCAGCTCCTGGTTTTGCTGTGCCATCTTCGGTTGCTCTCTTTAGTCAGGATCTCTGATATGAAAAATGAAAGGACTTGTGAATTAATGCTAATAATGCCATTTAGAAAGTAATATAAGTAAAAGCCTCGAATTAAGACCTCTTATTGGAATGTTAATTGTGGTCTAACTGGGAAGGTAGTCGAATTTCAGAGGACTACTGTATCTACTTGCAGATAAGTCAGATCAATCTGCAAACTGCATAGACCCAGACCACATATGCCATGGCATAATGTGCCAGCATATCTGGGTCCATGCAGTTTGTTAGGAGCAATCTGTAGAACCAACAACATAGACCCGGATCCGCTGGAGCATTATATGATGGCAGATCAGGGTCTATGTTGTTTGAAGTTGGATCCTACTTATAAGCAAGTATATACGGTAGTTTGCTATATGCACTATTATTTACAACACAAAAATAATGTGGCTGATAAAATTCGCTATTTTTTGTGAGGAACCAATTTTCATGGATTTCATGGCTGCTACATACATGTACCATGAATTTGAAGTCCAAGCAAGCATACTCAATCCAAGAATTTGAGTACCAACAAAGAGGTAATTTTTTGTAAAACAACTAAAGACTGTTACATACAGCATTGTCTTTTAGTTGCAAAAAATTACCCTTTTATCCAAGAAGTATCCATCTGGTTGAAAAAGTGCCCCAATCAAGAAAGGCACCACTATTGACAGCCTTTCCATCAAATTCCCAAGCTGGAGTACTGCCAATACCAAAGACTCCTAGTCCATATAAACATAATTCTTTGTTGGTCACATGATACATGTGTTTAAATGCAGTACTTCTACATACTATTTTCAGCAACTGACAACAATTGGTGTCAAGTGAAATGTGATATATTTCAGTTTGAGACCTCTCCGTCTCCCACAAATTTACATCATTAATTTACACTTTTTGTCTTCTGTGTGCTTTGATACTTTACGAACAAATTTTCCTATCATATTCAAAAGTAACAGCACAGTTTTACATCTGGGTATTTTGATGTGATCTCTCATTCAGCTGATGTGATAACTCTGTCTTTATCCTTTATGTAATCATCCAGTTTCAGACATTTTATTCGAAGAATTAACATTATTATAAGAGTTTCTCTTTAAATAAATCAACACGCATAGATTATTTAACAGCATAGTTTAACATCCAGGTATTTTGATGTGATCTCTTATTTGGCTGATGTGAAAACTCCGTCTTTATCCTTGATGTAATCATCAAGTTTCAGACCTTTTATTTGAGGTATCAACATTCATATTAAAGAGTTTCTCTTTAAATAATTCAAAACACTTACACAGATTATGTAAGTTCAGTGACTTGAATTTTACTTCAAAAGTGTAATGCGTCTTGCAGAAAAGACAGTCATTCACTGCATCAAATGAGGCAGTCCTTGTAAGATAAACAACAAACAATGGCTGATTATGCCGAGAAAACCCCACCTATACTCAAGTATGACTGCTTGGTATACAATATAGATTATGTCTGCTTTCTTACTTAATTGACTTAATTAGTGACTTAATTAGTCTTTACTATAGAGATATTAAAACCTCTAGAGGGGAAAGGTTCCAGGTCTGAAGGCAAAGTTGGGTTTCTGTCCATAACAATGGTTTAATAAGCCAACATGCTAAGGACATAATATATAATTTCTTGATAACCTGATAATTGAACTTGTTAAAAAGATATAGCGGCTATGTGAGGAAGACTGACCATATGTCCCAACTCTATTATCACAATACCTGTAAGAAACAGGCATAGTCACAAGGGTTTATTTCCAATAATGGACCTGCAAGGGCCATTAGAAACTTCCATACTATGGATCTATTAGATGGAATTTGTCATTGGAATTTCAATGGAGAAATTTTCTGACTTCCTATAATAATCATTTTCTGTCATTACAGACAGAGACCTTGGTCTACTTAGAATGACATCAATGCACTATACTGCATCAACAATAAAAAAAAAATCTGAAAAATCTGTAACTAATTTTGAAAAGGTATCAATTTTGGGGTTGAAATTGCATACTTCATTTTTATTCCCACTGCCCTAGTTTATTATTGTAATTTTGTAGGATTCTAGTATCCTGCAATCAAATTGGTCTGCGGCATACACAGCCATCTGCAAAAAGTCAAATTCCAGCATAAATTCCAATCATGTCATTGATGTATAAGGTGAAAAGCATTTGACCAAGTAATGTACCCTAAAGTATTCCAGTGTTAGCTTTAGATGAACCGAATTGACAGTACCACCACATGCTGTTCTTGAAAACATAAAAAAGACTAACTAGGTTTGCTTGCAATTCCATAATGAAAATATTTACTCTTTAACAATTCATGGATAACAGTGTCAAATGTTTTCTCAAAGTCTAGTAAAGAAATAAATACTTGGTCACCCTTACCAAAATGTTTACCCAATCAACAATAACAGAATACAGCTGTATTTCACAAGTGTGAAAATTTCGGGCATTTTGTTTCTCAGATATAATGGAAAAAATGCTTAAATGATCCATTATGTTAGGGCAGACAATATGATCAAGCATTTTAAAGAGAACACTGAAGAGTGAAACTGGATGGTACTTACTGGCTTTTGTGCGATTGTCTCTTTTAAACAGTGGGCGTACATATGCCAAAGATCAATCCTTTGGAATTTTACAAATATCCAAACATTGTTCAAAAAGGTGTGTAAACAGTGCTGCTAATTCTGAAGCCAGTTTTTTACAAGTATTTTTTGGATATATATTCGATATGTCAGAACCCTGTGTACTTCATTACTCAGTGTATGAGGTTATTTCTGCTTTTTATCGTCAAGTTGAATGCTGATGAAACCACACTTTTTGCTTATGCAAGTTGGAACTACTTGCCAGTAACTGGGTTATTTCATCTGCTACAATTTAATGTACAATGTTCACTTTTACAGTGAGAAAAATAATCAGAAATGAGCATTCGTCAAATTCAATTTGATGAAATATCCTAAAACCTCACTTGTCAAGGAATTATCTCTTCTCTAAAAGTTTTCAGTCTAAGCAATATTTTCTGTGGATATATTGAAGACCATGTACACGATTTAAAATCATTACACAGTATCACTAAGCACTGTGCTAGATAGCAAAATCATAGGAAAAAGCACATAAACTGTTACATTTTAAGAGTATAAAATATGCATACAGTTAATGTGTAAACAGGTCAGAATTTTATTGCACTTCGGTCTCCCAAAACTGAACTGCAATCAGTTAAAAATCCATCCTATGTTCTGTCTTCAAAACCTGAAACCAGCAGATCTTTTCACTTAATTGATTAATATGTTCTTGATAGTTAGAGATGCAAGTCAAACTACATGCAGTGTAGAGAAGGGAATAAAAAAAAACTAAGGTAGCACATTTGGTACATTGTCAACTACAAATTGTTTCTATTCTTTGTTAATCTTCAAAAGCTTGTGGTCCTGACTGAATAGGCTTGGTTCACCATAGTCCTATAAATATAACTTCGCATATCAGTATAATTTCAGTGCAAAGTCTTATTTCTAGGATACGGTTCTCTAGTGGTCTTATTGTTTAAGCACAAAAGTCTGGATGTGAGCGGGTTTAGAAAACAAATACTCTACTACCTTTCAAGCTTATTTTGTTCTTTTAAATTACAACGAAACGAAGGCGCTGTATGTATTTTGCAACGCAGGGAACCGATAGGAATTTGACCAATGCCCGAGGAATGGGGACTTGAAATAAATGTCTCCGTGAGCCGCCTCCTAGTTGTTTGTGAGTTAAGCGATATATTAAAGAATAAGCTAATTCAATAATTCTGATACCTTTATCGAGACTGGTTTGGGCAAAATAATCTAGCAAGTTACATGTAAATATACCATATGGTTAAAAGTTGCACTTCACTGTTTATGTGGACATTTTCCGGCATCCTGATTATAAAGCCGCTGGCTTTCACATTAAATACATTAGATAAGCGTTTGTATAACTTGACTTTTAGATTATTATATACTTGGTGCAGAAGTAAAACTCAGTTCCGGAATTTTCAATTTAAAATACCGGTCAGATAAGTTTTCTTTCATTCTATATATTAACTTGAGAAATATTCAGTAGCAGATATTTTGACTTACTGAGTGTAATTTATATTAGTATTCCTTTATAAATTTCTTCTCAATGGAAAGATGCATTCATCAAAAACCATTTGACTTGAATGTTTTGTGAACAACAGTATGACTACATTTTTTTTTTACATCAGACCTAATTTTCAACAAATTTTTTAGCTACTAGAGACCGGCCATTTAATTTTCTGGGTGAGGCATGGGGAGTGAGGCCTGGGATTTTTTGGCAAAAAAAAAATGTCCAGTCCCCATATAGCTTGACAAAATTATTCTTCCTCCAATTTATGGAGAAACAGAACTATATTTGTTGAAAAATATTATTTATCTTGAGGTAAAATAAAGTTTTTAAAATATTCTGGTTCAAACAAAAATTCCAGGACCTACCCTCCCCCAAACCACACCCACAATTATATAGTCCATTCCTTAATAATTATTTACTTGGCATGCATGCTGTAAATTCAAAAACTGATTATACATTTTTGTATGAGAATAAATAAAACAAATGTTTGAGGTGTGGTAATTTTTATGAGCTTGATCATGTCTAGCTATTTGACCAAGAAGAAAGGAAAATGATTTTCAATTGTTGAACAAGTTAAGCAAGGGGATAACCTTCACTTATCATCTCCACTATCAAGGAGATGCCTTCTTGTCCTTTTTTATTCTATATACAGATACATAGATGCACATATAGATAGAGGCAGACAAATAGACATAGATAGACAGATAAATAGAGACATACAGACAGATAGATAGATAGATAGATAGATAGATAGATAGATAGATAGATAGATAGATGATAGATAGATAGATAGATAGATAGATAGATAGATAGGCAGGCAGGCAGGCGGGCAGATGGACGGACGGACGGATGGACAGACAGATAGATAGATAGACAGACAGACAGCAATAAATATATAGTAATTTTCATACTCTGCCATTGAAAGTTGTAGGGTATTATGTTATTGGGTTGTCTGCTCAGAAAAGTGGCATCTGTAATTTCTTGGTTTCCTACTAATATAAGTTTTGTTTTAGTGGACATATTTCAGTCAGAGTTTGTATTTGCTGTAGCCTCAAATGAAAAGACTAATAATTTGGGGATCAGTAGATTTATGGTCAACTTAAGGTCAAGCATTCCAAGTAGTTTATCCACTTGTATGTTATCTCTGCACATAAACTGAAGTTACGTGGACAGACTTCAACAAAATAAAGTGTTCTTCTTGTCAGTTTTGATTGAATTGGTGTAAAGTCAAGGTAAACATTACTAAATAATGATTTTTCCTGAGCAATTCTAAATAGTTTGAAAACTATGACTCCCCCCCCCCCCCCCCACCTCCAAAAAACTTTTTGTAAGGTGGAATAGCGAGTAATGGCGACACCTTGTCTATACATGCAACTCCTATTTTTCTTACCTAGTAATTGTATGCTCAGGGAATAGAATACAACGTCCATGAGAATGGGATATATACTTATTATAATCCACTAAATATTAGTAGATATTATGGTATAATGTGCTGTCTGTAGTACTTTCATTAATTGTAAGTTAATATCATGACATAATGTGCTGTCTATAGTACAGTATTTCACTAATTGTTAGTAAGCATCATGGCATAATGTGCTGTATGTAGTACTTCAACTAATTCTTAGTAGGTATCATGGTATAATGTGCTGACTGTAGTACTTCACTTAACTTTTATTTGATGTGTGAGAGAGAGACGAATAAAGAGAAAGGATGTGTCATAACTGACCTATATGAAACCATATTAAGGAAAAGACCAGAAATCTCAATTATATTCGAGATTATCATGTTTCTGCAGCAATTATTTATTCTAATACAAAAATCCAAATTGGAAATATTCCAATATTATGTTTCATTTATTGATTTGACATATTTGATTTGTATTTAACAGATAAATGTACAAATTTATTAAACCTAATCTAACACGTTGTATGCAAACTTATTCATATTAAATCATTACAATCATCAGTATACCACAAGGTGATACATAGATCTATAATATAATCAAAGGTACAAAGAAAGTTTTTGACTGGCTGCCAATCCCCTCAGCTCCTAATCTTTCTACTTCATCAGGTCAAGCAAGTGAGTCTCGGTCATGTCCAATGGACTGGTAAAGTTTGCAGCTAACCCTTCTAACTGAATCAATGTATAGTCACTAAAACTGGCCCATAAGAGCTCAGAAATTATGAGGTCTAAAAATATTTCCTGTAGTCTTTATTTATTCCTACCTTTGTTTTTAGAAATTGTTTCCACCAGTTTTCTATAACACAGTTGATTTGACTGTCAGCTTTGATCAAATTCACATTATCTTATCAATTTAACATGTGCAGATGTGCTGCTTTATTGCTGACCAAAAGAAGAAAAGACAACAGTGCTTTGTGACTTCATGTTTACAACTAAAAGTGCAAGGGCATTAGTATGTGAGAGAGAGAGAGAGAGAGAGAGAGAGAGAGAGAGAGAGAGAGAGAGAGAGAGAGAGAGAGAGAGGGTGAGATTGTGTCAAATTGAACACACTGTTTTGATATGGTTATATTGCTATTTAAATTGAGTATACTTGAAATAATAATAATAATAATTATAATATTAATAACAATAATAATAAGGTTAAACAAAAGGTTTAGAATTTTGCTTTTGAAAACTACAGCTGTTCAATTACATCATGCTCTTGGGTAATAAAAAATAGACACTTTAGAGCAAATTTAATAATTTAAGTATCAATTCATAAATAATGTTTAAATTCAAAAACATTTAAGAAGGATGAGCACATGTTCTTGGCTTATTTTGCAGATTCTTTGTCACATGTTCAAATACATGTACATGAATGGCTAATCACGAAGGAGTGTTTCTTTTTCATGGATCGATGAGTGTGTGATAAAATAAATGCATTTACATCAAGTTTCTCCTATGGTTTCATTGTGGACATAATTTGTCCAAAGATCACATTTAAAACAGAGGCTGCTTGCTTTAATCAAAATTTGTATCTCTATTAGGTATAATCAGCTGACACAAAGCTATACAATATAGTTAAAAAAACATGTAATGATGGACTGATATAATTTCTATAGAACAGACCCTGGGCAATCGTTTAATTATAGTTTTTTTTATAAGTCCAGGAGATAAGCTTTCGCACTTCCTTTGTTGTGCACTTTGTGTCTACAGAGTGTTTAAACAATTAGGAAAACATACTGACTAAACAAGCTTAGCTGGTGACACACCTCTATTAACCATCCAACAAAGAAACAATGTCAGTGTGTGAAACTCACTAAAAAATCCTGCAAGCCCACAGGACCAGTAACCTAAAAAACCTACAGGTCCTGTCCATAACAAACTGGTCCAACAATTCATCATACAAGAAGACACAATGTAGTCAATGACTTAATGGTCAGTGCAGGTAGACATGAATATCTACTCTTAGTAAGGCTATCTATGTAATCAAAACTGGAAAAATTCGAAAAACTGAAAATCAGATACATGCATTTATATCATCTGATTGTATATAGAATTCATTAAATTTTACTAAATTCATTGTAAAAGGGCCACTGTTTACTGACTAGGACAATTCTGTCTAGATGATCCAGATCTATACATACCTCATCTACAGGCCGGGCATCAGAAAATGATGCTTCATTGATGACCAGTCTGAATCATAGACAGAACGAAAATCAGGATCAATGAAAGCATCAGAACTTGGCCCAGCATCCAAATATGATGCTATGGTATCCAAGGTACAGCTGCCCATGAAATTAGGTCTGCTGAAAGACGAGTTCCAGCAGTATATTGCTGGTTAACATTTTTGAGATGGCGGTTTTATATTGGTCTACATGGTTTGCAGTAGATCTTTTTGTTGAGGGGATCATTGATAATCCAAGGGAATTCTGTAATCCAACTATTTTTAGAACATCGTTTTCGTTTATTAGTATCATATTCCTTTTGAATAGCTCTTTTTTCCTTTGTCCTTTGCTGTTTTGGCTTTTTTAGCCTCTGTCGGCTCTAAGGCATCCACATACCTCCCCATAAAGACTCTGGGAATCGGAAGTAGCATATGTTGCACACATCACCTAGATGCAGAAGTGTTTTTAACTGGAGTTGCTAGCGTCTATCATATGCAGATTACACGCAAGTTATTTCTCTTTTCATCCCATCCAGCAGATCAGATTGCTATCCTCTAGATTCGCAAGTGGTCATCCAAAACAATTTATCGTTACTTAGTTTTCACATGGTTTCTATAATTTCTTTTAATATGATAAAATATACAATTTGTTGATTAAATTTAGTCGATATACCTAAATATCCAACTGGCCAGACAGACTGGCAATTCATTTTTTGTGCCAGTCCGCCATGAAATTAGCCAGCATTGGACCGGCGGGCTGGTGGCAATTTTGCACACTGCAATGTGAAAACTAGACGTAGTAACCTCTGAATTAAGCTTAGTCAACAACACCTTTATTGACTGTCCGACAAAGAAACAATCAATAAACTAGACTTAGTGACCTCTGAATTTTCCTTCCTTATGGTGTTTATTTTACAGTTTCATTGATAAACAAATCAAAGACAATTTGATACAACGATATTTGACATATCCGATGACCAATGTATGGTTGCTCAGAGTATGTGCCGGTCACATTGTTTGATCTGAAAGTTATGTCTGGCAAATACAGGGATTTCAGGATCTGATACATACATACATATATACCTTTTCAACCACTTTAATAGACATTTTTCAGTCATTTGCTTTTTTTAAAAATGTGTTGGTTCTACACAAGATGCAATAATTAGCTATCTTCACCAGTAAGACCTGCACTAAGTAACCATTTTCTTCCATGATTTGAAAACATGAAATAATAGACATAGATGATAATATATACTTTTTATTATTTAAAAAAACACAATATCCAATGTAAAGGAAGCAATTATGTTCTTATTGATATAAAAAAAGATGCATCATGAATCTTGCACATGAAAGTATAATGACACCTTCTGTAATTGGTAACTACAAGTGATTGAGATTTCAACAGGTCAGCACTTATATACAGCTACCTGGCCATCCTTTGATCAAGCCCCTTAAAAATGAAAGTCGTGTAATCTTCACAAGTCCTTATGGCTGGAAATGGATTTGGGAAAATGGGTGTAAGGGAAAGTTTGCCAGGTAGAACAAAAGAATGTCATTTTAACAAGACAGCAAGGGTCTGCATGTTGAGCCCATAATCAAAGTATTGCAGTAATTCATGTGAACTTGACCTGAAGGTCAAAAGGTTGAGTGAACATGTCCCAGAATGAATTATCTTAGCTTCATAATAATTCATCCCATGTATGAAGAAAATCCACCAAGGGGTTCAGAAAATATAAACAAATGAAAAAACTGTAACAACTTTAACCAAAACCTAACACAAATCTTCTATGACTTACCTTGACCCCCGTAAATTGTCTTAGACTCATTATGATTCATTCCATATATGAAGAAAATCCATCAAATGGTTTAGGAATAAAAGCAAATGAAAAAACATTACCAAAATATTAATGCAGATTTTCTGTGATTGTGACCTTGACTCCAAGGTCATAATGGTGAGCATGTCGTAGAATGAACTTTCTCAGATTTATAATGATTCATGTCAAGTATGATGAGGGGTTTAGGAAAGATAAACAAATGAAGAAATTTAAACTAGACCTTAATGGATGTTTTATCTAATTGTGACCTTGACTCCAAGGTTAAAGGGGCAAGCGAGCATGTTGTAGAATGAATTGTCTTAGCTTCATAATGACTCATGCCAAGTATGATGACAATCTATCACAAGGTTTAGAAAATACATGCAAATGAAAAATATAACCAAAACCTTAATAAATCGCTGACGCCACAGCTGCCAGCGCCACCACTGGAAAAGTGACTGCTCCTATGTTTTCCTTTCTACTAACATGAGCTCAACAACAGAAATATTGCTGTAGGGAATAGGGAAGGCAGCAAGTCTATCCCATAATATGAATATATATATATATGTTCACCAAGACCAGCATGCTCTTCAAAGAAGAAACAATAGGACAAAGTGAATCAAGGTAAAATCACTTTTATGCTAATTGACACAAACACATAATATTTGCACATACTTAAACAAAGTACATAATACAAAAATATAAAATAAAAGATTCATTCAATCTGTATATTAACCAATATCAACATGTACACACATCAAGTTTTGCCACCATTGTAGAATCTCCACAGAGACTGGTACAATCTCCATGCAAAATGACACAGATAAAATAAAAGGTACACATGCAAATAATAAATGACATATCACCAGCATCTGTAAAATTGACTGGATTGTAAGCAATATCATTATAGTACATGACACTGATAAATAACCTGTACACATCCTGATAATAAATTACAATAAGAAAATCATTCAGACATTCAATCCATATTATAATCAAATTCAATACATTTAATATGTACATGCCAGATTTTATTTGAATTGTTGAATCTCCATCTAATAGTAACATATCAAACCTAAAGGACTCAATAACAAGTTTCTCTCCAGGCCATCATTAGTACATGCTGACATCTGCTATAGTAAGTAATCTTTTGTCTTGATAAACCAATGTTTAAATATCATATGACTAGTGGTGGTAACACTTTCCTTTGCTATCTCTGAGGTCTTGAGTTTGGGCACTTGTTTGGGTAAAGTGGTCACCAATTCAAGGTTTGTGGTTTCATTTGGGGTTTTCCTCTTTTATCTAGCTCATCGATCAACCTCATGCAAACTTCTGAGTCATCAAGTTACTGCAAAACATATCTCAAAGCTGTTTTGCATTCTTGTTGGATCCAGTCTGAATAATTTTATCTAAAATCATTTCAAGAACATATATTTTTAAGCTGTAAAACAAATTACTGAAACTTTAATAAATTTATCTCAATTGGATCAAAAGTACTAACAACTTATATAAAATTTTCCTGATTGCATGTATGTTGTCACAAGGTTGTCCTTAAGGTTGAAATAAATTGAAAAGCTTGAGAAAACCATTGATCTTGAGTGACCACTGACCCATATATCTGCCAGCTCCCAGAAGCAAACCTGGAACAACAAAGGTGTGATATCAGTGTGTCGCCACTGCACTAGCCTGATATGTTAAATGCCTATAACAGAAAAAAAAGATACTTCTCTCTAACAGATGTTGGAAGTAATTACTATTTAGGTGGAGATATTAGGGCAAGGCTCTAATGATTTTCCTCACAGCACTGGGAGACTTCAAACTGAAGCGGCAACCTCATGGATCGATCATTTCACACTGGAAATCCTAAAAGTTAAGCAATACATCATTTGCAAGAAAACATAATGGATGAATGTGCAAGGTAATCACCAAGTGTATGTACTGGTTTCATTATAAATCAATGCCTCTGATGCCATTAAAACTGCACAACCCGCATTGTTTGGTGTTAACAAAGTGACTCTTAAGATTATATCCCAATCCTCTGATAATTAAACAAAGGTCCTTTAAAAGAATAATGAAAAATATCCATCTGTGGGTCTGTGGATGTAGATTTCTGTGACTGTAATTTTATGCAAAAATAACACAACATTTCATTACATAAAAGACAACCAATGCCAAGAAAGTCACATGGTACAACTGACCTCATTTGATATGTGAGACGGGCTTACATCTTATGATAGAAAAAAATCTATATTAAAAAAAATAATGAAGAATCCTGCAGTTGATACAGCTCTCATTTATGACCTTTAAATTATGAAATTATGAACAGTCTTTCAGTTTTATTCATATAATTGTGAATATTCTCTGACTGATAGACATGTAGGTCAGTGTTTATGTTTTACATAGTGGCATTCAGCAAGGGGTAGAGGTAAATGATGTGAAATTAGTACAAAAGAGGCAAATGGAAGAAAATATTGACAAAAAATACAACATAAGAAAAAAAAAAGCAAAAATTATTAGCCTTATTTACTCAGTCATAGAAACAAAGTTTTTCTTCTCTTCCATGGATTGCTGCAAAATAATATTTTATTGTAGTGTTTCATGGATGTAATATGTTCAACCTCTCAAATTTTCGTCAGCTACTTGTATGCAAGTGTGTGAATATAGAGAGAAATGCAGAAAGAAAGAATCGTCAAGAGTGAGTTATGTTCCCAATGTGAAAATGATTGTAGGCATCTTCAGGTATCAACAAAAATAAAGTACACCAGTATTCAATGTCATCCTTCCACTAGGAATTTACCACTAAACAAGAATCATTAGTGACAGGTGCATCGCAAAGTTCTGCTCACTACAATTTGTATTGTAGGGTCTGAAACAGAGGAATTTGTGCTGGGAAACCATAGTTAGGAGATGATGGGCATTCTGGGGCCATGACTCATCTAAATGATGATGTGGAATGCTTTAAATCCAACTCCTTCAAGGACTAATCAATACAAACAACATTCCATATAAAGGCAAAGATATGAAGTTGATCAACAAAGGGCCATATCTCTGTCCAAAATGATGTAGATGAGACAAAACCCATAAAACTCACCCTGATGAGTAAGTGAGAATGCTCTTACACAATTGTATCAGAATAAGTTGAATGGTTCTTGAATGATGCTAACAGCATTCCAAGTTTCCATGTGAAGACAAGAATATGCTTGTCATGCAACATAACTCAGTTGAATATGGTGTAGACAAAACTAAACCCATACAATACACACGTAAATCTATGAGACAATGTTCATATCAAAATTGAATCAGAATGTTCTGAATGGTCCTTGAGCTATGTTGGTCACATTCAACATCCCATGCGAAAATATGAAGTTAATTTTCAAGGGCAATAACTCTATCCAAAATGGAGCTGACGAGATGAAACCCATAAATGACACATCTAGTCTATGCAACAAGGTTCATGCCAAACTGCATAAAAATATGTTACACGGTTCTTGAGCTGTGCCGGTTACAAGCAACATCCCATGGGAAGATATAAGGGAATTAACTCTATCCAAATTTAGTTGACATGACAAAACCCATAAAAGGCAAATCTAGGTCTATGAGACAATGTTCATACCAAATTGCACCAGAATATGTTTCTTTGGAATGTGTTGAATGGTTCTTAAGCCATGCTGGTTACAAGCATCATCCCATGTTTAGATAAGAAGTTAATTGTCAAGGGCCATATCTCAACAAGAGTCCCTCGAAGGAGCAGACCCTATACTGGCCGAAAAGAATTTCCAGGAATTCAAGATAAGACCACTTCTTCCTTTTAACTTCTGAGTGTTGGAACCATCTCTGATATGCTTCAAAAATACCAAGATTTTCAAATTAGCTGCTGTGGTGGACATACTGGATTTCAGATTGGCACCATTTTCATTTAGGACCATCAAGACATCATTTAGGACCAACAAGACATTATAAAAAGTCTTCTGGTAGAAAGCCCATGTTGATATGACTTTCCATTTTGGAGGAGTAACAATAACAAGATTTTCAAGATGGCTGCCATGGTGGCCATGTTGGATATCAGATTGGCATCATTTCCAGTTAGGACCAACTCGACATCATGAGAAGTCTTTTAGTGCAAGCACAATCTCAATATGACCAGCCATCTAAGAGAAGCAGTGAAAAGATTTTCAAGATGGCCATTGTGGCAGCCATATTGGATGTCATATCAGCACCATTTTTATTTATGACCAACAAGACATCATAAGAAGTCTTTCAGAGAAAGCCCCATGCTGATATTACCATTCATTCAGTAGAAGTGACAACAAGATTTTCAAGATGGCCATAGTGGCAGCCATACTGGATATCTGAGCAGAACCATTTTCATTTAGGACAAACTAAACATCATAAAAAGTCATTTAGAAAAAATCCCATGTCAATACAACCATCAATTCTGGAGGAGTAATGATACGATTTTTAACATGGCCATTGTGGTGGCCATATTAGATGTGCAATCAGCACCATTTTCATTTAGGTCCAACTAGACATCTTAAGAAGTCTTCTGGTGAAAACCCCGTGTTGATATGGCTATCTGTTTAGAAGGAGTAGCAATAACACGATTTTCAAGATGGCTGCCATGGCAACCATACTGGCTATCAAATCGGCACCATTTTCAAGATGGCTGCTGGTGGCCATACTGGATGTTTGAGCAGCACCAGTTTCATTTAGGACCAACTAGATCTTGGGATGAGTGTGTGTAAAGTTTCATGGCAATCCTGCAAGCAGCTTAGGTGGAGTAGCGATAACAAACTTGTGTTAAAGGGTGCTTAGAAAGATGGACAATGGACAACTGGTCATCCCATAAGCTCTCCTGATCTATGACCAGTAGAACTAAAAATTGAGTTGACAAGACAAAACCCATAAAAAGCACATCTAGGTGTATGAGACAATGTTCATACCAAATCACATCAGAAGTGACATCCAATTATGTACAAGGGTTGCAGAGCTTTCGTGGTTCCAGAAAGTATGAATGGGTGGCAGAATAGACAGAAAGATGGATGGACTGATTTATTTGTAGCATTTAGAGGTTTTTTTCTTATATTCACTTGTGATGAAAACATATAGATATGTACCAAACTACAGTGAAGAATGAAAGTACATGTATGACTTCAGTACCATTATATTCATAATTTTGTTAAAATAGGGCACAAGTCAGTAGTGCCAAGTGTATGAATCATTGGTGCTTGAGTAATAGAAGTTTTACTGCACATTGTTTTCCCATTTACAAATATGCAATAAAGTCCATAACAAAGATCTGGCCATTGCACATTTCCATGATGATAGTGTCTATGCCGCAGTCTGAAATCGTCTCTCATTGGTGGCTGAGAGTGTTTATGAAGATCAGGTAACTCGCAGGTCTAAGGCCCAACTAGGTGGTTTGCTGTCATACACCATCTTCACATGACTTGGGCGTTTGCAGGAGTTCTCTCTCTTGGAAGGTTTGGAACTGCCAGCTGCACCTGTTTAGTAAAACATGAAAGTGTTAATCATGAGACCTGTGTGAATTCAGACTACCAATACTTATTCTTTTCTTTTTTGTATAGAAAACAATGTGTATATAGCATTTAGGGTAAAAAAAAACTATAATTATTTGCAACATTCTCCAGTTAGAGTCAAATCTGGAAGCTATAAGAAAACAGGGTGGTCTGCAACCTTCCTGCTTTTTACTTTCAAAACAAGTGTTACTACAGCATGGTACCAAGTGTCCCTACAGCATGGTACTAAGTGTCCCTGCAGCATGGTACCAAGTGTCTCCACAGCATGGTACTAAGTGTCCCTACAGCATGGTACCAAGTGTCCCTACAGCATGGTACCAAGTGTCCCTACAGCATGGTACCAAGTGTCCCTACAGCATGGTACCAAGTGTCCCTATAGCATGGTACTAAGGGTCCCTACAGCATGGTACCATGTGTCCCTGCAGAATGGTACTATGTGTCCCTACAGCATGGTACTAAGTGTCCCTACAGCATGGTACCAAGTGTCCCTTCAGCATGGTACCAGTATACCTTAACCAATATTCCAGCATCTGGTTAAACAGGATTCTTGTGACCCACTATAAAATACATATGCAAAAGGAGAATTTAAATATTACCTGAAGGCAATTATTACAGTTCAGAAGGTAAATCCAGAACTAGATTTGTGTTTGTAAAACATGTATGCCCCCACTGCAGACTAAAAAAATGACAAAGTTCAAAAACCTGATGAAGCTCACAAAAAATAATTTAAATGACACAACAAGTGTTCTGTGTATGGAATTTTAAACAGTTGTCCTGTTTTTAATAGCTCTCTATGCAGGCACTAGTAGGGCATGGTTGACTCTGGAGATTAGTGTACAACGGGTCTCAATGACCTGGAACTTTGGTCAAGGAATGGGTTCTTGAAGTAAACTTCATGTGAAGTAACCATTATTTTCTTATTAGACTTACCATGACCTCAACCTTTGACTTTTAGAGCCCAGAATATATAGGTTTCTTTATTAACCTAAATGCAAGCCATCCTCAATGTTTGGTCAAGGAACTTACTCTAGAACAAAAGTTTTTCTGCAAAACCCGTTTTTCTTTGAGCCAAAATGACCTTGGCCATTACCTTTGGATCCCAAAATCAACAGACCTCTTTCATATCATAAATGCAAGCCCTCCATAAACCTTTTATCAAAGTATGTGGTCTACAACTAAAGTCATTGTGCAAAAAACATATTTCTTTTTTCAGTTAGTGACCTTGAACTTTGACCTTTTGACCCCCAAATCACATGGCTTCTTGCTTACCCAACATGTAATCAGCCGCAAACTTGACGAAGTTTCATGGTGGAGAACTAAAATTTTTGTGCAGAAACCAGTTTTCTTCTTTCGATCAGTAACCTTGACCTCTGATCTTTTCTCCATAAAATCAATATGTTTCTTCCTTACCACAAGTGCAAGCCATCCATAAAAATGTGTCCTGGTCTGTGATGTAGAATTAATGTTATTGTGCATACAATTTTTCAGTCACAGTGACCTTGATCGTTAACCTTTTCAGCCCAAAAATTGAAAGGATTCTTCTTTACCCCAAGAGCAAGTATGTATGTATTAGGGTTTAATGGCACATCAGCACAATACTGGCAATATGGTGTCAATTAAAAGTTAAGTTTTAAAAATGTAAATGTAAAGAATTGCAAAAACAAATTAGCAAGATAAACCCTCCCAAATAAACATAAACATGTAGTACTAAAGACAAAATATAAAAGGTATAGATGTTACAATTCTGTAAAAGGTATAAAGGGGTAGAACTAAGGTTATCATGTGGAAACCATTTTCCTTCTTTCAGTCACAGATATCTTTGATTTTTAACCCTTTGACCCTGAAGTTGATAGGATTCAATGTTACCCAAGTGCGAGCCATCCACAAAGTTTGCTCCAGGTCTGTTATATACAATTAATGTTATTGTTTCAGTCACATTTACACTGACCTTTGACCTTTGACCTCAAAATTGATAGGCTTCTTCCTTACTCCAAGTACAAGCCATACACAAAGCTTGGTAAATGTAGATGGTGCAGAATTCTAGGTACTGTGCAGAAACGAATTTGGAAACAGATGAACATCATAACATAATATGCTCTGCATTATGGTGGGAGTATAAAGATCTTATCAGGTCATCTACAGTTGCACATGAACATGCATATCAGACCTCAATTGCTTAGGTCATGCAGTTGCTGAATAACTGTGCTTAAAAGGTTTCACCAAAATGACTAAGTCTTAATGTCAAATTTTTTTTTACAAGTCAATCAAGATTCCCTCGAAGGGACTGATGCTTTACTGTCTGAAAAGAATTTCCAGGAATTCAAGATAAGACCATTTCTTTTTTTTTAACTGCTGAGTGCTGAAAAGTTAGGTAAATCAGAGAGGGGCATTGAAGAAATAGAAGTTATTATGGTTCCTTGCCTCAAATGAGAATATTTAAGCCATCTTTATTAAAGACTATTTGCTAGTTTATGATCAGTGGCAATGTTTCTTTGAAGCTGGATTTTACTCCATAGATCAAATGTAAAACATGATTTTGGTAGTTGGAATGATAAACCAAGGAGCATTGTGGAAGTGTGATTCATTTTCAAGGGCAAAATGTCCAAACGCAACTGTGGTTCATGGAATGATGAGCCATCTGCAAAGTGAGCAAAGCCCAGCAAAGCTAATTTCAGAACTTCTTCATACTTGGCACGTATGGCAAACACCATATTTTTACATTAGTCATTCTGGAGTATTACAACATCCGTCAACATAATAACACCACGCTGCATCTAGGAAGATGCAGAAAGATTATTTTTAATGCTGAACAAAATTCGATAAGACCTTCAGGGAAGATTTATAAACAGAACCATCCATCCTCTAAAAAGGGCAAAGATGAACACTAAAGACATCTGCATCACCTTCAAACTCTCTGATCAACTACTGAGAGCATAAAAGTCAACAATTACAAATGGATTTACGAGACAGAAACTTTTTTAATTTTGTTATTTAATGTCTGTGGTTGTGATAATGTGAGTGTGTGCACACATGTACACGTGCAGTTGTGTGTGTATGTGTGGTAATGATATATGACAATGCTAAGTGTAGCAGCTAATTTTTGTTTGGAAGTGTATTAAATGCTTCAAAGGAAACATATTTTTTCTTTTCTTTTATTCAAATTTGTTTTTCCAGTAATTTTCTATAGGATTACATAGTACATAACTTATTCTCAAATTGTATAACATCACTTATTTGAGTCACACACACTGATCCCCCTTGGGACCACAAAACACTGAGTTTCATAAATCCCCCCAATACCATCTGTAATGTTGGCAGGTATATGATCAGCAAAAAAATAAAAATCACTTGGAAATTTGTTCCTAGAACATGAATGCCCCACCACAGCAGCTAAACAATACATTTAACCAGGCAGACAAATGGACACGGGTAAAACCAGAGACTGCAATGTTTACAAGTGTAATTGGCTTAGATTAGTCAACATTAATACAGTACAACTCACGTGATTTTTTTGGAACCCCACGCTTTGCGGTGGGGGTGGAGAGAGAGTGGAGAGGATTAACAAAGAAAAAACCTCCACCATCGCTCCGCGCATCCTGACGGAGTTGCCACGGCATCTTGCAGAGAATAGCCCTGCACACCACGCTTTCTGATCATCACCGCGGAGTGGATGTGCTCTAGATAATATGGGCATGGTTTACTGTTTCTGACCTCTGCAATCAGAGGTTGAGAGAGAGAGAGAGGGGAGAGGCGGGCACTGATTTATCTACACCGTTATCCCTTTGGGGAGAAATTTGCAAACTTTTTGATACAGAAAAAAACGTAGTCATTCAGTTAATTATAAATATTTAGTTGTTCTAACGAAGAAAATGTATAATACATAGTGCCAAATCAAATTTTAGATGATAATAACATAGTGACAATGCCTCGCAAACTGTATAATACTACATTTTGCGCAATGAATCTAATTTTTTTCTTCAATACTATGTTATCGGAATCTAAACATGCATTCATATCCTAATTTCTTTTTCAGTTTGCGCAATACAATTTGTTAATGATCATATGAAAGTCAGTGATATTGTACTACCTGCAATGAAAAGAACGATAAACATCGAACAAATTAATAACAAAGTTGCAGTCATACCTGACTGAAGTGAAACAAAATCGCACAAGTTCCGATGGTTACTCCATGCATGAGTTTTCATTCAAATATTGTATGATTTCTTCTGACATCCAATCACTTGAATATAGCATTATTAAGATTTCACATCATTATTTTATTTTAAACTGTACTATTTTCAATAATTACCAAAGAAGCGGTTTCTTAAAAATCACAAATGGTCGCAAAAGGTCATCCATGATACATGTAGTTGACACGTGCAGTTTTCAAAGAGAAGTGCTCATGCGCAAACCAATAACCTAGCACAAGAGAAGGCATCAACACTGCTTGTTTTCTTTGATATTGACGTGTTAATTTCATGTGCGAACTGATAAGGCAAAAAAAAATAAAAAATGATGCGTCTTTCTGGTCTGACAACTGTCCCTGTTTCTCGTTCCCAACCCTTGCACTTTTTCCCCACCCCCTTACCCCCAAAAAATCACATTGCTGAAATTGATTTGTGCATCTAATTGAGCCGGTTTTTCCCAGTACTTTGAAGCGCTTGAAATATTATTTGATTTATATATAATGTTAAAAAAAAAAAAAAAAATGCCTACCCTAATTTTAAGACCAGTGCAATAGGAAACGCATATTTTTATTACATTTTTTTTGGCCTAACCTAAAAGTACAACAGCAGCTCTTCTTCAGGTTTGTTGTCTTTGCCACTGAGTTGACAATAAACAGTGTAGTCGGGGATAAGTGATTCATACTCCCCTGTTTGATTCTTGTAAAAGAAAAAT
The DNA here is from genome assembly GCA_029931535.1 of Margaritifera margaritifera. Taxonomy (NCBI): domain Eukaryota; kingdom Metazoa; phylum Mollusca; class Bivalvia; order Unionida; family Margaritiferidae; genus Margaritifera; species Margaritifera margaritifera. The sequence continues at coordinate 3,312,376 of JAQPZY010001553.1, forward strand.
CAGTGATAGAAAGAAAAACTAGTGAAGTAATCAATATAGCTTGCATCAAATTTTTACTTTTATCTGTTTATTTTCTTCCATTCCTTGCATCAGTCACATTAGTTGTTTAAAATGGACAATGGTTTTGCTCCAAACAACTTACAAAGATGTAATTCGACCATTTGTTATTAACAACGAGACCTACAGCACTCAATCATTCAGCTCCCTTTCTGCAGAACTACCTTGTATCAAAATTAATTCCTGCCTTTTAAAATTTACCAACAAAATTTATAAGTAACCCACCTATACAAAATCTCAAAGCTTGCCTGAACCGAGATAAACGTATACCCATTTGTTGTATGTAACTACTGTACATTTATATCACCAAGTAAACTTGAGCAACAGATGAAATTAATGTTTAACTTTTTCTGTTTCTGTTTGTTTTCCTACTGCATACTATGCACAATACAGAAAAATGAGATGAATATTTCTAGATCATTAACTCTTCTTAGTAAAGTCCCCCCACCCTCTCTCTCTATCTCTCTCTCTCTCTCATAAAATATGGAATCCAAATCACAATTGCACAAATCATCATAATCAGTTGCACTTAACATTAGAAACAGTTTTCAAAAATATTAAAATTTGACCGATTATAAATCTAGCCGAACACAAACTAAAATCTGGAAATGTTCGGTAGTGGTAAGAAAAGTAATAATGTGCTAGACATTATAGCGTTATGGAGCAAAAAAGAAAGAATTTTCCCACCCATTCGCAGGAACTCCCAACCACGTGCTCCAAAGTCGTGTGTGTGGGGTCCGCAGGAATTTTTCTGGGGGGCGGGGCAAAGCCGAAATAAAAGGGATATATTTATTATTTTTTAAAAATCAGGGGTGGGGGCAACATGCCCCCCCCACCCACCCAAGCAGACACCCAAGTGTATGTGTGTGTGTGTGTGTATACAAGTTGCACATTTTATCCACTCGGCCACAGTAACTCTAGCTGTACACCAATATACCACATACAGAAGCACGCTCAATAACCAAAGACTCTAACAGTCACAAACAGGAAACTGCATACTTTAAAATACAAGACTTTCAAAATTATTTTTTATTGTCCAAATATATGTTCGAAATAAAGACGACTGATTCTTCCAATGGTATCCGGTTGTAAATCACTCTTGACGTCTCAGTCTTTTCATAGGTGGTCTTCGTTCATTGGCTGTTCAAATGTCAATCAGTAATGTCGACCAGCCCCCTCCACAGTGTAGTTGACATCAGCGTGCCTCCCGAGGCGCAGTGGTGACTTGTAGGTATTTATCCCTTCACTGTGGAGCATTATCATGGAGCTAAAGTGGAGGGGATTAAGTCACCCACCATGAAGTGTGGGGTTCCGAAAAAATCACGTGAGCTGTACTGTAACATCAGTAACCATGCAAATGAACATACACATGGCTGTCAGCGATGCAGGAGCTACCCATACCAATTATATGATATATTTCCATGTCTCTGCTTTAAGAAGACTTTTTAGTAGGAGTTTTCTGTTATATCTTTTCTTAAAGTATGGATGATTTTCACATCGAATGTGGTATCGCTAGGAAAAAAATGAAGCTGATGAGGATTGGTTGTACTGCACATTAAACATTACCGTATTTGCCGGCCTATAAGTCGATGCAGAGTATACGTCGAATTCGCTAATTTCGTCAATTTTCAATCCTTCATCCATATATAAGTCGATGCGGAGTATGAGACGAAGCCAGATCAACACCTTGGCTTTGTCACTTTCGCTAGTAACTTCCGGTTTCATGAATATTAATGGTATCACTATGCTATTCCAGATTTATTGGGAAAATGATTAAGATGGTCTGTACATGTATTATTTATAGGTATTATTTATTGGTACATTGTATGCAACGATTTTCACGTACGAAAAATTACATTAACATACGGTAAAGCAATTTCAATGACATAATCCATATATAAGTCGATTCGGAGTATAAGACGAAGCCCAGACTTCCAGGTAAAAAAGTATCGACTTATAGGCCGGCAAATACGGTATACATCATGCTGATTTACTGACAACACTAACAAAAAATCCTTTAAACCACATTTATATTTGAAACACATTTGTTTACAGAACCTCTGCTGAGTAAGGGCTGTTCCAGTAAAACATATACCCCCTGGGGGAAGGCACTTTCAAATTCAACCAACCCACAATGGAAGCAATTTAAAAAAATTATGATCCACTGTTTTAATTTAAAAACATTGCCCGCTACAGAAGCGTATTATTTTACATAATTTCTGGCTTGGGGTTAATGGGCAGTAGAAGTAATTTTAATTTTGGGTTGGGGACAGAAGCGATTTAAATAACAGCTGACCTGAGGTAACCTATACTGAATTCTTATATATCACATAATCCAATGCATAATTTTATTTGTATTCATACTTTATAATCAATCATCTTTTGTTCTTTTGTTTGTTTGTATGTCAGCCATGTATGTTTCTAATACTGTAAATTCAAAAATGTTCTTGGTGCCTTATTATTTGTAGATGTCATGGTTCAGTCACTTAATACCTACTAAATTAATGTCCATGAATCTAGATTGTACAATAGGGATTTCTCTTATAATGCAGAAATCATGAATGTGGATCCTTACTAAACTGTCATTCGGTATCACTATGTATGTGCGCTTATTTCAGTGATCGCTATGTTTTGCTTAAATTTCTTTGTTCTTAGGCATGCTGCTTTTGATTTGCATGATAGTTAAATCTTGTATTGCTTTAAATGTACTGTCATATGCTGTAATTTCTTTTTATGCTTTTTCAATTAATGTATTTGTAAATAGATATTACTTGATTTGTCAGGAAAAAAAACAAAAATTAATGTCAGTGGAAGTGATGTCACATTATTTCTGCCTACTTTTACACTATATAATTTCTTGTAAGAAAAATATATTTTTAGTGACTGATATATCTTATTTTATAGCATGTCAAACATTGTCACATCATCATCCCTACTGATAAGTCAGATTAATTATCATCATCATCATCATCGCTGATCAGTTTTCTACTATCATCAGGCCACAATAAATTAGTTCTTAGATTTTCATCCCAACTGCCCCTCACTGGATGTAGTTAAAATATTTGATACAATGGCTGTCCTTGTCCTGAAAAAATAATAAAAATTGTTTTTTAAAAAAAAAAACATCACAACCCACCCCAAATTAGATTAAACGATGGATGAAAATCTAGGAATAATTTTTTTTACCCCAGTGTACTCTTAAAATCAACATCATTGCAGTTAACTGTCTCTGGTCAACAGAAGCATCAGTGTTGCTTCTATGATTTTCCAAAAGTGGGTCAATTCTAAATTCAATGGGACAAATTTAGCCCTCTTCCTTGAGAAATATGGTCACACAGAAGAACATATTTCAAGTGAGTGCAGCATCTTAAAAAACAGGCAAGCACAAGGTTATTGTGTGATTTATTGTATCTAAGCAATGTTTTTAGCTTGTATACCTGATCCACGATTTAAAAAATACTTACCAATTGCAAATGTGTTCCTTTTTGATGGTATGTCAAGCATGGGTATAATAAAGTGTACAGGTTAGAATAGCAAGTAGAAAAGAGTCCTAAAGAAAACATGATTGAATTTTTAACATAATTAAAACAAGAAAAATGGGAAAACAAGAAAAAGAAGAATACAACTTTTTGAAAGAACTTTATAAACGACTCAAATTGGTGTGGACTTCAACAATACCATTACAGAACGAAAGCGCAAAAGAAGCAAGATTTAGTCAGGCCAGTAATTACCTGCTCAAAATTTTTTTCATAGCTTCTGCCCATACAGCTGCCACATGATCAGCTGAATTGTATGTGCCTGTCTATTGTGCTGGTCCTATAGTTTGTGCATCCTATAGTAAAAGTGATTGTTTTTCTGTGTTTCACACAGTTTACACAGCATCCCCATCTCTGACTTTCTAACCACAACCATTCCCCATGCCAGTTCGACTGGAAGTTGTGCATGAAGTTTTGCTTTGTTGCTTGCACTTGCTGCATTGCTATGTTCAAATCATTTGATTAAGTTTCAACAAGAGATTCTCCCTCACTGTCTCTTCGTTTAAAATAATCCTGCAAAATTATTTTTGATATTTATGTGAGAACTTGCATGTTCCTCCTAACTTAGCACATGCTAAAACCGCCAGCTACCATTTACAATACGGTGCAAATGTAAAATATTCCCCATTTCATTTCCACCTAAGTAATGAGCTTCTAAGCAAAAAATACATAACAGGAGATGTATCTTTTAATGTTAGGCTTGAAAATAAAGTGGATAACGTGAGAACAGAATTCTACCCAAGATCATAGTCTGTCAAGCTTGTCATGGACAAAAAAATACAAGAATTAAATATCTTTCACACCGCTCCAATCATACTGTGCATGTGACTGCAAGAAAAACGTCTGCACTCTGTACATTTTTCAGCCTACTGGAGTGTAATTTGGGCATAAGTTTGTTTGGGGAAAGGTTTAAATAGTTTCAACTTTGAAATGATCGCAAAATTTATGTCTGAAAGGCCCTGATGAGCCGATATTTTGGTAATAATTATTACCGGAAAGTGGGGGATGTTCTTGTTGAAAGACTTCACTATATGATATGAAAACAGAAATATATCTGCTTTTGTATGCCATTTTGTCCAAACTCTTTCTCTTCTTTTTGTTTAAAAAAACAATAGCCAACATCCAATTGCACAATCTGTACCAGTGGCAATCGAACTGTGGGGCTTTTGGTGCATAGGTTCATTCAATTTGGGCCAGCTTGTTATAAACCACGGTATTCCCGCAATCCCGTGTCCTAGAAGCAACAATGATGCAGAATTGTCATCACTGATGGCCTAGTAGTAACATGCTGGACTCTGAATCAAGGAGTCATGGGTTCCATATCCGGCTTCCAGTCTTTCGTACAAGACTTCTACCCAAGGTCCAAGGAGCCTCTATGTCATAGTAGTGTAAGATGCTTATCTTGTGATCACTTGCCTCTCATCATGTAGGTTCAAATCCCACTCGAGCCTTGTATGTGATAATGTTGCCAATTACTTGAGGAAGGTCAGTGGTTCCACCCTGGTGGTCTTTGATGCCTTGGGTCTTCTTCAGCAGTAAAACTGGCTGCCATATATAAATTTTCTTGTGCTGAAAATGGTGTAAAACCCATAATGATCTACCAACAACTTGAGGTCTCATCTATATATGACCTCGGGTGTTGGAGAGACCTAAAACACCAAATCAACCAACTAATCAATAGCAATACCAGCAGCAGAAGTACTGGTTTATCATTTTTGCCACAGCTGTATGAGTGCATCAACTTTTACCATAGTAATTGTCTTTACACCTGTGAATATTGTCAATTATGTTTTTTGACATTTATCTAATGAACAGTCATCATCAGACTATGCAAACAGATTTATATGTTAGTAGCTCCAAAAAGTTTACATTTTCAGCTCACATAAATTTAAATGTTCTCTAGCAATGTCTACTGTTCTGACTAGACCTATCTATTATAGCTTATTCAAGCTATATTTAGCCCTATCTGGAAATGTGCATAGTCTCATAAATATTTGTATCAAACAAAATCTGAAAATGCATGAAATGTTTTTTGGTGATGCATTTGGATTGAGTAACAACTAGAATCAATAAACCAAGAAATCAAATTAGTCAAGTATGTCAGGCAGAAGCATAACTATAATCTGCCAATAGATTTTCTGATCTCTAAATTTGCTAAATTTTTTCAGCTATAGTGTTTCAGACGATAGAATCACCAGAATGGACCAGAACAGATATAATCACAGGAACGGACGGTTAAAATTGATTGAATTCATCTTTTAAGTAGCTTAATTCACTATTTTTTTTTTAGTTAACTGCACACCCTTTATTTTCCTCTATTTAATAATTCTTCTTCAAGATGAGGAAACAATGTCGTACACATTAAAGAATAGGAACCATTATGATCATCTTTGTCATTATTATTCACTTCAGAAACAGTCAATTAGCTTAACATTGTTGCTACAGGTCGATACCCAGCGGTATTGACTGTAGTTAAGTAAAAATATTCACTGCTTCCTTATATGGTAAATACGTGCCGGCATTCGTAAAATTCCAAGCCCGTTCCAGTGATTATCTCCATTCTGGTCTGTCTGGTGATTCTGTCCACCCATACTCTTTGTCTTGCTTTTGATACATATCCAAATTTGTCACATGCTTATCCGATTACTATGCTAATTGTCTGTCAAGCTGAGAATGTGTACACCAATTGAAATGGAACTGGGAGACTGAATTCCAAGATAGCAAACTCTACATTTTTGGATGCATTCAACTTAAATTCCATGTTTTCGTAGAAAACTATTGAGTTCATCAACTCCCAATGCTGACCGAACACGCTGTATGATAATGTCAGAGTAAAACAAATACCAATGAAATCCAATAACCCAGTCAAGTTCTCTCCCCTGCAGAGATTGCCACGTTTTTATCTAAAGGGGAGGATCATCTCCCCCTTGTCACCAAAATAAGGGGGGAGTAGACAAAAAAAAGGATGGGGGGGGGGGGGAAACAGTCATAGTTCAATGTTCACCCAACACTTAAATATCCCCATCTCTCTTTCTTACTGCTCCACTCTGTTAGGGCTCTATTTAAATCAAAATCCTCACAAGATGTCCCCTCTAGTTGTATAAGCATTAATCTGCTGATTGTTTCTGAACTTGATGTGTTCCTTATCTGCATATGAATATTGTTCTGTGCTGGGAACCCCCTTTCACAGCCTGCTGTCTGTAGGGGCATACCCATAGCTAGCTTAACCAGCTTGAAAAAGCTGTGAAACTGTTCTTTATGGTTGTTATGTACAATTTTCCACATCTCACAGGTATTGTCTCTTGGATATCTCTGTTCCAAAATAAGATTTTTCACTAACATGAACTCTGCCAAAGTTTCACTTTCTTGAATCAGTCCTTTGCTGCCTACTATGCCAGATTTCTTATATGTTCCATAATGCAGAATTAGGGTTTTAAGTCCATCAAAGCCATAGTCTGCTTGTTTAGACAGAGGTATTTGATCAAATAAATATCCTGACATTATAATTTCTTTTTAGATTCTTATTTTATTCAATTTATCTTAACTCTTAAAGTGCTGTACACAGTATAATTTTGTAGCACAAGATCCCTCAGTGCTGAATTGTTTGAGAAAAGAAATGAAAATTGCATTCTACTTTTAAATTGCCTGCATTTTAATTAGGCTCGTACTGTCCATTAATGAAAAAAAACGGTAAATAGGCGGTTGTCTGGCATGCTGTCTGCAATCCAGCATGTACATCGAACTCGTAATCAATATCATTTTTGGGCTCAAAATCACTCACTGGTATTTCCAGTAACACTTTCGCGGCTCCAGTAGACTGATATACTTCAAAACTTCATAATCATTGGCATCATCGCCATCACCAGCCAATATTTGCTGAATGAAATCGTCATCTGAAGATGAACCACGTTGGTAGTCGACCATTTTGGGTATTCTAGGTGGCCCATATTTTAAATATACATTTGTAAAACTTTCTTGATGACTTTAAGGTTAAAACTACGACAGAATGCTTGTTTCAGGGCCCAATGTACCAATCAAATTTAGTTTAACAACCATTCATGTCAAGCCAAAGTATCCAGATTTGTAAACATTTAACTACCTGCAAAAAGATGTCGCGACAAGCGCTACAAGACCTCTACCGGCAGCGGGGCTTATGTTAAGGGTTAACAGTTAAATAAAACATGTATACTGCGCAGGGTACATTTTTAATATACGCAACTTTTAACTAATTTGTGGGAGTTCTCACGCATCACTGCTTTCCAACTTAGTGAATTTGTACAAACTTTGTGCGATCAGCGCACTCGTGCACTTTGGCAGCATCTCGGCCCCTGTATATTTATTCGCCACAAGTTAGACCACTAAGAAGGGGTTAGATGTGATTTTAAATATATATATTCATTTTTTCTGACAACCCCACCTGTGATTTGTTTTATATTGTCACAACCCACGCCAGAAGTGATTTTCCTAACTAACCCTCCACTATCATAATCAAAATAGTTTGAAACCTAACCACCCACATAAGTTTTTTTGAAGTGCCTTCCCCGGGGGAATATATGTTTTACTGGAACAGTCCTAACATTTTTAATCAAAAGAAACACCGTTTTAAGTTTGTAAGGCACTGCACAGTTTCTTAGTCATTGTAGTTCCTACAAAAACATCCTGTGTGCAAGGCCAGTTTGTATGTCTGGTTGCATTCTTGATTTTTTCATCATTTACTTATATATCTAGCAGTACATAACAATATGATACCAATCCTAGGATGTTTTAGCTAAACTGTCAACTATATTCATGAAAGACATATCTTACGAAACTGAATCCTGTCATAATAAGAGGTAAAAGACAGCAAATGAAACAATCACAAAATTGAGTGAGGTACAGCATGGCTTACATGTAAATAGCTGTCAGCTGTAAGCCTAATGTGCTGATTGGGAGAAACTTTGAAGGTTGTGTTTCAAATCGGTTCAATTAGACAGCATTGTTTCGGGGTTTTTTTTATACCTTTTACATGTTTAAAACTTTTGGTAAACATTGCAGCCATAGTAACACCTCATGTCCCTGTTACATGTGTGGTGGGTATAGAAAAATCCTTATTTCAAAAATTGGCACCATAATTTGTAAATTTTGTCAATAGTACATACCAGCATCCTCATCTGCTGTTGATGTGCTAGCTTCTAGAGCCTGGGTCAAGTCTCCAAGGTCAAGGTCATCACTGTAGGGATTTTCCAGAATTTTCAAGACCTTTCTCACCTCAGAGTAGTCTCCCTTTTCAGCTTGCTCTATTGCATTTTGGGCAATAAAGTTTCTAAGAATAAACCTAAATGGGAAACAAGATTTAAAATTTTTTTGACAAATATATCTGCAATGTAAAACCATAAGTTCAGTGACAAGTCTGAAAGAAAGCATTATTCCACCTAAATGAGAATGAGAATAAGTTTTAAATACATTGCTCACTAGATGATTCCCACATCCCGTGGAATATGCTTCTCTGGTTATATTTTTTTGCAAGCACACAGACCGTGTCAGTTAATATGAGACCACTCTCACTTTCATATGACCTCTCCTTTGTAGTTCTCCACTTCTCATGGAATCTGCTTCGCATGTAACAGTGGAAAAACACTAACTGTTAATTAATGAAATATGAACGCTCTATTTTTTCTGTAAGCCTACAGACTGTGACAGTTAATATGAGACTACTCTCACCTTCATATGACCTCTCCTTCATAATTAGGTAATTTGGTTAACTGTGAATTATAACTTACACAGTCTTCTGTTAACTGTGAATTATAACTTACACAGTCTTCTGTTAACTGTGAATTATAACTTACACAGTCTTCTGTTAACTGTGAATTATAACTTACACAGTCTTCTGTTAACTGTGAATTATAACTTACACAGTCTTCTGTTAACTGTGAATTATAACTTACACAGTCTTCTGTTAACTGTGAATTATAACTTACACAGTCTTCTGTCAAGAAAAAGATAATGGACTAAATTTTGACAACAGTTTTTATAGGTGACATATTTATGAAACAGTCAAGCTAAATATTATGGTATGTCATGTTCTGCCCGTAGTGGATGTCTGAGTTTCACATCAATGTATGGTATACTATTTTCAGTACCTTTAACATAAAATCACCAATACTGTGTCTACCACTACCACAACCATTGTGACATATAACTATAACTCTCCCATGCTTTGCATAAATGACAAAAATACCTTGGATTTGCAGAGTTCATGAGTGTAACCCTGCTCTGGTTGGCTGACTGTATGTCAGAAACTTCTTTCTCCTCTACCTTCAGTCTGTCTACATACTTCTTGAACCAGACTTCCCACAGAGTCTTGTCCTTCTGTCTCTTCTCTTCCTCTGTCAGTTTCTTTTAAAGAAAGAGTTTATATATATATATATATATATATATATATATATATATATATATATATATATATATATATATATGATCTTAAAAGAGAAGGCCTCAACAAATGTTCAGATGATAATGATACTGTCTGCTATTTAGTTTATAAAGAGTTATTTTTTTCCTTACACACTAAGCGCTTGTCCTGGCCAGCAAATGACAGGATTTTCAAGCCCTGAAAATTCTCCGCAGTTTAATAATATTTACAGATGCCGCTGCCAATATGATGCAATTTAAAGGCAAAGTTCTGAGTTCATCAGGGACCATAACTCCATACAATTTAGCCAGAAAATGGTTCAAATCAAACCTGGCCTAGATCTTCTTAATGTAAAGCCTCATACCCAAATTTTGTGTCAATACATAAAGTCCTTCAAAAGTTACTGAGTGGAAATTTAAGGGCTAAGTCCATTGTCAAACAGGGGCCATAACTCCAAAATTTTGCCAGCAAAAAGTGAAAATCAAACTTGATCTAGGTTTTCTTACTTTACAGCCTAATATTAAATCTGATTTAAATCCATAAAAAACCTTCAAAAAATATTAAGTGAAAACAAACGTGCAAAGTTCGAAGTCAAACAGAAGCCCTAATTCCATACAATTTGGCTGGGAAATGTTGAAAATCAAACTTGACCAAGGTCTTCATAATGTAAAGCCTCATAGCAAATTTTGTTTCAATCCATTAAGTTCTTGAAAAAAATACTGAGCAGAAATTGAAGTGCAAAGTTCTAAGTCCAACAGGGCTCATAACTCCATAGAATTTGACAAAAAATGGTAAAAGTAAAAACTTCACAGAGGTCTTTGTAAAGTAAAGTCACATACCAAACTTGGTTACAAAATATGAATAGCTTCAAAAGTTATTGAGTTGCTAGAAAATGTGAAAATTGAACCTGACCTAGGTCATCTTAATGTAAAGCCTCATACCAAATTTGATTTCAATCCATCAAATCCTTCAACAGCTATTTAGCGGAAACAAAGTGCAAAAAAAAAAAAAACGATGAAAATCTAAGTTGATTTAATGTAAAACCTCATATGAAATCTGGTTTCAATCCATGAAGACCCTTTAAAAGTTTCCAAGCGGATATGAAATTCACAACATGGACATGTTCAATATTACATGCCCTCTCCATAGATATAATGATGTATAAAAAGGTTGAATACTTTTATATGCCTGCTTGCATTGAGTGCCACACAATACCCTTCAAAATTTTGTTACTGTTAACAAAACACATATGATCCAACTGCAAACCCCAAAAAGTACAAAAATTTCTTTTTCATTTCTTAAAATGTGAAAAAACTGCTATAATGGCATGAAATTCAATTAGGTCATCTACTTATGCATACAAACATTCAACCAAATTTCATTGGTCTACCTTAATCATGCTAACAAGAATTTTGTCAAAAAGTTATGCCCAAACAGTTTTAAACGGTGTTCTGTAAAGGCATACAAATCTAACAACATCATCTACGTATGACTAGAAAAATGTCTGCAAAATTTAATCTGACTATCATAAGTGGTTTTGCTATAATCATGCTAACTTGATTTTTGTCAGAAAGTATAAAAAAAGAAAAAAAGTTGAAAAAATTTGGAAAATTGCTGTCATAGTCTGAAAATCAAATGAGGTCATCTACTTAAGACTATGATAAACTTTGTAAAATTACATGGCTCTAACTTTTATAATTTTCCTGTTATTGCACTAAAATGGACTTGGGACAATTTTGGCCATAAGGACAAAGCAGCAAAACAATATGCCCCCTTCTGCTATCGCAGTTAGGGCATAAAAATGAAAAAACTCATAATTTAGTCATTCAGATCTTTTCTGTACATAAAATACCTGATCAGGTTCTAATGAGATTTGGTTTCTAATTTAATAAATCATACACTGTATATACTCGCATATAAGTCAAGTCCAACTGCAAGTAACACAGACCCAGATCTGCTGTTCCATAATGTTCTGGCAGATCAGTGTCTATGTTGTTTGTTCTAATGATTAATCCTAACAACCTGCAAAGACCCAGATCTGCTGGCACATTATGCAGTTTGCAGTTGGATCCAACTTATAAGCGAGTATATATGGTAATGATATGACAGATCATATAGTCCCACATTATTCTGGAAAACAATGATTTACTTGCAGAAAGAGTAAAAACAAAATTCATATATTCAAAAACCATAGTTAGACCATTCTTGATATTGGTTTCCTATTAGGGAACATTATAGTTTGTTGTTTAGCATTATTACCAAAAATTCCTATAATTATAAACACTAAGTTGTAAACACTGGATTGAATTCATTGTAATTTAAATGTTCTATTACCTTCAACCCATATGTGCTATTGAGTGTAAAACATTGGACTAAACAGCCAACAAAAGTTCTCACCTTTAATTCATCTAGTTTTTCCAACCTTTCTAAGTCTTGAGCAATACCTTTCACTCCCATTCCCAACATTTCCACAATGGCTGGGTTAGTCTGCAGCAAACTTAAAAACATCTGAAGTTGCCTGAAGAATAAACCAATTATTCATTATTGCATAGTTCATTTTAAAGTTTAAGTCAATACTTACTTCTGAAAGAGAATACAGGAGCTTCTGAAAGAAAAAATTCTATGGCATGGTGCCACCAAGAGATGATATATATAGATAGATTAGGCTATATGGAGTCCCTTCCATTTAAAGTACATTCAGCCAAAGAATTTGTCCAATTTAAAACAGTAAACTGTTTTTGCGATAAATACATCTTTAACACATTCTGACCGTAAAATGTATTATTATAAAATAAACTTGGTGAATGACTAAAGAAACTAACAATAAATCTCGTATTTTCTTTGAAATCGTTATAATTTTTAATAAATTAGGTAAACTTGAACATTTACACATAACACTGTTTAAAATGATAACAATGGCACCGTCATATTCGCCAGATAAAAGTTACAACAAATAATAATAAAATCAAGCAACCAGACAGTGCAAAACAAAGACTGTCAAGTTTCACAAAGTTGCCTGAAAAACAATCCTAAATCTAAACAGTCACAGTGGCATGAAAAGTAGGTCACTGTGACCTACTTTGGATTTCAGTGAACAGAACTTGTCAAGATAAGATATTCATAAAGTTTCATGACTGTATATGTAGCAGTGCCCTCAATGTAGAATTAAACTTAAAAGAAGAGTCATCTTGAGAAGACGTATATCCCACCTACTCCACATCTTATGTAAAGACTCCCTCTGAGGGTACCCCATGGTCCAGCATTCTCAATTTTTATCCTACAATGGTCTAAAACTCTCAATGTATGTACTACTTGTGCTACACATTGTTTCTCTGGTAATGTAAATGAGATCCTCTTTAAGTCAAGTCTGCCTTTAATTTAGCTAGAAAAGACATACATAGACATGAGTCCTCATAAAGGACTGAGCTTCTTCTGTCTGAAAAGAATTTCCAGGAATTCAAGATAAGACCATTTCTTCTTTTTAACTGCCGAGTGTTGAAGCCATCTTCGATATTCTTGAGTGATAAGATTTGCAAATATGCTGCTATGGCAGCCATATTGGATGTAAGACTGACACCATTTTCATTTAGGACAAACCAGACACCATTAGAAGACTTTTGGTGAAAAGCCCATGCCAATATGACAATCCATTCAAGAGAATTAATTACAAGATTTTTAATATGTTTATTGTGGCAGCCATATTGGATGTCTGCTGTGCACCATTTTCATTTAGGACCAACTAGATATTATAAGAAGTCTTTGGTGAAAACCATATGTTGATATGGCCATCAATTCTAGGGGAGTAGCGATAACAAGATTTTCAAGATGGCCATTGTGATGGCCATATTGGATGTCAAGATTTTACCATTTCCATTTATGACCAACTAGACATCATTAGAAGTCTTCTGGTGAAAATCCCATACTGATATGACTTTCTTTTCAGGAGAAGTAGCAATAATAAGATTTTCAAGATGGCTGCCATGATGTGGCAGCCATATTGAATGTCAGATCAACACCAATTTCATTTAGGACCAATCAGACGTCATAAGAAGTCTTTTAGTGAAAATCCCATGTTGATATGATCATCCATTCAGGAGTAGTAGTGATAACAAGATTTTCAAGATGGCTGCTGTGGTGGCCATATTTGATATCTGAGCAGCACCATTTTCATTCAGAGCCAACTTGACCTTGGGATGAATGTGTGTGTAAAGTTTCATTGCAATCCTTCAGGTATTTTAGGAGGATTAGCAGTAACAAAATTGTGCTAACGGATGGACAGACATCAGATGACAGAACAAACCTTAATCATAAGGTTAATCTAAGGTGTGGCTGGACATGCATGTACATATGCACAGACATGCACATGGACACCATAATGATTGCTATGATGCCATTACTGGGAGGGATAATGAATATTTGAGGATGAAAAGTTGATCACTCTGATCCTAGTATAGTTCATCACTGACTTTTAGACAGTCGTTTAAAAACATGTTTACAGGACAATCTCAGAATATGGGGATTGCAGGTACCTCATGTAAACTGAACTGATAAAGACTGGCTTTTATTTTGGGCATTCATCTTATTTGGGGCAGTTTTCATAATGTCACTCTCTACACACAACAAATAAAGATACAGGCAACACAAAACTCAGTGGACACAGGCATTGTCATGCAAGAGTTTTGCACATGCAGGGCTGATAAAATCCCACAGCCCAATGTCCTGGACTATTCATTTTTGAAGTCAGACCAGTAAGATTTTACAAAGCACTAGTCCTGGACAAGTGCTTTTTTTCCTATTTTAAAACAAGTCAGGCAAGCACTAATTTTCATACTTTAATTAACTTCATCTACCTTTATCTGGCCATTCATGCCCTCCAGGCAGACTGAATGCTTGAATCTACCTCTCTTCATTTATTCATTCACATCCTTTGATACTACAGTAAGTGGTTATTGATAACTGTTGCATGTGCATGAGTTCTTTTACTGCTTGACTGCGTACTGCAGGGATGCTGCCAGGATTTTACCTAAAGGGGGGAGCTCACCCCTTGTCACCAAAGTAAGGGGGGAGTAGAAGAAAACTGAGGGGGAGGAGGAAATGGCCATAGTTCAATATTTACCTAAATATCTGTCTCTTTCTTCCTGCTCCACTATGTTAGAGCTCTATTAAAATCAAAGTCCTCAAAAAAAGTCTCCTGTAGTTGTATAAGCATTAATCTGTTGATCGTTTCTGAGCTTAATTATTTCCTTATCTGTGTATGAATATTGTTCTGTGCTGAGAACCCCCTTTCACATATGCATAGCTAGCTAAGCCAGCTTGAACAAGTTGGAAAACTGTTCTTTATGACTGTTATGTACAATTTTCAACAGCTCAAAGCTATTGTCTGTTGGTATCTCTGCTCCAAAATAATATTTTTCACTAAGAGCTCTGCCAAGTTTCACTTTCTGGAATCAGTGCTTTGCTGACTACTATGCCAGATTTCTTATCTGTTCCACGGTGTTATATTAGGGTTTTAAGTTCATCAATGCCATAGTCAGTTTGTTTAGACAGAGGTATTTTGATCAAAAATAAATATCTTTACTTTTTAATTTCTTTTTAGATTATCTTTTAACTTAGAGTGTTATATAGTTTCATAGCACAAGATCCTTCAAGTCAGAATTGTTTGAGAACAGAAATTAAAATTGCACCCTACTTTTAAATGGCCTGTATTTTAAAATTAGGCTTGGTATTCTGCCTTTTCGACATTTAATTTCAAAATACTACTTAATAGGGGATAGACAAGCATACCGTCTGTTTTTGTCCATCCAGCTTGTACATCGGACTCGTATTCAACATCATTTTTGAGTTCAAAATTACTCACTGATATTTCCAGTAACACTTTCCGGACTGCAATAATCTCATATACTTCGAAACTTTAAAAATCATTATCATTGCTATCATCAGCCAGTATTTGCCGAATGAAATCATCATCTGAAGATGAACGATGCTGGGAGTCAGCTATTTTGGGTTTTCTAGGAGCCCTTGCTTTAAAAAGGCATTTGTAAAACTTCCTTCATGAATGCAAGGTTCAACCTTGACAACACTTGCTCCAAGACCCAATGTGCCAATCAAATTTAGTTTAACAACCGTTGAAGTCAAGCTGAAGTATTCAGATGTGTAAACAGTTGCCTACCGGAAAAAAAGATAGACAACGAGACAAGCGCTACGAGACCTTTACTGGCGGCATGACTTATGCCGCAACAAGCACTTTAAGGGTTAACAGTTAAAAAAAAATTGTATAAAAATTGTGCGGAGTACATTTTTATATGCGCGACTTTAAACTAATTTGTGGGAGTTCTCTTGCATCACTGCTTTCCAAGTGCGCAAATTCGTACCAAGTTTGTGCGATTTGGATGCCCTGGCAGCATCTCTGATACTGGGCTATGCAACCAAATTATCAGCCAATCAAAACACATCAAACAAAACAAATCCGGTATGATTAATTAGCAGTGTTTAAATGACCTGTTATATTGCATTGACTCAACCCAGATACTCACAAGTAGATCATCTTTTGATTTCAATCCACTGAGCCATGGAAAAAAATAATGAAAGGCACTTTACTGACACAAGTGTCTGTTTCCTTTAAATGACAATAATAAGTCTTTAATTTTTTTAAATTCACTATACAGGGGATCAATTTCCATGTGTTTGATGCTAAACAATTATGCTAATTAGTAGCAGTCTGTGTTTGCATTTAAATTACAAAATGTATGTTATGATCACATTAGTAGAAATAGTTGTCAAATGAGGTGATCCTATCTATTTGGATAAAATGAGTTTACTAAATTATTTTCACAAGGAAGGTCATAAGTAAGATTCAGAGAAGAAAAATTCACATGAAAGTGGAGGAATAAAACGTAAGGCTGCCGCTGAGTCTGAGGTTACTGAAACTATTTCCCAAAAGAGACATAAGCTAGACTATGTGGCAACAAAAAATGTAAAATATGATACAACTTAGAGACAAAGAAATATTCAGACATGGGCTGATAATTATCCATGGCTTGAATTCACTAATTCTGAATGAAAGATGTTTTGCAGTTATTGGAAACAATATCCCAATGTGGCACAGGTTGGAAATTCAACCAATGTATTTGTCAATGTAACTTACAAATTCAGGATTTAATCAAGCAAGTCTCCTGACAGTTTTGGATCTCATAAAGTCTGTGCAGCACAGTATATGCATGACACTAGCCAGCATGTGTAGAAAATCCCTGAAGTTAGGGTTGCTAACACCCCACTAGGAAAAATCCATTTTAAAACTAAATGAAAATGAAATGACAAAAAAATAAAATTAGAGCTCTCTTTAACATAGCCTACACCCAGGCCCAACATGGAAAACCATTTTCTGATCAGGAAATGCTCTGTGCACTTCAGGAGAAGGACGGTGTTAAACTTGGTGCTAATTACAAGAACAGACTCAGGGCAAGAGACTTTTGTTCTGTCAATTGAACAAGCCTTGAGAGAAAAAGTTAGGGAAGGTACCGTATTTTGGTGTGCAGTTTTTTCACCTAATTTTATTATCTTAAGTCGGGGGTGCGCATTTTATACAAGAACTAAAAAAAAATATTTTGTCCAGGTCGATCTGATGACGGGATGAAGTCACTATAGCCGCCTACATGTGTCACATTCACTCTTTGTGAAATATTAAATCTGTTGCACATTGCATTGTAACTAAATTGTTTACAGGTACTAGCCTTATTAAAGAAATAAATAATGCTTACAAACCTTGATAGTCTTGTTTTTTGATTGCTTATGTTAATAAACTGGTTTCATTTCACATCACTGTATAGCGTTTTGTTCTGTGGCTCTACTGGAAATACATGTACATAACGACTGGTAACTTGTTCAAAAGCTGTGCAAAGTGCTGCATTGGAGCGGAACAAATAGCACAGTGAGGATTACCATACTTGTTCCGTAAATGTTCAGTATTCCATAACTGTTGATGTAATACATTTTTCTTCATTTATTCTTGGTTGAATTGAAATATAATATGTGTAGAATTCAAGCAGTGTTAATGTTCTCATCAGAGGCACCTTTAGGGGACATATTTTTTGCGACTACGGTTTCTTTGCTATGGTAACACTGACACGTTGTGAAACAAAGTTATCAATTAATGTATGAAGTCGGAAAATATTTTTCAAATGTTCAATATTCGATAACTGTGGATCTAATTAATTTTGTCTTCATTTATTCGTGTCTGAATTGAAATATAATATTTAGAATTCAAGTAGAGTTAATGTTCTCATTTTTTGCGTGACTACGGTTAGCCTGTTATGGTAACACTGACACGGCGTTAATGTATGAAGTCGGAAAACATTTTTGTTTTCTTTTGGAAAATAAACTTGTTTCTTAGTTTTATTTCTCATCTTAAATCATAGTATTTGAGATATCTTTGCGACTATACAGTGATCAATGCTTCATTGACTCAGTGTGGTCTTTTCAAGGTACACGGCACCGCCTAAAGCTTTGATGTGCTAAACATAGTCACATTGCTTGTCTAGGTAAATTTGCAATGTATTTACTTTTCTTCAGAAAATAAACTTGTTTCTTTGTTTTATTTCTCATTTTAAACAACAGTATTTGATACAGTACTTCTTTGTTACAATACAGTGAGCAGTGTTTAATTAACTCAGCGTGGGGTTTTTAAAGCTAATCAGCGCCGGCTAAAGCTTTGATGGGCCAAACATAATTACAATGTATTGTCTTGGTAAATTCTAGCTTGAACATGGGGATATATTTTAGAGGTGTCATGATAATCCAAATAAGTATAAATACTGGACCTAAACTTTCACATAGCATATTGTGTTCGATCTTGAATCTGAACGAATATAGTCAAAGTATCAACATGGGTCGTATAAGAAATTCGTACAATGCGAAAGACAAGCTAACCATCATTGCCTATGCAGAAGCACATGGTAACAGAGCCGCTGGGAGGGAGTTTAATGTAGGAGAGTCTTCTGTTAGGGACCACTCTGGGCATAATTCCTGGTGGTATGACATCGATGCTTCAGCCCTTAGATGTCAGCATCAACAAGCCAATGAAAACGATGCTCAGAAAGAAATGGAATGAGTGGTATGCTGGCGACCAACACACATTTACACCATGTGGAAACATGAGGAAACCCGAGCTGACTGACGTCTGCCAGTGGGTAGTGGAAGCATGGGCTGAGCTAGATCCAAACATCATCATCCATGCCTTCAAAAAGTGCTGCATCTCAAATAAAATGGATGGCACAGATGATGACATCTTGTGGGAGGACAATGCCAAGCGTGAAGACCACTCAGAGAGCGAGGACAAAGACGACGATGAAAGCTTTATGCAGCAACACCAGGAATGATGACAGACGAGGACATACAGTGACTTTTCGAGAGTGATGAAGACGAAGAGGAATTTGAAGGATTTGATGCAATAGATTGAACTCCATCAACTAGACGAACCTTTAAAGGGCCCTTTTAAGGGCCAACCATAAAATCGGAAAGATACAATTTCAATATTGCCACTTTTTCATTCACTATCCAAAATGACCGACTGTTGTTGCACTATGAAAACGGAGCGAAATACCAGTAGTCACGATTTTAAAATGTATTATATATGGCAGAACTAAGTTTTTTCCACTCATTTTGGGTCTAAAATCGGGGTGCGCGTTATACATCGGTGAGCGTTATACACACCAAAATACGGTATTAATTTCAGTAAATTCCTTTTCATTCTTGCTGATGGATGTACTGATGCTACTGTATTGGAGCAAGAAATAGTGCATATATAAGATACCATGACAATAAAAAAACTAACTAATGAAACCATTTGAAAAAATAAATATTTTGTACATTATTTCTTTTCTTTTTTGTATGGATTAAAATGCACCTACATAAATTTTAGGTCATAACAGTCTTATCTGTTTTACATGTTACGAGTGGAATAGTCCTATAGACCTGTCATCTATAGAGGGCTATACTTACTGGGATTGTCTATGTTTTACGAGTGGAATAGTCCTATAGACCTGTCATCTATAGAGGGCTATACTTACTGGGATTGTCTATGTGTTACGATTGGAATAGTCCTATAGACCCGTCATCTATAGAGGGCTATACTTACTGGGATTGTCTATGTGTTACGATTGGAATAGTCCTATAGACCTGTCATCTATAGAGGGCTATACTTACTGGGACTGTCTATGTCTTGTTCTCAATGAAAATGAGACTATTATGGTCCAATTGCCACATTGCTCATTTATAGGGAATTCCCTATTCATTTTTCCAGAAAGATTTACCTCCCAGAAAAGTGGGGTATTATTCTTTTGAAAAACCGATTGTCAAAATTCTCATTACATTGTTATTAAATGAAATTTTATTTTAAGTATTGTACTGAGCTCATCAATGATGGTGTTCTCTATAAATAGAAATTACACAGCTACTACTGTTGCTGCTGTTGGAATATGTTGCCAGAATTTCCGTTAGCTACATATACCTCAGCCAATAAAAGCCTTTTTTACATACAGTGGTACTCCTCTTGAACAGTACCCCTGACCAGCAGCCATCTGCTTTCTATGGCCGGAATCCCTTGGCACTGACGAGTTTGTGTTCAAAAGCACCACTCTAGGATGGCCACTGCTCTAAAGCAGCCAGTGGCCACCATATGCGTGCAAAAAATTTACGAGCAGACATGTATTGGGGTTTATAGATGGAAATCTTGCAAATATTGGTTAATTTCTAATACTTTATATGTAATTATTACTAAGAGCTGTGCGATCCCCCTCTAGAAAGTACACTTTCCTGTTACAGAAGGAATGGCCTTATAAGAGAGAAACCATTGTACATATAATTAGAGCAAAAGGAACAGAGATCTATAACTGACATTCTGGGTCTGCCCAGTTTAAATAGAGAGCTAAATGAAAGAGTCAAATGTTGAAACCAGCTTTGCTAATTGTGTCAACATAAAGCCCATCAGGAAATGATATTTGTATCTTATATCTGATTTAAAGGCAAGACAGTAATATTGAATCCGATTATCCATAATAAATGACGTATTCATCAAAAGAGTGTAGTGGAAAGAATTGGAAAGGTGGTGATTTTTTATTAAACAGCCCTTATACATGTAACAGATTATTGGCTCTATCATGACGATGAAATGGGCGATAAGTGCCTTTCCCAATGATACACCAGGCAGCCAACATGGGCTGGATTGGATGGGTATCAAACTAGTTTGCCGTTAATTATGATTCCAATGTGCTAACAACTAATGTACCATGGCTCCTTGAAAGCAGAAGAATAAAATGGAAAAGGATCATTTTCCATATTGATAAGAACTCTGTACTAAATAATGCTTCAAAGTCAAATGTAAAATCAATTTAACTTGCAGTAGTGGAGCAATACATAGCGTATTATAACTGAACATTCAAAAGACAATTATTGATTAAAATATTAGAAAAAAATAAATATATAAATACACCTTATGAAATTTCACTTCATCTGACCAAAGTTATAAACAGCAATGTTAGACAAGAGTTGAATGTCACAATGACTAGAGCTATTAGTAATGGATGCATTGCCAAGAACTCCACTTGCTATGTGACTAGAGCTATTAGTAATGGATGCATTGCCAAGAACTCCACTTGCTATGTGACTAGAGCTATTAGTAATGGATGCATTGCCAAGAACTCCACTTGCTATGTGACTAGAGCTATTAGTAATGGATGCATTGCCAAGAACTCCACTTGCTAAAATTTTATATGGAGGACCTTAAAGAGAGGAACTTCATGGATACAAAACGGGTGTCCAACAACATTGGGCCATAACTCTAAACTTTTTTTTTGTAAAATGCTGTCAATCAAATTCATCCAATAGTACAATGATGATATCAAAGCTAGAAGGATGGGCAATCAGAGTCAACAATGCATGTAAATGATGGAACACTGAACTCATTCAATGTCTTGATCAACATAGAGATGCAAAATTCCAATAAAATCAAACAATCCTTGCTAACGTTACTATTTGGAAAATGGTCAATCAGGGGCAATAAATTCTGTAATGATGTCATGTAGTGCTTCAAATCAAACTCATTCAGTGTCCCATCAGTATAAAGCTGCAAGCTAAATTTGATAGAAATCAAGCAATTCTTGGTAAAGTTATGCTGCTGAAATCAAAGTTTGGAGGATGGGCATTCTGGGACAATAATACCTGTAAAATGATGACATGGAATGCTGGAAATTCAAGTTATTCAAGGTCTTATTGTAAGGGGCAGGCAGTCTAGCCATGTAAATTCTTAGTAAATGAAGTTTGTTGATCACAGTGCACTCTATGTTAAAGCAGACAAGTGGGTATTGTCAACATTTTTTATAACAATTACTACTAAATTTCTTCTTTAACACCTACTGTAATCCTATACTAAGTGATGGTTGGTATGATTCCCATTTATATTTCATGTCTGCATATAAACTGATCATAAATATTCCTTTAAAATGTTTACATTCATGATTTTATTTAACGAATCTATGATGTGACTTCACTCATCACGATCTGCATCATATGGAACACTTTGCTAGTTATCTCGTTTAGCTGTCACATACGGTATCTACTATACTGAAACTCAACATAGATATTTCAAATTCTCACCATCGCGATCTTATTAAATGTACATACACTGAACTAATACTCATAGTAATCTAACTTTTTCAATCACATTTATTAATTATTGTGTTGTTTTGTTGTTATCAGTAGAAAAATACAATTGCCCCTGTAAGCGCACGCGTGCAGAATTTTTCTCTGTGGTTGCTACCCAGCTAACAGCAGAATTTTCCTCTCCAGGCACAGAATTCCACAGGGAGTATACAAAGGCTTGTCAGTTATTTCACGATATCTTTATAAATATTTGCCATAAAAAAATAACACTTTGGTAGTAAATTTGGACAGGTCTAAAAGTCAGTTCCGAAATCTTGCATCCATATAATCTAAAATTGTCAGGATATGTCTTACTTCATTTTAATGTCTTAGAAATCAGCAATTTTAGAATATAATTAAATTTTAGCCAATGTTTGTAAGTCTATCACTAAATAATAAACTAGTATAAAATCTGAACATTAAAACTTTGATATTTGTAAATGTTTATATTAAATTCTATCATAATAAACTGTTATTAAAATTAAGTATGTTGGCCCATATGCACACTACCATTGTGATATCAAGTCAATGAGTCATTATATCAAAATGATGTGCCTGATGTTTGAGTCTTGAATTTGTTAACAGGCATATAACTTTACGACTGTTAATAAACCAGATGAAACTTAAATTTGAGTCGGTGTTTCATCCTTTGTCCCATCCTTATAGCTAGCATTGCCCACTTCATCAGGGAATCACAGAGACCTCTTGGAGTTTATGTCTAAGTTTAACTGGGCCTTTATTCTCAGGGGAGTTTATCAGGCACAAAGAATACAGTGAGTCACTGAGTGGTCACCAAGTTATTGGTCTGTGCTATATTATGAAGCTGCATGCATAAGTTGGTAAAATGAAACAATTTGTTGCAGAAATCAAAGTTAGGGAGACCAGTAATCAGCGGCCATAACTCCTCTAAATTATGGCACAGAGTGCTGAAAATAGATTTTGTCCAAGGTCTCATCAGTATAAGGCTGCATACCAAATTCTGCTGAAATCCAATTCTTCCCAGAAAAATTACCTTGTGAAAACCAATTTGCTGACAGACAGATGAATGAATATAATCAGAACTGGGCTCAAACATAGTAGCATGGGGTCATTATGAGAGTATGTGTGCACAAGCTGGAGATTTGCCAATGGAAATCTTCTGAAAGGTCAGATATAATCTACTTGTGTTGCTGTTATGCAATAGAGGATAAACTACCATCAATACTCACATATAAGTCAAGACCAACTGCAAACAAGATAGACACATAATGTGCCAGCAGATCAGGATCTATGTTGTTTGCACTACTGATAACTCCTAGCAAACTGCAGAGACCCAGATCTGCTGGAGCATTACGTCACAAATATGATTATGTTTTGTATTGTTATGATTATGTTTTGACTATGTTACATTTCATATGTTTTTGTCTGATTACATTTTGACTGATTATGTTTTAACTTGAGCACATTTTGACATGATTACATTTTGATTGATTATGTTTTGACTTGAGCATATTTTGACATGATTACATTCTGACTGATGTTTTGACTAGAGCACATTTTGACATGATTACATTTTGACTGATTATGTTTTGACTTGAGTACATTTTGACATGATTACATTTTGACTCAAAATCTAACCTTTACTTGCTAACAATGCCATATATGCCACTATTTCTCTTCCTTAGTCTCTCGGTAAAAATGTCTTATCTGTCCTGTGTACGGACTATTCCTTGAATTATAAATTTCTATGGATCACTTGTTTCTCAGGACAAACCTTGTGTGCTGAAGCAAACCACAAATTGTATAAATTTAGAATTCTGTATGTGGCAGCCTTCTACAATCATGAAAAATCTAGGATAAAGCAGACAATCAAATTTCTATTCTGCAGCAATTTGCTAAGACACAAGATGCAGATTTGTATGCATCATTTGCAGAAATACATTATAATACAGTTTGTAAAAGAATGGGAAAATATCCCAACAGTAGTAAAGACACACTTTCTGTGGACCACCCACCCAAAAAAAGTCAAACTGACTGCAAATTTTGATACTCCTTTTATTGATTGGATATACCAATGCTTCAAAATGTTTATTTCTGTATAAATATATCACAGTATCTAACAATTTATTTCTAAAATTTCGAGGAATCACATAATTCTGTAGCATAATAAAGACTGGGTTGATAAGACAATGATGAATTTCTTTGCAAACAAATATTACAGGAGATTACAATTCATAGCCATTGACTTTAAAACAATTCCAGAATTTGACACTAACTTCACCTCAAGCTGTATAACCATTCTTAAAGATAAATCCTTATTGAAACAGAAGCAACCCCTCTCCAGCAGCCATATCCATCTCACGCTAGAAAAAGCATTTAATTAAGAAACCTTGGCTTCCATACAGAGAGATAAAGACAGACTGCTTCAATGAATATCCATCAGCATTTACACTGACAGTATAAAGTGGTGAAAGTTCATTGTAAAAATGTTTCTATTACTGACTTGCCACAATGTTAAGACTCACACTTGTGAACATTATTTGATCTACAGAAATATTATAACAAGTTTTTAAACAGATTTACATTCATCATTAAGGTTAATTCCTTTAGCACCTAATCAGTATCAGAAATATGTCAGTATACACATGACAGAAGGTACACTTACTTCTCCAAAGATTTGACAATATAATTGTGAGGTACCTGGGATCCATACGAGGCTTGTAGGACAATCTGAGTTCTTCCACTGAACAGCATTGTTGATGTAGATGGTGCTCCACTTCCTTACGGTGTTTTTCAAAGTCTGGAGAGCTGGGCAAGGGGAGGCGACTCAAACATCTAAAGCTACTGCTAAAATCTGCTCCCGTTTTATGCATTGTTTCAAAGAAAGACTCAAACAGCTCTCTTAAAAAGAAAAAAATATGATACATAAAATAAAAGAGATAATTTTCTGATCCATCAAAACAAGCAGAACATTTGTATACATGAGACAGGTGTTCTTTTTATACAGTATACATGACAGGTGTTCTTTTTATACAGTATACATGAGACAGGTGTTCTTTTGGTAATTTGTCCCTACTACACAGGAAAAAGAAATTAATCAAAACATGACAAGTATCAGTACAAAGAGGTTTGAAAATATTAAAAAAAGGAATTGTTCCTATGGGGTTCAATTATACCAAATGTTTAATTTCATTATGCCAAATGGACTTTCAACAAGTAAAATCAGCATATTTTAAATTATATACTACTGGAACCTTTATAAATATTTATGATGCTCTACTGACAATTATGCCAAAATATTCTTCCATTTAAAATAAAAGTGAGTAAAAGAAGCAGAAAGTTTTGTATAGCAACATATCAGTACACAAGATTAAAGTTTTAAGAATAATGATGGCTTGGAGAGATGATGTAATCCTAATTTACACAAGATCAGATGGAAGAATATAACTCCAGAGATATTGCTATTTATAGTCCAATTTACAATTGTAAACACAGTGCTCCAAATAATCTTTATATTATTTCTAATTTTCTTTTCTTTATATGTCATTAAAGAATTTATTAACATCTAAAACATTATGTGAGGATTTATTGTGGTGATTATGTTTTAAAAGCATTTTCTACTATTTTAAAAAATTACCACCATTGGAACAATATCCAAATTAGATAAATTAGTTAAAGATATATAATAATATTCTACCAAAGCTCCAGCTGAATACAGCTGCTGATGTGAAAGATATACGACTTCCCAAGGCTTTTAACAGAGCACTATAACACTGTTGATGATGTTGCCGCCATCACTATTGCCATCGCCACCAAAAAAGTGATACCCATGTCTCACAATTTACAGGCAAGACAAGCAGATTTTCCACTGAAGGTTGTTAAGGATTGATTAACCGTGAAATGCTGAATATGATTTGTATGAAGATGCCTTTCTAAGAAAAGAGGCTCATTTAAATCTAACTTTATTATATTTATTACTGCAAACATTATATTCTAACTGAGCCTTTTGGAATGAAAAATCTCGGAGTTAAAAGCTAGAGAAAGTCAACTCTGAGCTCCATCCCACAGCTCGTATACCATTGGTTAGGGAGCAGTTGTGCTCAGCTGCAATACTGGTGGTGACTAACGTAACCTCATGAGCTCAAATGCATAATAACTTCATTTGACCTTGTGTTAATTCTCTGTATGCAGAGCGAATAATCCATCTCATCCAGGATGATAGAAACTGAGCTCAGATATCACCCTTTCCCTATTTCAAAGGTAAACATAAATGTGATCTCCCACTTTGCACCAGCTCGGCTCATTTTAGGTACCACCTCAAAGTCATCACCAGGTCCTGTAGATGGCCCTTATAAAAAGGGTCCAATGTGGAAAGAGATTTCACCACAAAAGACTGATTGCCCATTTAAGAAAGCCTGTTCTTGGCAATGAAGGCATGGGCCATCATGAGTGAAATCAAACCATCCCGACGGAACAACAGATAGTTCGTGTCAACCGACAAGGCATGTATTTTTCTGATCCTGCCTGCTGTAGCTAAGATGAATAGGAAGCAGGTCTTATATAAGAGATGAACCAACAATGCTCTATAGTGTGGTTCAAGCGGTTCCTTATTCAGCCATTTCAGAATCCATGGTAGATTCTATTTCATCACTGAGCCAAAGTCTTCAGTCATGACAGATCAAAGTTTGCCAGAAGGTCAGAGAGGTATTTGTTTTGTCCTATATCCTCCCTTCTATGGTGACACATTGTGTCTGAGATCGTGAAACAATACCCTTTTATCATGATGGGTGTTAACTTCTTCATCTCGAAAAGCCATAGGAGGAAGTTAGCTATTTGGGGTAATGATGCCTTAAGTGGAGGAATGTGTCCTCGTTCACACCACTGTGAGAAAATTATGAGGGGATCATATGCTTTCAAAGTGGTGGGCCTTCTTGCCCCAACAATTCTCTCCTCCAATTGTTCTGAGAACTGTTTGCTGCTGAGGACTTATTTTATATGATTCAGATATACAGGTTCAACAGATCTGGGTTTGCATGAAACTCCTGCTGTTGAGGTTGCTTGAGTAGGTGAGGAAAGGTCATGATATTCCTTGGAATTTCCACTGCAATATTTAACAAGTCATTTATCCATGATTTTTCCCACTTGAGGGGAGCAATCAGGATTAGATTGCACTCCAATTCCCTCACTTTCTGCAAGACCTATGGGATCAGGTTTGGTTTGGTTTTGTGGGTTTAATGCCATTTTTCAGCACATGATAGACTATGCATGGTGGTGGAGGAAGAACGCCAGAAGAACCACAGACCCATGGGAAGATACTGGCAAGCTTTTATCACATACCCACATTGGACGAGCCGAGACTCGAACCCACATGGACAGAGGTGCGATGTCAGAGATCTGTAAAGGCGAGACTTAGACCACTCGGCCACCTGGGGCCCCTTTCGGATCCAGTGTGTTGGAGGATAAGTGTAGGCATCCAAGTTATTCCAATCTATGGAAAGAATGTTGACTGTCCAGGCCTTCAGATCTGGGACTGGACAGACAAAAGTTGTGAATTTGGTGTTCCACCTTGTCACAAATTGATCCACTAGTGGTCAATCCCAGTAGGTACCTGACTGAATACTGAGGGATGAAACAACCATTCGGTTTGCACTAGTTGATTCCTTCGAAACGAGTCTACTAATACACTGAGTCTGCTCGAAATGTAATGGACTTGAATGTGGATTTATTGTTGATGACACCACCTCAGAAAATCCCAAACCAGGAGGCAGAGGTCTGGGGATTTGGTCCCGCCTTGCCTTCTGAGAGAATTCACCACACTGAGATTCTCCCATTTGCTGAGATGTGACCTCATACAGTCAGAAACCAGGAATGTTTGTTTCAATGGGCAAAGCTTCAGTCGCCATTGGGACAACAGTATCATTTGTAATTGTCTCATGAACAGGCAGCCCAGGATGATGAGACCCGCTGTTGCACTGAGGAGACCCAATAGGTGAAGGAATTCTTGGACTGAGATGTAACTGTTTGCAAGAATTGAAGCCACTCTCAAAATGATTTTCAAAGCACATTACTGAGGCAGACAGACTCCATACTCAAGTAGGTGAAATGTTGAGATGGGATGCTATCAGATTTATCCTTGTTGACAAGGAATCCAAGGCTGAGTAGAAGTAAAACAAGGGAATTCATGTCTTGACTTAAAATATAACTCACCTAGCGTTATTCTAGTATATTGTACAGGTAGTTGGAACTCACAGATATGGAGATGGTTCTGAAGTGAGACACTACTCTGTTTCTAATTCGTGTGAAGACCCAAGGACTGATGTTGAGACCAAAAGGGAGTGCATCCCTGAAAGCAGAAGGACCTGTGAGATACACATCTTGTAGATCTAAACTGATTGCGAAGATTCCGTCCTGAATGTCATTTAGAACCAGTCTCAGTGTTCCCATTCTGAATTAAGGTCACCGTGGCTGTATGAAAAAGTTGACAGAGCTGAGGTCTGTACCAAAAACAGTCTTGAATGAAAACCTGGTGATTTTATGTTTTGAACAATCTCTACTGCCCCTTTTGTGAGAAGACTGTTATCATTGTGCTGCAGAATGTTTGCTCTGAAAGGATCTTTTGGGACATCTATAGCTGAAGCATCCCTGGACAATGTGGGTGGGGCACTGAACATGATCCAGAGGCCCTCTGAAACAACTTGCAGGATCCATGGATCATAGTGGCAAAATCTTTCCCATTCTATAGCAATGTGGCTGAATCTTCAACCCAATCCCCCGGGATACACGACAAGGGTGGAATTAGAAATTAGAATGTCATTTCTTTCTGAAAGGAACCTGGAGTGGAAACTGGGGTGAAAACAATCCCCCTCTCTCTGCTTTTTGTCCACATTCATTCTCAAGAACTGTGGCTTTGAACGTGAATAGGGTCTGTAGGACTGCTTCCCCAAAAGGTGTGCCCTAGAGGGGTCCTTTCTGTTCCTCAGATCCCTATTCTGAAATAATTGCTGAGGTCTCTGATTCTGGGCCTGAGGTAAATTTGTCTCCTTGGTGACCTGTTTGAATACTTCCTCCACATAAAGAGTAGCCTGGAGGACAATGGCTGTAAGCATGGCTTTGTGATACTGGCTGTTTCAGGAAGGTGGAAGTGGAGAGCAACACATCTCTTCCCGCAAGCTGTAAAATGACATGCTGTCAAGGCATTGGCCAGCATGTATTGTCCATTCGTGAAACAGATTCCCATGCATGTCCAACAGACATAATGGACAGTGAGGATAAGCTGAGTTCTGCTTGCTGGAAAATTATGATCGATACCAGGTCAAGCATACAGCCTACAGCAATGATATTCCGGACAAACTGTTGTGTGTCACTTAAGTGTTTTCTAGTCCATCCTTACTGATGAGGGTTTTGACATTCCCTGGCATACTATGTCTCTGTTGATTGCTGGGACTTCTGTGTGAACCATCAGCATGTGTCTTATAGTATGCTTTACTAAATTTGCACTGGAGTTGCTGTTGCGAAAAGAAAGAGTTATTGACACTTGGGTCTTTTAGTTGTCTTTCTAAACAATGCAATATGTCAAGAACTCAACCAGACTGTGATAAATGTCCTAATGCTGGTTGGACTTTCTTTGCTAACTCTGAACAAAGTTGTTGATGGAGCAGGAGGATGTGGACAAAATTCCGGTAGTAATTGGCAAAATACCACTTCAACCTATGCCTAGAAGGCAAAGTCTTCTCTTGTCATGTTTTATTCTCAATTTAGTTGTTCAAGGTTCTTTTGCAGGCAAAAAAAATAATATGTGTCAATTTTCCTTGAAATCAATTATGGCGTAGTTCAGTTACTGTCCATAAATGAAATGCAAGGGCAACTAGATTTTTATTAACACTGACCTTAAACTTCAAACTACCAATCGATAGGGACCTTTCTTGGGTAAAAGGATTATAATACATGTGCAAAGGTTTGGTGAAATTGGTTTCAGGAAAAATGAATCTGACCTTGAAGGTACAAACCCACAAAACAAGGGGGTTTTCTTGGGCAGAGGATAACATATGTACATCTCTGTGCACCAGAATTGAAATCATCATCCAAAAATGAAATGAATATGGAAAATCTCATTTCAGCAACAATGTCCTTGACCCTGGAGTGACTGACCCCCAAAACAATAGGCTTCTTCCTTGGGATATGGGCAATACATATATTAAGTTGCATTTAAATAAAATAACTGGAACTTAAGTTATAATCCAGAAATGAAATGAAAAAATCCATTTTTAACAAGTGACCTTGCAGCTGGTGATACTTGCCCAACAATCAAAAGAGTTCTTCCTTGTTTTAAGGGCAACACATATGCCAAGTTGCATTGAAATCAGTTCAGTAATACTTAATTTATCATCTGGAAAGGTAATATAGAGGCAAATAGTTTGAGTTATCTGGAAAAGAAATGTAAAGACAAACTCTATTTTCAGCAACACTGACCCTGACCTTGGAGTTACTGGTCCCCAAATCAACAGTTTAAGTTATCTGGAAAAGAAATGTACAGGCAACCTCTATTTTTAACAATGGTGACCTTGACCTTGGAGTTACTGGTCCCCAAATCAATAGTTTAAGTTATCTGGAAAAGAAATGAAGAGGCAAACTCTATTTTTAGCAACAGTGACCTTGACCTTGGAGTTACTGGCCGCAAAATCAAAAGGATTCTACATTGGGTTAAGGGGAACATATGTACCAAGTTGCATTGAAATCTGTTCACATTAACTAAAGTTATCATCTGGAAACCAGAACAGATGCCATCCCTCCTACAACTTTCATTGGCAGGGTTTTAAAAAGGAAATGGATCTCAAACTTACTTGTCCTCAGGCATATCTGCGTACTGCAATCCAAACTGAAAAATTGAAAGTAAAACATCTTAATAAGATTTATTACCATATGTACTTGCTTATAAGTTGAGTCCACAACCAGATCCGCCATTGCATAATGTGATGGCAGATCTGTGTCTATGCAATCTGTTAGAAGTAATCAGTAGAACAAACAATATAGATCTACTGGTGCATTATGTGATGGCAGATCATGACCCATGTTGTTTGCAGTTGGACTTGACTTATAAGTGAGTGAATATGCTAGGTGTTCTGATACTGTCACAAAAATCTCATAAAGTTCTACAATTTAATTCTTGGTAGAAAGAGGAAAATTCTAATTAATAATATTTATAAGTGTATACTTTGATCTAAAAATGTACTATTTATCTAAAAATGTACTATTTATTGTATTAGTATGGAAAGAGAGAATGAAACAAACCCAGATAACACTGTATTATAGATCATTCTACTGAAACTGACTTAAATGTAGAGTCATTAAAATTACCTTTTTTTTTATTTCTTCAAATTCTTATTGTAAATATTCTTGATTTGGACAAGAAAGTCTACCTTCTACACTATATTAATTTCATAATTATTCATTATTTTACTTATCTACCAAACCAAATAAGTACTGTGCAATCACAAGTTTGTGTGGGCTAAAAAAGATTTGATATTTATTCGAGGGATTTTTTTTGCGGGGACAACATTTCGTGGATGGAAGCTTGATCACATGACACCAAACAGTACAGTTTTGTGTGGGTTTTAATTTCATGGGATTAAAAAATCCATGAAATAAAATTAAATCTCCACCAACATTTTCTGACTCTACAGTAATTAAACCCAATAATTATCTAACTATTTTGTCTATATTCATCTTGGCTTAATTGTTACAGCAGACCTTGACAACACCTTGTCTTCATGTTAATATTATAGTGATTCTCAACCAAGACCCATTACATTACCATTTTCCATTTACTGCTTCAATCTCATGTACAGCAAATTTATTGTTTTAAAGGGGTACCGATTTTATACTTTTTTGTAGGTCAGTCAGACCTGGCCCGAGTTGATACTTAAGATAATATCATGATTTTTGCCAGATGTAGAGATAATAGAAAGGATGCCAAAGTAACTTTTTACTTTTAAAGTTGAACACATTGAATCCTTTATATTGATAAAAACAAACAGCTCTGTTATTTCTCAGATATTTGGAAATCCTGAAAATTTCCTCAGAGATAAAGGAAGAATCTTATCAAAAGAATTGTAGATATTATGACCATATTTTACCATATATACTCACATATAAACTCAGTCCAAATGCAAACAACATAGACCCTGATCTGCCGTCGCATAATGCACTGGCAGATCAGGGTCTATGTTGTTTGTTCTGCTGATTAGTCATTACAACTGCATAGACCCAGATCTGCCAACGCATAATGAGCCGGCAGATCTGGGTCTATGCAGTTTGCAGTTGGTATGAACTTATACGCAATTATATATGGTAATCTCTGATGAATGTTCTGTGAAAAGTTTGAAGATATTTAGTGAAACCAGAGCCAGAAATTTAAAATTAAAACAAAAAGTAACCTTGCCATTATTATCCACACCTTCCCTTCAAAACTGTGGTACCCCTTAAGCGACAGCTTCCATTTTTTACTGGGACTATTTAGATACTTATACATATGTACATACTTAGATACATATACATATGTACATACTTAGATACATATACATATGTACATACATAGATAAATATACATGTGTACATACATAGATACATATACATATGTACATACATAGATAAATATACATATGTACATACATAGATAAATATACATATGTACATACATATACATATATACATGTACATACATAGATTAAATACATATATATATATATATATATATATATATATATATATATGTACATAGATACATATACATATGTACATACAGAGATACATATACATATATACATATGTACATACATAGATACATATACATATGTACATACATAGATACATATACATGTGTACATACATAGATACATATAAATATGTACATACATAGATACATATACATATGTGCATACATAGATACATATATATATGTACATACAGAGATACATATACATATATACATTCGTACATACATAGATACATATACATATGTACATACATAGATACATATACATGTGTACATACATGGATACATATACATATGTACATACATAGACACATATACACATGTACATACATAGATACATATACATATGTACATACATAGATACATATATATATATGTACATACATAGATACATAAACATGTGTATGAGCCAATATGCTTCAGTACCTTATTCCTAATTAATTGGGAGCTCTATGTTCTAAAAGTACTCCATATGAATATGAGCTAAATTTTACAAGTCAGATACCGTATATACTTGTTTATAAGTTGAGTCCAAATGCAGACTGCACAGACTCAGATCTGCCATTGCATAAAGCACCAGCAGATCTGGATCTCAGAAGAACAAACAGCATAGACCCTGATCTGCTGGAACATAATGTAATCATATTAAGTATTGAAGTAGGATTAAGCATCTTTCCTCTCACAAGCATATGATAAGATGTTGACCTTGTCTTTAATGAAAAAGTCTATATATCATAATGATGCTTATTTATTTATATATATTTTTAAAAAGATGCATGCACAAAATTAAGTACCTACCAAAGTGTCATTTTCTACAAAGCCACAAAATTGTATGACTACAAACTGGATGTAATTCATTGCATATCCAGTGTTGCACCTTGATTGAGCTGTCAATGGGACATTTTATGTACCTCTGTTGCCCTATAATGATCAGGATATGGGGATCTGTTAAATTTAGGGGGACATTGGCAGTCTGTGAGAATGTTCCCTGGGCTCATTTCAAAGTGCAAACACTTTATAACCAACCATTCTGTATCTAATTTCACATTAGTTTCCTTGCCATCTTTTTAAGTCATATAATACTGGTCATAAAGTAAGACCCATTGATTTTAGACTGATTTTTTCATTACATCATATTAATAGTGGCAGTTTGGATATACCTCTATGTCCTCTTGGACATATGTCTATGCCCTTTTGAAGTTCTGCTTTGTATTCAAATGGAATTGTGACAAGAGTTATTTCAGAATTAAATACATGGAGAGATTGAAGACATTTCTCTTTCAAAGACTCTACAAAACAACAACATTTGAATTGGACTTGTCAATATAAACACCTTAAAGAAGCCTTGATGCCCCCCACCAACTAAACCACCCTGAATGGCTTCTGACCCCCCACCCCTTTATTTCTGGAACAGCCCTAATTGACTCTTTGACATCATCCCCTATTACTGATCGGTTTTCAAATTTGGCTCAAACTGTACCATACAGTTTTCATCCCATCTATAACTGAAATTCACTGTCATGTATTGCAATCAAAATAATTGTTCCCACCTTCAGTCACAGAGAGAATCTCATGAGCAAGAAGACCCTCTGCTTTAAAGGTTTACAAAGGAAAGTGGTAGGTGGGGACTGGTGCACAAGCAACATCATTGTCCCTTTAAGTGCTTCAATTCCTCAGCTGGCTAGGTATTTTTTCTCTGGCTTTTTGAGGATAAAAAGTTAGCTTCTATTACTATCAGAAGCTACTACTCCATCCTTTCCGAAACATTCAGGCACCATGGTAGTGGGGATATAGGGTACAATAAGGACCTGTTGGGCTTACAGGCCAATTTTGATGTGAATAATCTTAGATCACTCACCTTGTTTCCTAAGTGGAATCTTTTGTAGGTTTTGAATTGGCTCAACTCAGGTAAGTTTCAGCCTTTAGCCAGAACCTCGCTGAAGCTACTATCATGTCAAAGGTGTTTTCTGATAGCCGTAGCTTCAATATGCAGGGTGAGTGAGTTGCAGGTCCTTTGATGGACCTGAACTATTTCTAGCTCAGATCGGATGGTAGTGTTCCTATGGATGCAAATGGGCTTTGTAGCTAAGAATAGGTTGCTGTCTGTAGACAACCAGAAAGACTCAGTCCATGCTCCCAAGCACTACTTGAAACATATGAAGAAGAGTTGTGGGGCCCTATGCCTCTTTATTCCAGTGAAGGCTGGGAAAGAGAATATAACCGCTCAAACCGTGGCATCGTGGTTGAAGTGGGCAACTCGCTCAGCAAACTGTGAGGTCTCACATGACCAGATATACCTTGTTAAAATTTCAGCTCATGAGATTAGAGCAATCTTTGCGAGTCTCGCATTCAAATGCAACATTTCGATCCAAGACATCATAGAAGCTGTTGGCTGGCATGAAGAGACAACCTTCCTGAGTTTCTATCACTTAGACAAGAATTGAATAGATCTGTTAGGTCAAGTGGCTGCACTCCAGACAACCACCAGCCCTAGCTGAAGTCAGCACAACCAAGAAACTAACAACTATGCAGCAAAATGTATGGAACAGAAGCCAGGTTCTCTCTGCCAACCCACAACACTGGAAGAAACAGGCATGGGTTTAGTGCTTTTGCTGGATTTGCCTGGATTTTTTCTCAGTAAGAAAAAGTCATTTTTTTCTTTTTATCTGTTTAATGTCATGGGTTTATGTGACCAACAGTTGTGCTGTCCTCATGTTACGAGAGCGGTTTATCCTTCTTATTACATACCCATTTAATCACAAATGACTGATCTGGCATTCGATAAAGATGTTCAATCTGTGTTTCCGTATCGCACACCTAAAATTTCCATATCGTACACCTAGCCTGGAACTACTTTTACAACTTGAAATATTCAATAATAGTCCACTTATAAAATATTGGAAATTATTTATTGGAATAAATTTTTATCGTAATTTTTAAAAAAATGTCCACCGACTTTTTAATGAAAATGCAGTAATGTGTTTTGTTTGGTACACTGTATCTTTGTCGTCTGCCATCATCGCTTATGAAAAATGGCAGATTTTGATGTTAGGGCCTCAAGCGGGGGTACTGAAAGTAGTGAAGAGAAGTTTTATGGGAATTTCACAGTACCTACAGCCGAAAAATTAGAGATATTTGAGGTTGACAACAATATTTTGGATGGAATGTTTGACAATGATATCTCAGATGAAGTTTGTGTGCAGAGTGACATCAAACATAGCGAGACACAGTACTTTGCCGCTACTCCCAGGGATCTGAAATCATATATTGAAAGTAAAAAAAATCCAAACAAAGTAAGAAAGACTCTGAGAGTCATGTCCAAATTCAGCGCATGGCTAGAAATGCCCCCTTGTTTTGAGAAAAGGGAAATTTTCAATATTAACCCTGTCGAATTAGATACTTATATCAGTGCCTACCTGGTCACTTTAATGAAACTGGACAGTTCATACTATAAACCAGATACTCTTACTAATTACCACAGAGCTATAGACAGATATTTAAGGGACAAGAACTATCGCTACAGCATTTTATCTTCCAATGAGTTTGCTACCAGTCGCAAAGTGCTGAATTCTCGCCACAAAGACTTTAAACAAAAAGCTTTAGGAAATCACCCAAATAAACCTGAACTAATAACTCGAAATGAAGAAGAAACTGTATGGAATTCTCGTCAACTTGGCATCCACAACCCCGAAGCCTTACTTAATACAGTCTGGTACCACAACACCAAATTATTTGGTTTCAGAGCCAGTGATGAAAACAGACAATTGAGGTTCATTATACTAAAAAGTGACGAAAATGGGGAGGAGTATTTAGAATTCAACGAAAGATCAACAAAAACAAGGGACAGTAATAGCGGTCATCTATGACATTTTAATCCAAAGCAATTCTGAAATAAAGAATGTCCAGAAAGATGCCCAGTTATAGCTTATAAAATGTATGCTAGTCAAAGGCCTTCATCCATGAACAACCCAGAATCACCTTATTACCTAGGAATTTGTCACAACAGAACAGTTGACGGTCTGTGGTTCATTGGCCAACCTGCCGGTGTGAATAAATTAAAATCGATAATGAAAACCATGTGTGAAAACTCTGGAATAAATGGAAGAAAAACAAACAACAGCGTTCGAAAAACTGTACATACGACACTCCCCCATGAAGGTGTTAATCCTACCACAATTATTCAATTATCTGGACATAAAAATGTGAACAGTGTCAATAACTATGCAATCGCTTCGACTGAACAACAGAAATACATGTGCAAACTTCTGAACCGTGCACCTGTTGATCCCATTCCCAGTAGCAGCGCTGATGACACACAGAGAAGAGACATTCCACAGCATAAATCATCTAAAATTCGTACACCAGTCAGAAAACCATTTCAAACTTCAGAGTTTTAAAATATGGCCTCAGGAATTTTTAATGGAGCAAGCATAAGTGGAGGAACTTTTAATTTGTCTTTTAATATTGCTGGGGATTCAAATTCGTTGACTAAATCTGAGGATAAAATTTATAAACATTTACAAAATAAACCTAGACGTATCATAGAGAGCAGCAGCTCCAAAGACTCTGACTGAAATTTAGAAAAATTACTTCTTGTTACAATGTTGAGACTTTGAACTATCACTGGGGCCCAAGCAGGGTGTTGTATTTTTGTTTACATTTTAAATTCTTGCAACTTTTCAAGTAGAAAAAGACAAAAAAAAAAAAAAAACAATATCGTTTAGAATGTTTTTGTTTAAAAGATATCCAAATGATTAATAAAAATCTAGTCCTCATGTTAGAAAGATAATAAATTTAAAAAAACACAAAAACAAACAAACTCTTAAATTGTCATCGTAGAACTTAATGCATAAATAATTTCTTGTCATGAAGACATACAAAATGCAGTGTTTGAAAGTACTGTAAATTAATGAGTTTTCTGTATAATTGAATGTATTTAAGAACTGTTAGTCTATTAAAATTGCCTTGAAATGTGCTTGGAAGTGCGGTTTTGCATGTGGATTCATTAAGTAGTGTAAGAAAAGCATTCAGTAAGTAGCATAAGAAATGGGTTCACTTACAGATCCAGAACATATGTTCCATTTGTGAAATAAAGAAAATTACAATCGCCTGTGACTGCAGTTTAAATTCATTCATCAGCCCCAGTTATGTACGTATCATGGGTGCTTTTTTAGTGGGTAGTACATTATCTTTCATAAGCCTTTAAATGCCTTAATTTATTTTCAAGGCTACTTTTAAAAAATTGAAAAACAATGTGTGAATAAAAAGAGGGTATGTAATAAATACAAAACCACATAAGTATTTTGTTCCTAGGCAGGGGAAAGAACTCGTTTGATATGGCGTAGGAATATATGTCTCTGCCCGATGGCCTCAACGTATTCCTATGCCATATCGAAATCGTTCTTTCCGCCACCTCGGAACAAAATACTTATGTAGTTTTCCCTATATATAGGGAATCCAGCCATTCTTCCCATAAAGGGTTCCCATGCTAGAGATTGGATGCTCATGCATTTCCACCTCCTGTAACTAATTCTGCTGATGTTAATGTGATCAGGGAATGTATTCGATGGAAAAGTAAATGGTTTAGTAAATTATGTTTCTCCATGAATACT
Organism: Margaritifera margaritifera; assembly: GCA_029931535.1. NCBI lineage: Eukaryota > Metazoa > Mollusca > Bivalvia > Unionida > Margaritiferidae > Margaritifera > Margaritifera margaritifera. Next base: position 3,351,415 of record JAQPZY010001553.1, read on the forward strand.
TACCTGATCACATTACTATTAAACCCTCCCACACCTCGATACAAATACAAACACCCTCATTGATGAATCACTAAGCATAAATTGGAAAACATCAGGCTGAAGGATAGCCACCTAGCGGTGGTAAGGAGAGGTAATGGGTAAGAGTTTTTTCCCTTTGTTTATATGGTATACAGTGGTCTCCCTCTTATAAGGCCACCCCTTCTGCAGCAAGAAAGTGGCCTTATAAGACGGGTGGCCTTTCTAGAGGGGGATCACACAGTTGTGAGTAATAACTACATATAAAGTATAAAAGATGTAACTAATTTTTATATATTTAATATTTGCATTTAAAAATCACAGGAATATTATCTGGTTAAGGACTAAATATGATAAAACTAATCAATGTTATTTTTAAAAAATATGAATAATCATGAATCGTGGTGCAAAACCACATTGTCGGTAAATTCGGGGCATAAATATTTGGTTGCAAATATCCCTGTACGTCCGTTGATTCCGTCTTCCCACTAAAGTTGAATGTATATTGACAATGTTTATTTGAATCTTTCTGACATAAAATTTCTCAGTAGTTATCAAAAGACTCTCCCTCTTTTCGTTTTAATTTAATTACTTTCATTTTTGTTCTAAACTGAGATTGTCTGACGATATTTTGCGACAACTTATTCCTTTGCGGGCAATCACGCGTGAGGCAGTGTTTACAACGGAAGTGAATCTGTCACGTGATCGACTTTTTTTTCTTCTTCTCCAGTCTGGTACCCGGTTATGTATATTTCATAATCTATTAGAGTGAAGCCAGAAAGGCTAACATACCATTTTACTATCTGGCGACCGGAGGTCACGCAGACTTGAGCTGAACAATGCTGTGCTTCTCAGCGGTTAGCTTTTGTCATCTTGATAATTATCGGTGGTAATAATAGCCAGTAATTATCAAAGTGACAAAAGCTAACATCTAAGGAACACATGGCAGTAAGGATGATCGGATTACTTACCTCCTTGTAAGCATTAAAGTTACTTTATTGGCATATTGGAACAAAATGTCAATGTGTTGAATTGAGAAATTAAAAAATATTATTGAGATTTTACTCTGTAAACAACCATTATGTGGCCGCTTGCGAGGGGTAAATTTGACCATTTTTGCACTAAAATGCTGGCCGCTGGTCGCGTTAGAGGGGTGGCCGTCCTTGAGGGGTACTCTTGAACACAAACTCGTCGGTGCCAAGGGATTGTGGCCGTATAAAGCGGGTGGCCGCTGGTCAGGGGGGCCGTTCAAGAGGGGGACCACTGTATAGACAGGAAAGAAAAAATGTGTGTCTTTCGAGAAGGGCTGGATTCGAGAGGTAGTGGAGTTCATTTCCTAATGTTAAAGTAATTGGAGAATGTATTAGACATAAACATGAACATTCACCTTAGTTTTAATTTTTTTTTAAGGAAACAGCTTTTAACTCTTTCCCTATCACTGACTTGTATATCTGCTGCATACATGTACATTGCCTGCACAGTGATTGATAATTCCGCTTGTACACAAGCACTACTTACCTCCATATTGCCTTAGTATCAGAGAGATCTTTTCTTCATGTTAATGTTACAAATGATCTCATTTGTCAATAATGGGTGGTAAAAGGACATTTAACAAATCAAAAGAGAGTTAAGATATGATAGTTCTTGCTGTGAAAAATGTGATATACTAAATATGGTTACTAATAGGGTCATTTTCTGGAATTTATACCATGTGATAATTGATACATGCTGTTGTTGCTGATAGTGGAGACAATGGCTTTTGCTAGCAATTCAGAATTGGAGTTGTCTGGTTGTTCAGAGGATGAAATTCATGATATGGAATTAGGGAGTTTTGGCAGTGATTCAGAACTATCGTCTTTGTCAAGTCTGTCAGAAATTGTGACAGATTCAGACAATGAAGGCAGCGCAGTGTTAACAAGACAGCCATGTGCCCCGCATGTCAATGAGTTCACTGAAAGTGTCGGTCCTACTTTTGTTCTGTATTTGGGCAAAAAATAGATTTCTTGAAATATTTTTCGCTGGCATTAATTGAAAGAATTGCGGCTGAAACTAACAACTATGCAGCAATATGAATGGAATAGAAACCCGATTATCTCTGCCAACCCACAATACTGAAAAAATTCTGGCCTTTCTAGGCATATCAAATGTCAGTCTTGGCTATTCTGATATATCCCTCAGCTTGTCCATCTACATGGTATTTCCAGATACCCAGTATTCCACAAATTATGACTAGATTATGTTCTGAAAAGCTGTCCAAGTATTTTCACGTAAATGATATATCAAATTCCACCAAACCACCAACATGGATATGATTAATTGTGTCACATAAGCTCTGTTATAAACGAAGTGTCCAAAACATGTCTAGAAAATTAAAAGCCACATAAAGAGCAGACTGTGGAAGAAAGGATGATTACTTTTAAAAGACTTTTATCGTTTAAGCAATATTTGCCAGCTAAACCAACAAAATTTGGAATTAAAGTTTGGGAATGGACTAACCCACACAGTGAATGCATGTATGAGTTCCAAATTTATACAGGAAGACAAGATGGCCAGACTGTATGCACAACTGAAGTGGGTCTTGGTGCCTGTGTTGTTTGGGACCCTCCAGACAAAATACGAGTGATGTCTCATGAAGTTTACCTGGGGAGTTTTTTCTTTAGTCTGTACCTTTTTGAGCCTCATAGGAAAGAGAAAATCTATTGCCTGGGGACAGTATGTGCAAATCAACAGGGAATGCCAGAGGAAGTGAAGTCAGCAAAATGAAAGAACATTGGTGACAGTGTGGTTATGACAAAAGGTAATCTCTGTGCTTCTGCTGGGGAAGACAAAAAACTGTTTATTTTATGTCAACAATTTGTGACCTAGGTGAGAGCAAGATACTGCACAGGAGGCAAAAAAATGGAAGCTATCAGGAAATTCCAGTTCTGATTATCTCCAAACTGTACAACAAGTGCATGTTTGGAGTTGATCTGGCACACCAAACAAGGATGCAATATTCCACCTGCCACAAAGCTACAAAAAGGTAGAAATATCTCCTTTGGTTCTGTTTTGATGTGGCTCTGGTCAATGCAGTTATCACTATGCTAGAGTCACTAAACCATAAACAGATGACAAATATGAAACAAAGAAGTTCAATGCAAACAACCTGAATTACACTTGCCCAGCAAATGATAGGAACATTTAAAAGTTCAGGAAAGAGAAAGGTGCCATCTGTTATCAATAACTGTGGAAATGCTCATTAGCCCACAAAAAACAAAAACAGTGTCTGAAAGAAAAAAGGCAGCAAGCGGTGTCCACGATGTGCAAGCAGTGTGATATTCGTCATTGTGTAAAGCATAAATGCTTTAACAAATATCACCAGCAGCAGTTACTTCAGAATTAGCAGCACAAAATGACCAATGAAACATCTGTCAATAATTATGTGTACAAATGTGACCGATAACTTTGTATAAGAGAATGACAGACAAATTTTAGTGCTACAAATAGTGTGCTCCTATTCAATTCATATGAAATGGATTTTTCTTATCAATCTTGTGGAAGTCTGAGGGATATAAAAATCACAGAGACAGAAGGTAGTTATAACTTTTATATATGCATGGTTTTAGTATATAAAATCAGTCAATTATATGGAGAAAAAAAAAAAAATTGCCCCATATCCCCAAGTTGTCAGCTGAAAATTATCATTTGGCTCCAGCAGCATCAGGCTCTGGTAGTCAACCCCCAAACCAGCTGCAGCAGTGACCTTGGCAACTAGGTAGAGCAGTGGGTGACTACAGCAGCACAGGGAATTAAAGAGTTAATGTCCATACTTGCTTAATTTGAAATGCTGCAAACATGACTGTATGCCTGACTGAACCATAGATCCAACAGACCTTTTCTTTGATATGATCGCAAGCTTTTAGCAGGAACCTGGTTATCTGTTCAATCATCCTCAGTCCTACACTAGACATGTTTAATTTTAAAACTTTAAAAAATTAAGATTATGAAAAAAATGTCTGTAGTTAACTGGAAACTTAAATGAATACAGAGCTAAGCAAATCCCTTAGCCACACATCCAGAAAAAGTGAAATTTTTGGTCGAGCTGGTGAAAATTTCACTAAAGGGGCTTGTCCAGAAAAAAAAATGTATCAATGTAAAAATGCATGTTTCTGACCCATTCACGGCCAGCATGTAAAATAATCTCTCTTAGATAAAACAGTTACTTTCACAATTAAATTACTATAGCACAATGTGAGTACTTTCAATAGAAATTATCAAATGCCACCTGCATTCAAAAGGACATCTGCAAATATATTTACAGGATCTAAGGGCTTCTAGCCATTGTGTCATACACTCAGTGCTGACACTGTTATGCATATATCAGCCTCAATTGGTGGTAAAGCTTAAAGGAATCACTTGGATACTTGGCTATGCAGAGACAATGGTTTATACCAGGATCTGATGATTTAGTACCTATTATAACCAATTAAAGTGTTTACATCCCCATAAGTAGCACTGATCACTGGATTTGGTTGACATGTATATAAAGTTTAAAGGTTTCACTTGGATATTTGGCTATGCAGAGAAACTGGTTTTGACTAGGAGTTGATGATTTTGTACCTTATATAACCAAGTAAAGTGTAAACACCCCCATCAATAACACTAGACACTGGATTTGGTTTTGTATGTAAAAGTTGCAACATTACTCTGTGCTCAACTGTGCAAGACACTAAATTATACAGGGCAATGAATTCAACTAGATCTAGTGGACATTGGATATGGATATACATACCGACAATTTGACTGCACTGAATATATCCACACTTGTGTTTAAGCTGCTGATAACTTGCCATGAGAATCAAAATTGGTAAATAGTGGTCTGATTATTTTACTTTTCCAGCAAACCTGATTTGCTCAAAGACAAATCTGAAAATGACAAATTCTGACTTGTTTTGGAAGCCTTGGTTTATACTTATATATAATTAATGTATTTATTCCCATTGTAATGATATATTTTTCAAAAGTAAAATTTTCAAGGATCTTTAGCATTTCATTTTAAACAGGTCCACTCATCGTATATTAATGCCAAGCTAAAAAAAAAACAGAACAAAAAAAAAACCTGAGCTTGTAGCAATGGGTGCATCACAAAGGGCCCATTCTGTACAATTTGCTCAGCTGGATCTTAAACAGAAGAACTTCTGCTGATAAACGAAAGTTTGGGGAAGATGGGCATTCTGGAGCCATAATTCTTCTAAATAAAGATGTGGAATGTTTGAAATCTAACTTATTCAAGGTCTCATCAATATCAAGGTGTGTAATAACTTTGGCTGAAATGCAGCATTCATTAGTAGAGTTATGATGTTGAAAGCAAAGTTAGGAGAATGGGATATTGGGATCAAAACTCTTCTAAATTATACTGGGGAATACTTGCAATTAAAATCATTCACTGTCTCATCAATATAAAGCTGCATGGCAAATTTGGTTGAAATCCAACAGAGCTTAGTCAAGTTATGCTGTGGAAATAAATGGTTAGGAGGATGAGTGGCCAGGGGCTATACAACCCTAAAAAATCTCGTGGAACCCTGGAAATCATACTCACTCAAGGACTCATAAATCTGAAGCCACATGCAAAATGTGGTTGATATAAAACACATTTTGGTGAAGTTATCTTGCAGAAACCATCCTCCTAATGGGAAATCAGGGGGCCATAACTCTTGTAAAAAAAACTAAACCACTATAAGGCACTAAGACACATGTAAGTCTATGAGATAAAGTTCATAGCAAATTGCAGCAGAATATATTGAACTGCTTTTGAGCTATGCCAATTACGAGTAACATTCCATGTGAATGTATGAAGTTAATTGTCAAGGGCCATAACTCTATGCAAAAGGGAATTGACAAGACAAAATCCATATGTTGCATGGTTCCTAAGCTATGCTGCTTACAAGGATCTGCTGTAGTGGAGATTTAATACTGACGGAAAAAGGGCAATAACTTTGTCAAAATTGGACCCTAAAAGATGTAATAGGCAATTCACGTAATAAATGGCAGCCAATTATGTGTAAGGGTTGCTGAGCAATGGTGGTTACAAGAAGTGTGAACTACTGGACTCCCACATCTAAGCATGGGGCCTTAACAATGTCTGCTTATTGTTGCATGCTGAAAACAAGCCATCAGAATAACACCAGATTCATTTCTTGACATACTATCTTGCTTAGGCAGTGTTCAGGGTCTTCCACAGCTCGATACTCAAGTTTTACACATTCAGCACAAACCTAAAGAAATATATTGTTTCTCTGTTGTTGCATTTGCTGACTTTAAAAGAGAATATGATAGGTACAAAGTGTGCCAGGTAGCCTTTTTTGTTTAGATCATGTTGTCTATGTCTAGCAAATGCTCCGGAAGATCTGGGTCTATGCAGTTTGTAAGGACTAATCAGTAGAACAAACAACATACACCCTGATCTGCCGGCACGTAATGTGCCAGAATAAATGTATGAAACCATAATCAGAATTATCCTAACATTCTCAAGATATTTATTGATATATTTATAGCAAATTAAGATAGATTCTCAGGGTTGGCTGGTAATACAATAGCGTCCATTGGTTGTCTGAAAACTCGCATATTCTGTTTTGTTTTACCTCATATTAAACCCAAATTTATTACCTTCTTCCTCATATTGATCTTGTACTGACTGTCAAATTCCTGATCATAAAGCTCTAGATGGGGTATAGTTTTGTCCAGAGGTATGGCTTCCTGTATGGCCTCTGCAAACTTTTGACAATTCCATTTGCAGATCTCAGGCTGCTTCTTATATGTGTACCGGCCACCATCATCTTTTGAAATGATAACATTTTATTAAAAACTTTGTTCCTTTTCACTTTGATCGCATGACAAAGTTAAAAAAAAGGCTTACATAGATATTGTACATTGCCTAGGAGCTGTACTATGTCAAACTCTCCTGTTTAAGATTTTCAAAAAACTTAAGTGAACCACCGAGGCTCAACAGTAAGTCTGCTGAACTATAAATCAATGGGTTATGGGTTAAAATCTTGCCCGGAGCAGTCTGGGTTGGCTGCCTTTATTTGTTGCTGTAAAAGACACTTAACTTCCAATTGCGTCAGCACTCAAGAAACTTTCATGAGCTTAAACATTAATAAATCAATTAGAAATCTCAACATAAAACCTTAATGCTGACACTGCTGCCACATTTTTCTGTATCTTTTTAACTGTTAAAGATGTCTTCACCATAGTGTTTGAGAAACTGACCTAAATTTGTGGTGGGCATGATAAGAAAAGACCCAAATGGGCCTAATTACCCACCTGTCTGACAACTGCCCAAGAGCCAAATGCAAGAGCGCTTGGCCAAAAAATCAGGATCAGGATGAGGCTTTCTGATGAAAAACTTTTTTTTCAATGCTGTTGATAGCATATATTATGAAAGAAATGGTTTCAAGGTTTCTATAGTTTGCTTATCTTCATCAATATTTCATGGTGCATCTGTGTCATAGTCCAATAATGAAGGCCTCTATGCCAGGATGTTTTGAGTCAAAATTGGTCAAATTTTGCTGAACAGTCTTTTTAGATAAAGTTGTGTAAATGTTGTTCTATTTTTAGTAATGGTAACCATATTTGATGGCAGATCAGCATCATTTGCATAAATCTGAAAGGCCTTTAAGCTTGGATGCTGTCAAATTTGGCCAAATTTTGCTGAGTGATTATTTAGAACTTGTTAAAGGTTTTTCTATTTTTAATAACAGCGGCCATACTTGATGTCAGATTGGCAAAATTTTTACAAAATTAAAAAGCCCTTCATGCCAGGGTGCTTTATCAAATTTAGTCAAATTCTGTTGAGTGGTTTTTGAGAATTAGTTGTTTGCAGGATTTTCTGTTAAGCAGTGTTTGAGAAGTCATTTCAAGATTTTGCTATCTGTATGAACAGCAGCAATATTTGATGGCAGATTGGCATCATTTGTAAAATTTGAAAACACTCTATGCCAGGATGCTTTCTGTAAAATTTGGTCAAATTCTATTAAGCAGTTTTTGAAAAGAATTCATTTTAAAAAAATTCTATTTTAGTAACATTGGTCATTTTTTATGGAGGATCAGTATAATTTGTATAAATCTGAAAGGCCTTCATGCCAGGATGGTTTCTATCAAATTTGGTCAAATTTTGCATTGCAGTTTTTGAGAAGATATTTAAAAGTCTGTCTACTTTTAGTAACAGTGGCGATATCTGCAGATCAGCATTATATGAACAAATTTGAAAGCCCATCAAGCCAGGATGCTCTCCACCAAATGTTTTCAAAATTTGTCCAGTGGTTTTTTTGAGAAGTTTGGAATAGCAATTGTTGCTAAAAATGATCTATTATGTACTCTAAATATTTCTAACTAGGCAGGGCCCGAGGTGACTGCATGGTCTAAGGCACTCGCCTTTACAGATCACTGACATCTCACCTCTGTCCGCATGGGTTTGAGTCTCAGCTCGGCCAATGTGGGTATGTGAGAAAGCTTGTCAGTAGCTTCCTATGGGTTGGTGGTTCTTCCTGGAGTTTTTCCAGGTTCTTCCTTCACCAAATATACTGGCTGCCACATATAGCCTATCATGTGCTGAAAATGACATTAAACCCACACAACCAACCAACATCCTAATTAGACATGATGTATTGTACACTGCAAAGATACTACACAAGATAATTCTATCTGAAGTAAATTCACAATCTGTGTTGATTGCAGCTGAACCTAATTTCTGACCAGGATCCTCTGAATAATGTTATGAACTCTAAAATAAATACAAATAAATTAGGCAATATTTTCTCTCTGTTCCCTGCTTTTCACAAGTAAGTTTAAAGAAGACTTGACACTTTTCATTGAAGATATATTTTTGGGAACAGAAAGAAAATACCACATATTTATTTCAATCTGAGGAAAATACAAAGCTGGGAATTACAACAAAAGCGAGGATCTGCATGAGGCTACATCTCATAGATCTGTCAACAGTGTTATGTTCTATGTTACAGAACATTTAAAAATTCAAACTTGAAATCAGAATACTAATTATAACACTGTTGATGCTCCTACCGATACTGCTACTACCAATACTGCTGCTACCCATACTGCTACATGTACTACCCATACTGCTACATGTACCACCGATACTGCTACATGTACTACCAATACTGCTACATGTACTACTGATACTGCTACATGTACTACCCATACTGCTACATGTTCTACCCATGCTGCTACATGTACTACCGATACTGCTACATGTACTACCGATACAGCTAAATGTACTACCCATACTGCTACATGTACTACCCATGCTGCTACATGTACTACCTATGCTGCTACCAATACTGCTACATGTACTACTGATACTGCTACATGTACTACCCATACTGCTACATGTTCTACCCATACTGCTACATGTACTACCCATACTGCTACATGTACTACCCATACTGCTACATGTACTACCCATGCTGCTACATGTACTACCTATGCTGCTACATGTACTACCCATACTGCTACATGTACTACCCATACTGCTACATGTACTACCCATACTGCTATATGTACTACCCATGCTGCTACATGTACTACCCATACTGCTACATGTACTACCTATACTGCTACATGTACTACCGATACTGCTACATGTACTACCGATACTGCTACATGTACTACCCATGCTGCTACATGTACTACCCATACTGCTAAATGAACTACCGATACTGCTACATGTACTACCCATACCGCTACATGTACTACTGATACTGCTACATGTACTACCGATACTGCTACATGTACTACCCATACTGCTACATGTGCTACCGATACTGCTACATGTACTACCCATACTGTTACATGTACTACCGATACTGCTATATGCACTACCAATACTGCTACATGTACTACCGATACTGCTACATGTACTACTGATACTGCTACATGCACTACCAATACTGCTACATGTACTACCAATACTGCTACATGCACTACCGATACTGCTACATGTACTACTGATACTGCTACATGTACTACCAATACTGCTACATGCACTACCGATACTGCTACATGTACTACCGATACTGCTAATACTGATACTACCTTTTGGGAAAAATGGTATATAATATGTCATTTACTCTCTACTACTTCATGCAAGATGATAAGTTCTTTGCCTATGTAGTGCAAGACACAGAAAGAAAGAGAGAGATAGAGAAAAAGATCTACCTGAAGCATTACAGATGAAATCTGGATCATATCTATCCATAAAGCCATATGGACCATAGTCAATAGTAAGTCCAAGAACACTCATGTTGTCAGTATTCAAAACCCTGTTAGAGATATAAATTATGAGTTATATTTTACATATTGCATGAATGATATGACATTTAATAAAGTCGGTTCCTGAAAACTGAACGTAAAAAAAGTGTTCCACTAGAAATGTGTTCATGGAACCACAGTGCCTGAAATCTAATCTCAACACAAATCTAGAAATATCTCCATGGAACCACGGTGCAGAAAACTGAATTAAACCAAAAAGAAACGTGTTCATGGAACTACAGTACCTGAAAACTGATAAACTGTATTTTCTGCATGTTTTCAGACACCAACATTTTTGCAAAAATAATATTTAAATGCCTTGTAATTTTCAGGCATTGCTTGCCAATAATTTTTTTCTAGAACTTGTGTTTTTGCACACAATCTAATAAGATCTGTTGCACTGTTTTCAAGAAATAGTCTCAGTGTGGTTGCTGGTATTTAAATTCTCAGTGTCAATTGTCATTACATTCACCAATATTTCATGTAAATTCCCAGTCGTATAGGGTCTATTGTAGGATGCACGATTGCAGGTTCACTCTAATTTCTAAAAAATAACTCTTAAAAATCAACCAAAAGCCTGAAAATAGCTTACTGTTTTCAAGCCCTACCTTATTTCTTTGTTAAATCCTTTGTGCCTATTCATATGAAAAATTCCCAGTGTGGGAATCAAAACTTGCAAAAGTTGCTGTGATATGTTACAGAGCAAAATACTGTGAAAGCTTACAAGTTTTAAGGCAGTTAGCACAAATAACACCATAGTTATTGTATATCTATAGTTCATGTAAATTCCAAGTCTTACATGGTCTATTCTAGGATGCGTGATTGTAGGATTCGTTTCTAATTTCTAAAAAAAAACTGCACTGAAAAATCAGACGAATGTGTGAAAATCAGGCATTATATTTTCAAGCCAAACTTGTATTTCATTGGTAAATTACTCCTATATTCAGGGAATTCCCCCCTCTTTTCAAATAGAGGGAAAAAAATTGATAATTATTCCCAACACAATTTTTACAACGAGTATTCATCTACTAAACAGCCTTGTTATCCCACCACCACCACAGATTTTTTGCAATGTCCAGCAGGGATGGCATCCCCTTCTTATAATGCGGTCTATGTTTTTGGACCCCATTGTGAACGAGTTATTGAGGGAGAGGTGTATATAGCAGGCTAAATTTGCATGAAAATACATTCACTGATTCAAATGTTATACCTGCACATGGACAGAGATCGCTGATTTATATTTTCCCTGGGTGTGACCTTAACCTTGAGACTGAAGTCATGGATATAGTATCCCTAATTATGATATATAATTGGTTCAAGTTTAATTTAAAATATATCAAGTAGTTTAAAAGTTATCCTCCAGAAAATGTACAAAATTACATTTTCCCTTGCCTTACTGTGAACTTAACCTATGGCAAGGGCCTGTATATGGTATGTGACACACCGTCTAGTCATGATATATACATGGGCAGAGTTTCATGAAATCTCTCCAGCTGTCACAAAGTTATGGGCTGGACAAGCAAAATGTTAATAGAAGGATGGACGGATATAGCATTAACATAATTTTCCCGATTTAAGATGTGTGTAAAAATGCATCAAGTCATATCAAACTTTAACATGACACCAGAAATTTCTCCCATTTGACCTTGACCTTAAGAAATGACATGGAACATGGTATGCCACACATTCTCTGTATCAGTATACATACATTCTCCCTAATATCTTCAGAGCTACAGCCTGGATACAAAAATCTAATACCATAACATTTAAGATAGAACCATGAAAGTGGTATACGAAACAGTCAGATTATCATGGATATGAGCATATTCAGTTTAATATCTCTAAATATGGGTTTTTATTTCAAGACTTGGCAAGAAATATATGCATATTGGCATGTGACTGTAACTCTTTGGCTAAGATTATGAAAGTCACAAAAAGTAAAGATGTAAAATTGTACAATGTTTGATAATACCACTTTTAATGGCTTAAAGTTACAGCCATGACATCACAAGTAAGTAACCTTGAGATGACTGTGTACTTAATAGGATCTTGATAGCGGTACAAGACACACCATCCAAAATATTTTAATTTCATTGCTTAAACAGATTCTGAACAACAGCCCAACCATGACATTGACCTTTACAATTTAATCATTAAAGTGTGTTATGTGACATGACCATATGTCATGATGCATGAATATACACAGTTTCATCTCACTATCCTTGAGAATTTGAGAGTTAAAGCATTGATACAAATAGAGATAATGTTGATCTATGATCAAAACCTTAATGAAAATACCAAGAAAAAAATAAATGACACATTCAGAAGTTATGAGTTAAACATAAGTTTAATTAAACTAACTTCAATGACTTTAGAGTTACAATCCTAATATAAAAAGTGAGTAAGTTTCACATGTGACTTTGATCTTGCTGATAGGACCATGCTATTGATACACATGATAGGTACATGATACACACTCAAGCTATGATTTTACAGGGGAAAACATTTCATTCCATGATTTTTAACAACAGCTTCTGGATGACAGTTTGGACGCACAAAAAATGATATTGACCTTAGACCTGGCTGTACAGATAGGTCCATGAAAGTGCCCAGTGACAACATCAAGTCATGATGTACAGCTATACCAAGTTTTATGTCTATTACTGCATTTAAAAGTTTGCAAGTTACACCTCCAAACAAATACAGTATTGGACCATCAAATGAGACCAATGAAAGTGTCAAATTTGACAGCCTTGTCTTACATATATGTACAACTTTACCAATCTTCATACCACTACTTCTATCAGATTCAGAGTTACAAACAGCACATTTAATGTAAATGTAACCTTAATATGTGACATTGACCTTCAAGAATAATATTGGCAGGTTTTGTATAAAATTACAGAAGTATCCATGTCCTTCAACCAAGATATGGTTGGAAGGTGGGGATCTCAACTGCTTTATCTAAATAAGCCCAAATGTTTGACAGTACTTTATGGGTCAGAAAATTGTGTTTTTACAAGGACAACAATCCTCTAGAGTTTTGGGGAATTTTTATATTTATTCATATTATGGAGTAGTGCTCCTTTAAATAGTGAATTGGAAGTTTACTAACATGGTGGTTCTCCTGGAAAATACACATAAAATCATGGCTCTAATACATGTATGGCTGTGTTTTCTGGTGGATGAACATGTATCAAATATACAAAAATAGGCAAGTATCTGCTGTTTTTCATTCACTACATTTTTCATTTTGAACACATTACTAGAAAGCAAATTTTGTCAGAAAATTATGTTCCTAGAATACTTACCTGATCACATTAACATCAGGAACTAAGTTCCACTACCGCCTGAATCCAGCCCTCCCAAAAAAAGGAAAATCATCTTTTCCATCTATATCGTATAGATGGGCAGTAACTCTTGCCCATTACCTCCCCTTGCCACCACCAGTTGGCACTAGTTTTAAGCTGAGCGATACCTTAACTAGGATGCTCACATTTGTGGGAAAGTTGGGAGGGTGTTAAAGTAATGTGATCGGGTAAGTATTCTCAAAGAAAAATAATTTACCGAAAATTTGCTTTCTCCTTCAAATATGTTCTATGATCATATTAACATTAGGAGAATAGGCAATAGCAGAAGGGAATGCTGAGCATCCTACCTATACCCCGGGCATTCTTTGAGGAAAGAAAGGCTGGATTCCCCATATGAAAGATAACCTGCTCTCCTAACTTGAAAGCAGAACAACCAACCATCACGTGATCCAGGACAACTATACCTGGCTAAGAAGAGAATCATTGAACTCTTCTTACCAACACAATTTTTCTGGGAAAATCCAGCAAAAACTCTAACCTGTTGCCTGTGAGGAAGATGTGCTGACATCAACTGGGTCTGGTGGTCATCTGGGCAGCAGCCAAATCTTGTCTCTGCAAAGCTAAATCCCGGAGATAAAAACCAGAGAAAGTTGACTATGCATGCCAATCAACAGATTTTATTATGACTTGGATCGAAATATTATGTTCGAAAGCAAGGCATGCAGAAATCACTCTAACTTCATGAGCTGAAAATCTTCATGAGGCAACTTTGACTTTTGAGACGTCAGAGTATGCAGAGTGTATAACTCACTTCAGCCAGAATGATAGGGTTTGAGGGGTGATATATTCTTTCCTGGCATTCACTGGGAGAGTTGTTTTCTTGTTCCACAACTTTTCTCTGTACGCTTCAAGTAATGCTCAGACAGGACCTTGCATGGTTGCTTCTCTTGACGTATCTATCGAAGAGAGCAAGCATATGACGACTCTCTGATTGCACACTAATGGCCACCTATTCTTAGCTACAAAGCCTGGTTGCATCATTAGGACTGCGGAACCATCCAATCGGAACTGGAGATAGTTCGGGTAAACTGAAAGGGCATGTAACTTACTCACCCTGAATGCCAAAGCTAAAGCTATCAGGAAACATGATTTATGATAGTAGCTTCTGCGTAATTCTGGCCAAAGGTATGAATCTATCTGAATTGAGCCATGTCAAAACCTATGAGAGATTCCATTTTGGAAACAGGGTGAGGGATTTTGGTCTATTCAAGTCAAAGTTGGTTATTATCTGAAAGAGTCAGATATCATGGAGCAGTAGCCTTTGATGACTTTGCACCGGTCTCTGATTACTCAACACTTTCCCTCATAAGCCTTTCAAGTGGAGGGCCTTCTTGCTCATGAGATTCTCTCCACAATCGAAGGTTAAATTGTTTCCTTCGCAAGGCTCCCCTGACAAGACTCAGGTGCGAAGAAGGAATCAGTCTGGACAGGGATGGAATACCTATGACTGTGCTTGTTTGATAACCTTCGGCTTGGCCAGAATTTTGCTGATCAGATCTATCACTATATTGAATAGATTGTTGACTCAGGATTTGTCGAATCTGAGAGGGGCTATCAAAATCAGTTTGCAGCTCTGACCCCTCAACTTCTATGTTATTTTTGTTACTAAGATCGTGGGTGGGTAGGCAAAGGTCCACAACCCTCCCAGCTGACAAAAAGTACATCCATGGCCCAGACTTCTAGGTCTGAAACCGGATAGATGAAGGTGGGCAGTTTGCACTCCCACCTTGCCGCAAAAAGATCGATCATCAGATGCCTCCAAAGTGCATAAATCTGATGAAAGACTGATTGATGGATGGACCATTTAGTATGAATGATCTCGCCCTTTCTTGACAGAGAGTCAGCCAGGACATTGAATCTGCCAGGAATGTGTCTGATTTGTACATTAATATTCAGTTGGAAGCACCAGTGCAGAAACTGCCAAACCAGAATACGTCAGGTGATTTGGTTCCCCTGTTTGAAGCAGTAGGTCACTACCACCGAGTTGTCTGACATGATTAGGACTACTTTCGCTAAAGGTGGTCCTTCCAGAAATGAAAGGCATTGATAATAGCCTTCATTTCCACAAGGATGACATGAAGATGTATTTCCTCGGGCCCCCACTTACTGCTGGCATCTGTACATACTGTCATGAGCCAACATTAGTTGCACCACTGATGCAGAAATGATACTTTCATGACCCTGACTTTCTGATCAAGTGGAGTGGAGAAGGGGCACCACTGAGCCAGCAAGGTCATATGTAAGGGTCGCATGAAGAGATGGCCCAGCACTGAATAATCCGAGGAGTTAAAAGAGCTCTCTCACTGTAATCCACTCCCTGTTGGAAGTGGATTCTACGAGTCTGATGCTCTGTACCACGCGAATGCAGGGGTGTCGTATGAGATTTGAGATTGGTGATAAACTCCATACCCAGATGGACAAAATGCTGGGATGAAAGCAGGTAAGATTTTTCCCCATTCACTAGAAAACCTAGAGGACTCAAAAGGGATAAAACCTAGATGACTCAAAAGGGATAGATCATTCCTGTCCTTGACAAGAATAGAACTTACCATATGTTTCTGGAGGATATTGTCCATATATGCTGCTGTCACTGTGAATGAAGACAAGCAGAAATGGGTGACAACACAGTTCGTAATCTTTGTAAACACTCATGGGCTAATGTTTAGACCAAACGGAAGAGGACGAAACTGATAAACATTTTCTCAATATGCAAATCAATGAAATTTCCACAATGCCCAGTGAATAGGGACATGAAAGCATGCATCAGTCAGATGGAGACTGATGGCAAACTTGTCCATTCTGATAGAGAATCAGACAGATCAAATCATCTCCATCTTGAATTTAAGCAGGAATAAGTATTGGTTGAGGCGGCTTAGCCTGAGCTTGCTGTTGGCCTCCTGCATAAGGAAGAACTGATAATAGAACCCTGGAGATTGCAGTTTCTGAACAATCTCCACTGCCTGCTTGTCAAATACTGACCAGATTTCCTGCTACATAATTTCATCCTTCTCCTGATCTTATGGTATGTCTGTCATGAGCAGAGGACAAAAGAGAAGGTTGTTGGATAAATGAAATCCGAGGTCCCTCCAAAACAACTTGGATCGCCCACTCGTACTGCAGAAATAGAGCGATCCAACAATAGTGGAAATGCAGGAGTCTGGCACCCACTGGTAGACTGTCTGCAGGTGGTCAGGATAGCGAGTCAATGACGGAAATTAGGAGCCTTGGGGAACAAGAAATCTTGTTACTTTTTCCTTCTATAGGACTGAATCCTAAACTGACTGGGTTGTTGCCTCCTAACATTTGACTGGGATCAAAACTGATTCTGTGATTGGGCAATAAATGATCCCTATTCTCTTTGTCTCTGATCATCTCTCCATTGTGGTTGTGACTAATTGGGCTTGTATGACTGTGAAGGTTGAATGACAAGTTGGAGGGGCAGTTCCTGATCTGCCTGTCTCCTCAATTCCTCAATTCTGCCTCCAGATAGTAGTGGCAACCCAAAAGTGTCATCCTCAGTGTCTGGGCATGATGCGGCTTAAATGATGTCGAACGAAAACATGTCTTGTCACACCAAATCAAAATTAGCAGAGGCAGTCAAAGCATACACCATAGAATGATGTGTTAATCTGTTGATGACTTTTGCACTCTGAGCCATTGACTCCCAGACATGATCGTTACCTGAATTTTTGGTAAGTTGAAAAATCAATGATATTAAGTCGAACACTGATGACGTGAATACAATGTTATGTACCAGTTTCAACATAAAGTCAAAAATATTTTTGTAAACTTTGTAGAATACAGGAGCAGTCATATTTATGGCCACAATATTCTTGTCTAAGTTGGAAGCTCAGTATTAAATGCGTCTGAGTGAGTTCTGTACCAGCAAGAAGAAAATGTCACTGGTAACTTACTCTCTGAAAAGAAAGCCTTCAAATTGCCTGGATCACATATCTTGTTGGACAGACAGTCTGCAATCTCTTTAAGTTCTGAAGACTGCATAAGAAATCTAATTATGCCTTGACCTTACAGGCCTGACTGGCCATAGGGGGTGGAGGGCATTCAGAAACCGGCAACACCTGATAAATTTCTTCCACCACAGCCTTAAAACTAAATTCAGTTCTCTCCATTGTCGGGTATGAGTGCATTAAATTTTGGAGTTTATTCTCACACTCACTGCATGGGTATTCCTCGTCAGGCTCTACTTCCATGTCAGCGTAAAACATGCCCCGAGGCACGGAATAGGTATTACCATTATTCTGGTATATATCATAGTATTGCCCCAATGTATACGCTGTAAACAAATGGCTTGCCAGATGTGTAGGATGGATCTGGTATACCAATACAGATGGCTGGCTTGCCAGTTAAACGGTCATTATGACTGTCAACTGTATGGACAGTGGTGCGGTTGGCTCTGGCACTGGCCGTACCGAAGGTGTAGTAAAATGGACGGATCTATCAGTAAGATCTCTGTATGTTTTCACACTACAGGCCTGTATGTGGAACAGGTTGCTAAAGTGACTGATCTATGGTCAGTGGGCACTAGGTACATTAGAACGGACAGCTGGACAGGATGGTCAGTAGCTGGGATGGCATTTATATGGCATTATGATATGATGGAATGGATCATTAAGATCCTGTAAAAACCCCATGCACCCGGACTTACAGGCCTGAAGGACATGCCCAGACACCCCCTGAGCTGCCTAGAAATGGGGGGACACTCCCCAATAAGGTCAAAATTATATATTGAAGCCAAGACGGACATATGGGCAGAAACTGTCCTGAATTTAATAACTGCAATGTTGCCTCCTGCACCAGGCAATGCATCTGTAGTTCAAACAGCAGTGTAGAAAAATGCGAGGATGGCAAAACCAAGGTCCCTTGCTATTCCAATTTGGCTGGAGCAACTGGTAGTGTAAATATAATTTTCAGTGGTAGTGGTGGGGTCCTGGTAATGTCCGCCACTAAACTCACAAACTGATTCTGTCCAGGGTGGATACTCAATACATCAGAATGCACAGTGTGAGACCTGACCCATTTCTTTCTGTTCTTAACTCTCTTCTGTAAGACTATGGAGCAAATATCCTCTTACCAAAGTACACAGACACTGCATGTTTTGGATGATGTACAATTGGTACAAGTGAGGCACATATCATGCATGTCCTCATTGGCCTTGAATTTCTTGCATTTGGTACATTTTGTCAGTGTTCAACTGAAATGACAAGAATGAAAATTAATAAATCAACAACTCAAATGTGTTAGTAAGTCACAACAACAACACTCGTTACTGAGTGAACGACAAACATGCAGCATTGGCGCACAATGTCAGAATAAACCAAGTCCATGACCGTGACAAAATTCATATAAATATGATCAAATAACAAAATTATGAATACCACTTGTAGTAGAATCCTTACTACACGTTATAATACCAAAATTCTGGATGGATGGTTGAAAACCACAGAGAAATTCACAGGAATTTTTGGAGGCCGTCAGTTCTATGTTTCCAGCACTGGAGCGAAAGCTTAAAACTAATGGCACCTGGTAGTGGTAAGTGGAGGTAATGGGCAAGAGTTACTGCCCTTCATCTATATGATATAGACGGAAAAAAAAGATTTTCGTCTTTTTGGGAAGGTTGGATTGGGAGGTAGTGGAGCTTAGTTCCTAACATTAATGTGATCAGGGAACATATTCGAAGGAGAAATGTGTTCATGGAACCAAAGTGTCTGAAAACTGATCTAAACACCAAACTACAAACTGACATGTACAAAAGCTAATGGCTCCAGTCTATCTAAAGTCTCCTAAAATATATGAGCTACTTAGTATCACAAAATAGTCTTATGTAAGTTGCTACCAAGAATGTAATATAGTACTAAACTAAAAATGTGTTCAAGGAACCATAGTACCTGAAAACTAAATGTAAAATAGTACTAAACTAGAAATGTGTTCAAGGAACCATAGTACCTGAAAACTAAACGTAAAAGAGTGCTAAACTAGAAATGTGTTCAGGGAACCATAGTACCTGAAAACTAAACGTAAAATAGTACTAAACTAGAAATATGTTCAGGGAACCATAGTACCTGAAAACTAAACGTAAAATAGTGCTAAACTAGAAATGTGTTCAAGGAACCATAGAACCTGAAAACTAAATGTAAAATAGTACCTAAAAACTAAACGTAAAATAGTACTAAACTAGAAATGTGTTCAAGGAACCATAGTGCCTGAAAACTAAATGTAATATAGTACTAAACTAAATATGTGTTCAGGGAACCATAGTACCTGAAAACTAAATGTAAAATAGTGCTAAACTAGAAATGTGTTCAAGGAAACACAGAAAAAAAAAAACAAACAAACAAACAAACAAATCAAAAGACAACTGACCCATGGCACCATCCAACACTCTGCCACCCCGCCACAAGTCTGGCTGTTCTTCTCACAACTTCTTTGTAGAATTCTTCATACATATTCTGCTTGTCTGACCCATGGTTATCCCAGATCTGGAAAGGCAAACCAATTTTCAATTATTTTTGTATTTTGTAGATACTGGTTGGATAGTTCAAAAGTAGTATGTTTGCTATGCATCTCTGTAGTCTCATGTTTGAATTCAGGAATCAATATGGGGAAAGATTTCCTGCTTGTTCCAGTATTCTCCCCATGGCCATTTACCACTGTAGTCCCAATATGCCATTATTTCAGCCCATGATGCTTTGGAACTGGTCAATATACTATGCATCAGTACCAACATGCTTTTATGTTTCCTGCTATCTTTAAAAATTATTCTGTTAATATAAACATTCTATCACCTAATTTCAAGCCCTATCACTCGAATTACACCTTTTGTTACTGCTTCTTGAGTATGAAATTATGATAATATGGGATAAGTACCCACTCATTTAGCCATTATAATTTCTACCTAGCTTGGTCCAACTGCTGGCTTGCATCCTTTGATTCTGGTTTAGTTTTTACACTGACATATTCACGTGATCAGCCTACGATGATGGAGTCTACTGGAGACTATATTTCAGTTGTTTCCACTACCAGCCCAATAGGTGTGGCACGTATTACTTTTCAGGTTAGTAAAATCCTTAGTGCTCATTCAGTAAAATGAACACACCACCGTAAAAAGAATAGTAATATTCCCAAGCATCTGACCAGCTCCACGTTGACTTGGCTAAAGTAAAATTCCCAAGCATCCAACTAGCCCCATATTGACCTGGCTAAAGTAAAATTACCAAGCATCTGACTGGCCCTACATTGACCTGGCTAAAGTAATATTCCCAAGCATCCAACTAGCCCCACATTGACCTGGCTAAAGTAAAATTACCAAGCATCTGACTGGCCCTACATTGACCTGGCTAAAGTAAAATTCCCACACATCCGACTGGCCCCACGCTGACCTGGCTAGAGTAAAATTCCCAAGCATCCGACTAGCCCCATGTTGACCTGGCTAAGAAGATCAGCTGTATAACTTGTGGATTCTTGATTCAGATAATGGGATTTCTCCCATGAAGGAAAAGAAAGATCGTAAAGTATAAAAGTAATGGAATGGTTCAAGACATAATGGAAGATTTCCAATCCATGGATGGAAATCACTGGATTGAATCGTAAGTCTTCCATATTGCTAACTTCTGGTTTAGATCTACTAAGCAATGGGTGACGTGGTAGATCTTGATCTTGATTAGCTTGGTGTTACATCATAATGACACGGTTGCATTGCGCAGTATCAACATTTACAAAAAGAATTATTTTTAGAAAAAAAATTGACCGTACTAATTTTGAAAAGGTATCAATTTGGGTTTCTGAAGATTCAGCAGTTGTGATTATTATTTATGGCAAGGAATTACAATCTTTGATTGTTTTTAGGAACAAAATTTGTAACTATCAGTTCATACATAGGTATCAGGTAAGTATATTCATGTTAATTTCTGCTGGATATTGTTAATTTCTGGAACATACATGTGACAAGTAAAATTTCATGAATGAAAACTGCACGAGTTCTTATATTTACACAGCATACTCTGAGCAAGAAAAGAAATAGCTTGGTCAATAAAAAATATACAAACAATACTGACCTATATCATGAGTCAAAAGCAATACTGAACTATATCATACAATTCACAAGCAATATCGAACTATATCATATGAGTCACAAAGCAATACTGAACTATATCATACAAGTCACAAGCAATACTGAACTATATCATACAAGTAATAGGCAATATTAAACTATTTCATATGTCACAAACAATACTGAACTATATCATATGAGTTGCAAGCAATACTGAACTATATCATACAAGTGATAAACAATACTAAACTATATGAGTCACAAACAATACTGAACTCTCTGAATTTCACTAGTCATTTTAATGTCTACTGTACCTGTTGTCATCAAACACTCTAATTTTGCATACAATATATAACACTTAATTAGCATTCTTAGAAGGAAACAAGAAAGACAATTTTCTTGAAGGTCTCAAATTGGAAATGTAAACATCCTGTGTAATGGGAGATATCTGGATATGGAAAGACATGTGAAATGTACTCGCTACTAACTGATATAAAAATTTATACAGATCATATTGACATCATAGTAGAACTTGGACAACCTCTTTGTAAAAGGTCTCAATAGTGTAGTCCATCATCTTAAACAGAATGTCAGTCCTTCCCACACTGGGACCTTTCCTTCCTGTCTCATCATCCACTGGCTTGAAGATCTCAAAGGAACCAAACCTAAAAGACACAAAAAGATACAATGGAACAAGTTCTATCAAGAATTCCAATTTAAGTCATTTCTGCTTATAACTTATTTGCTTTCAGCAAAAGTGATTACATAATTTATTATTTTGTTGTGACTTGTTCCACGTTTTTTTTTTACTAAATTTAACTTAAAAACTATCTGACAAAAAAATAATATATGACACACAAAAAAGAAATAAATAACAAATGACTCAACAAGGGTAAAGGGGAAGTTTCATGCTATATTTTTAAATTTAAGTGCCATCTTGGGGCCATTTAAGTTATGCTGGGCAGCAAGGTCTTCTTCCTGGTAACCCACTAGGCTGGTAGGCTACCATCTAATTTTAAAATCTGATGAACGCTGTAAGCAAACACACAAATTAACTGCAGTAATGTCTCAGCATTCCAAGGACATATGAATTCATAAAAGAAAAAAACCAGGTTGGATGGCATTTAATAGGGTGAATATTAATCATGTTTTAAGCATCATGCTCTCCCTCCCTCTCTCTCTCTCTCCTCAATGTAAATGAAAAAGAAAATCTTTCAATTATAAATACATCAGACTAGCATCATTAACCTAAACAAAGATGCAGTAATTATATCACCAATTATAATGTTTATTTTCTTTCCAAAATTCTAAACATCAGGCACGTATAAAGGTTTTATAAGGTGGTTAACAATTTACCTTTCAAGGTAACAGACACCGTTTGTAAACGCTTTGTCCTATTCAGGCGTTCTATATTGATGAAGATTATAATGCTTTATTTCAGCTAACTCTTGGCTCTAAATAGAGTCTTATTGTCGAATAGAATCTATTATATATATTGATGTTACATTTTCTTATCCCACATCAATACACATGGTTGATTATTTTTTACTCTTCTGGGTCAAAATATCTGGGTTTTACATGAAATGACACCCAGTTTGTACAGTTAATGGACAGTCTCCCTGGAAAATCTCTATCAATACTGATAGCGAATGTGATAAAACAATTTTTGGAGTAAAATATGTTTCTTCAATAATACTTACCTGATCATAATACCTTAGGTGTATGACCACTGCCTTGCAAATCCAGCCTTCCCAAGCTATAATACATGGCAGTCGGACAGAGTGATCTGCCCCTTAGATATAGTGATAGGTGCCAAATCCAGTCTATACTTGAGTTACTACTGGAGTGGGATGTACACTCTATCAGTAGGATGTGACTGCAGGGAGGTTGGGGGGAGGGGTATCCATATCATAATCGGGCAAGTATTATTGAAGAAACATACTTTTACTCCAAAAATAAATTTCTTCTTCAAATGCGCTGCTTCCTCGATTTAGCATGCCCGGATAACTTGCAAACCCGTTTATAATGTGGAGGCAGGTGTGGATCCCATTTTTTCTTATAAAAAATACCCCCCAAAATAGGCCTCTATTTGCAGAATGTGAATAAAATTGTGTTCAAAATTGGCAAATTAAACCTTGATATATCTCTCATTTTATTATTCAAAACTGGTTAGTGCCAACAAATTTAAATTGATGTCATGCAAGTATCAAGTTTTAATAAGTTATATATTTTGTTAAATTTTCTTTAACAAAATAAAAAATTCTCAGTACACTTTAAATAATATACAACAAAATTTAAAATGTAATGCCTACTGGTGACAACACTTTAAGAAAGAAATACCAATTAAATAAATCTTGTCAAGTGAAATTTGTACTTCAGTTTTATCTTTTAATTCAGTTTCAGTGTAATTATCATAAATGTAATATGCCCTCTTGTATTCACATGTTAAAAATGTAAATCAACTGTCACAGTGATGTCCATGAGCATTTCTGAAAAAACTTAATTAAGTGTCGATTGTGTTTTGATCTCCGATTTGTGCAAGTGTTTGTTGCATTGTTACAATCAGTTAAAAGTAGGCCTGCTTTGTATTTTCACATTAAATATGTCTTTTGTGTCAAATCTAGTTAAGCGGGTAGAATAAAAAAGTTACATGGCATACAAATCATACCTGCACAAGAACTAGTTGTCACTGTTGTCTCATTTCAACTGTGCAATTGAACACTGTTTTATATATTTACTATGTAAGTAGGATAATAAAGTATCTAACATTTTTAATCAGAGGTTTATCCTACTCATTGACAAATGTGATCAATCATAGCCAGGGAACCAAGTGAAATACGTACTCTGCGCATGAAAACTTAGTTTCACAAATAGGGTTCATTATGTAGAAGCAAGTTCTAAACTTTGTAGTGAACTTAAAATTCCCGACTTGGCATTTTGAGGTTTGCTCAAGGAGGAACAAATTTCACTATGACTTGCAATGAAATCACAGCAGCATTATTTTACTAATAAAACAAAAAAAATAACTGAGTTATGACATTGTTGTTTCTCAAAATAAAATATCTACCATTTAAAAAAAAAAGAATCTTGTTTTCTTCTGAAGCAACATTAACACCAGAATGTATCTACATTCACATGCAAAAAGCAATGACGTATTACACAATGATTTTGCTGGTATATGTGATGTGTGTGCAGGGCTGAGCAAATCACATAGCCCAAAGTCCCAGCCTATTCAGTCTCGAATTCTGGCAAGTAAAAAAAATTGGGCAAGGGCCTATTTTCAAGCCATAATCACATTATCTACCTTTATCTGGCCATTCATGCCCTCTGGGCATACTGAATGCTTGATTCTACCCCTGCATATAGGGATATTGCATTTGAAACGAAACAACTGTGGTAATTAAGGAGCTGTCTCTGTTCATATTTAAAGGACAAAATATATGTTATGATCACTTTAGAAGTAGTTGTCAAGCAAGGTGATATTTACTATCTGGAAAAAATGAGTTTACTAAATTATTTTTCAAGGAAGTTAATAAGGTAGAGTCGGAGAAGGAAAATTAATTTGAAAGTGGAGGGATAAAACATAAGGCTGGCACTGAGTGTGAGGTAACTATTTCTCCAAAGAGACATAAGCCAGACTCTGTTGCAACAAAAATTGTCAAATATGACATTACTAAGAGACTGAGAAATATTCAGCCACATTGGGTTGATAGTTATCCCTGGCTTGAATTGACTGACTCAGAAGCTAACATGTTTTGCAGTTATTGCAAACAATATCCCAAACTGGCACAGGTTGGAAATTCAACCAGTGTATTTTCAACAGAACTGACAAATTCAGAATAATCGTAAACCAATCCAGTCTCATAACAGTTCTGGACATCACAAGGCCTGTGCAGTTAGCGAAAGTCTGAATTCTAGTAAATTCCTTTCCATTCTTGGTAATGGAAGTACTGATGCTACCTTTTTGGAGCAAGAAATAGTGCACATAAGATACATGGACAATGGAAAACTGAAAACCTCTGATGTACATTTTGTATAATATCAACCTATTTTTTTGAAAACTTAAATTCCTTTAAAAAATAAATATGTTGTGCATTATTTCATTTGTTGTTTCTAAGGATTAAAGTGCAAACATCTCAGAAAATCTTGACAAGTGATCTTGTCCTGGACAAGTGGATGAACAAAAACTTCACTCAGCCCTGGCGTTGAAATCTCTTGGAGTAATGTTTTTAATGATCTTTCAGGGATTGTTTATCTTGAAAATAAAGGTAATTTTTACAGAAAAGCAAACAACTTCATCAGAAAAATCTATTTATTGCCAATTATTCCCAATGCAATTATAAAATGAGTATTCAAGTGTTCAACCCTCTTTTCTCTATCGATGTCCATCCCCTGCAGAAACTCATGCCCTCGCTTATGCTGCAGTTATGTTTTTGAACCCCACTGTGCCCAAGTTATTGAGGGAGATGTGTATGTTACCAGATCATAAGACCTTAGAAGAATAGGTATGAGGTGGAGGGAGTTGCATCCCCTTACCCTGGAGAAAGGCTATCTCCAGTCCCCAAAGGTATGTAAGGCAGCTTATAACTCTTTAATATAACCTGGTAGTAATACCGACACCATTTGCCTAGATGCGGCTATAGGGAACAAATAACAAATTCCCCTCCCCTCCCCGTAAATCCAGCAGATGTCATAGTGCCGGATCACTAATAAGCTGATGAACAACCTGGAAAGGTAGCCTATTGTGCTGCTGCTTTAGGTCCCACCTGGTCTAACTGGGCCTTTTGGGATGAAAGATCTCCGAGATAAAAGCTATAGAAAGTCAACTCTGACTGTCAATCCACAGCTTGTGTAATATCATTTAGGGTACAGCTGCGCTTGAATGCAATGCTGGTGGCGACTGCCCTAACTTCATGAGCTGAAATGTGTAATTTTTTCATTTGATCTTGGGTTAATTTGCACCAACTCAGTTCATTTTAGATACCACTTCAAAAACCTCATTGGGTCCTGTAGACAGCCCTGAGGCAAAGGATCGAACGAGGAAAAAGGTTTCACCACAAAAGACTGACTGCCTGTGAGTGAGAGCCTATTCTTTGCAATGAAGGCAAGGGTTGTTATGATTGAAATCAAACCATCCCGATGGAACTGTAGATATTTTGGGTTGATCGGCAAGGTACGTATTTTCTGATCCTGCCTGTTTTAGCTAGGACAAGTAGGAAGCAAATCTCATAGGACAGATGATCCAACAATGCTCAAGAGAGCAGTTTAAACTGTGCTTTAGAACCCATGGTGGATTCCATTTCGGGCACAGGGCTGAAGCCTTTGGTCATGACAGATCAAAGTTTGCCAGTAGGTCGAAGTGGTCTTTGCTTTGTCCTATATCTGCCCTTCTATGGTGATGCAATGTGTCTCAGATTGTGGAACAGTATCCTTCTATCAAGAAGGGTGCTAACTTCTTCACCTCGAAAAACCATAGGAAAGAGTTGGTTTTTTGTGGTAAAACAGTCTTATGTGGAAGAATGTGTCCTTTGTTCGTATCGCTGTGAAAAAATTATCCACTTCCACTCATACGATTATCCAGTATTTTTACCAATTGAGGGAAGCATTCAGGATAAGATGGCACTCCAGTTCCCTAGCTTTCTGCAAGATGGGATCAGAGGTGCTGGAGGATAAGCATAGGCATCCAAACCATTCCAATTTATGGAAAGAGCATTGACTGCCCAGGCCTTCAGATCTGGGACTGGAGAGACAAAAGTTGGGAGTTTTGTGTTCCACCTTGTTGCAAATAGATCCATCAGAGGTCGATCCCAGAAGGTACAGATTCAACTGAATACAGAGGAATGAAGTGACCATTTGGATTGTATTAGCTGATTTCTTCTGGATGAGACTGCTGATTTCTTCTGGATGAGACTGTTGATACATCTAGTCTGCCTGGAATGTGACAGACTTGAATGTAGATTTGTTGCTGATGACACCACCTCAGAAATTCCCAAACCAGGAGGCAGAGGTCTTGGGATTTGGTCTTTGGTCCCCCTTGCCTTCTGAAATAATTCACCATAGTGGAGTTGTTAGATAGAATGAGTACACCCTTTCCATAAAGCGTCTGCTGCCACCAATGAAATGCTTTCACTATGGCCTTCATCTCTAGAATATTTATGTACAAGAGTTGATCCTGAGTGTGCCACAACCTACTGGCCTCCTGAAATGAAGGCAGGAGGTGGGCACCCCTGATTGCCATGCTTGCATCTGTACACATCATTATTCCCAGAGGCTGGACCTACAAGAGAACACCCAACGTAAGCCAAGTGAGATTTTCCCATTTGCTGAGATGTGACCTCATATAATCAGAAACTAGGACTGTTTGTTCCATGAGCAAAGCTTCGGTCACCATTGGGACAACAGTATCATTTGTAATGGCCTCATGGACAGGTGACCCAGGATGATGAGATCTGCTGCTACATTGAGGAGACCCAATAGGCAAAAGAATTCTCAGACTGAGATGCGATTCTTTGCAAGAATTGAAGTCACCATCAAAATGATTTTCAAAGCACATTCATTAGGGAGGGAAACTATGCTCTGATGCATTTTGAATTCCATACCCATGGGGGTGAAATTTTGCAATATTGGATGTGTCCTTGTTGACAAGGAATCTCAGGCTGAGTAGGAGTCAAACAAGGGAATTCATGAAAGAGCTGAGGTCTATAACTAGCCTTTGGTACCAAAAGAAGTCTTGAATAAAAGCCAGGTGATTTTGTGCTTTGAACAATCTCTACTGCCCTTTTTGTGAGAAGACTGTTCATTTCCTGCTGCAGAATGTCTGCTATGAACGGATCTTTTGGGTCATCTGTAGCTGGAGGATCCCTGGACATTGGAGAAGGGGCACTAAATGTGATCTAGAGTCCCGGCAAAACAACTTGCAGGACACATGAATCACTGGGGTAAAGTCTTTCCCAGGCTATTGCAGAGTGGCTGAGTCTCTCTCTCCCCCCCCCCAATCCAGATACTTGACAAGGGAGGCATGAGAATGGCATCATTTCTTTCTGGAAGGAGCCTGTTGTAGAGAGAAACTGGGACGAAAATGATCCCCCTCTTTCTGCTTTTTGCCCACATTCATTCTCAAGAACCATGGCTTGGAATGTGTATAGGCTCTGTTTGGTGCATCTAATGGGGGGGTCCTTTCTGTTCCTATGATCCATATTCTTAAACAATCACTGAGGTCTCTGATGCTGGCCCTGAGGTACATATGTCTCAATGCTGGCCTGTTTGCATACTTCCTCCACATTGCCATTAAAGAGTAGGTTGGGGTAAAATGTCTGTGATCTAAGCATGGCCTTGTGAGACAGATTCCCATACATGTCCAGTGGGCACAATGGCATGTTAGGATAAGCCGTGTTCTGATAACTGGAAAATTGCTATTTATACCAGGTCCAGCATAGAGCATATAGCAATGATGTTCCAGACCAACTGTTGTGCATCACAAGTGTTTCCAGTCCATGTTACCGACATGGGTTTTGACATTCTCAGGCCTGCTACATCTCTGTCAATGGATGGAACTTGTGTGAAACAATGGTGTGTGTCTTATAGTATGCTTTACTGAAACTGGATAGCAGTCATTGCTATGAAAAGAACAGTCTATTGACACTTGGGTCCTGTAGTTGCCTTTCTAAACAACTCAATAAGTCAGCCACTCAATCAGACTGTGGTAACAATTTGAACACTTGTTGGTCTTTCTTGCCTAATAGATCAACAGAAGTTGGAACTCTTAACAAATCTGTTGACAGAGCAGGAGGACATGGACAAAATACTGGTGGTAACAGGCTAAACACATCTTCAATCTTCAATCAGTGACTGGAAGGCATAGTCTTCTTGTCATCATTGGGTTGAGCACAGATGAAATCTTAGATGGTATTGGTAAAGCTTGCCAAGAGTTGACAGCTAACCATACTAGAAATCCGTCCCGACTGAGATATAGTAACTTCAAGGCAATCGCTACGCGAGTCATCGATGGTATCAGGCATCTGGGACTGAAACATCTCTGTAGCCAAAACCACGTAAGTTTTGACGGGCTGTCCTAGGACCATTTATTGTTTACCTTTGATGGCATAGGAATAAGATGGAACTTAAAGGTACCTGGTCTACTTGGCTCAGTAAATGGTAATGGACTGGTTCATGGCCCTTGGTCAAGCTGAATCCATCATATCAACTGGTCATATAGCAACCTGGGTGCAATGTGGCACTATAATGAGTAGGCTGATCCCTGTGAGTGCAGGTTTTCTGATGCTGGTACTGAATATGAGATATCTGATCAATGTAAGTAGTCCCATCATTTAACATTATAGGCAGGATTGGCTTCAGTGCTGACCTAATGTGATCTAAATATGATGGTACAGGGCTATCTTTTTCTCCTATCGGTGCCAGGCTCATGATGCTGGGATGGGTTATGGGATATTGGATCCACAAAACCAGCCTCCACCGACCCCACTAGGTGAGACAGTGTCTGAGCTGGATTTGCCGATTGTTGATCTGCCTCGTATATTGGAAGAGTAGACTTGCTGTCATACCTTTGCAGCATAAGGCATAAGACCTTTTGGTATCACTGAAAGCGTCTTTTCCAGTTGAGGGGGCAAGGGTGGAGATGGGGCTGTATGTGTAGCCATAGCTAAAAAGGTTAACCTTCTTTTCTCATTCACTGATGAGCCCTCTACTTTACAAGTCTCCTCCATTAGAAATTTCTTGACCGAGGCATTGTCTGCATTTATACTGATGACATCCTTGTCTTTAATATTGTGCTTATTTGCATTCCCTTTCATTCTTGATTGTCTGACCAGGACTGCAGCCCACTGATTCTCCATCCATTGTGTGCATACTCTGCATGTATTGCCTGAGTGACATTGCACACATTCCTGGCATGTAATACGATTATCATCCACCAGTTTCAGGCATTTGCACCAAGCACATTTTGTCCTACCCATTGTATAGACACCTGTAAATATAGGAAACAAAACAGCAGCTATACAGGTGAAAACAGTCAAGCATTGCTTTATAAACCAACAAAGTGGACGTTACTGGACTATTATGCTGTCTATAAAAAATTACCTGTAAATACAGAGAGCACAAGCGATAGTCTCTACAGGTGAAGTCCATGGAGCATCACTTTTAACCTTACTTGAAGTGGACACTACTGAACAATTTGTTTTCTGCAGAAAAATACCTGCATGATTTAATGGTCTGTAATTTATATGGTCACTGACTGAAGAATACGAAATGTCAAGTAACGCAAAATGGTGCCAACATGTATAATGTACAATGAAACTGTTGTTCTAATAAAGTCAGAAAAACTTCATCTCAGACTGAACAGAGTGAGAAATAGTTGGAAATATAGATGGAGTGTACTTCCCTTACAAGAAAAACTCCTCCAGCTAGCTGTGTAGTGTGACAAGTA
The DNA here is from genome assembly GCA_029931535.1 of Margaritifera margaritifera. Classification (NCBI taxonomy): domain Eukaryota; kingdom Metazoa; phylum Mollusca; class Bivalvia; order Unionida; family Margaritiferidae; genus Margaritifera; species Margaritifera margaritifera. Next base: position 3,382,619 of record JAQPZY010001553.1, read on the forward strand.
ACTCTTGATATCAGATTTTTTCGAGGTCTTAAAGAAATTATACCTTGCATAAGCATAAGTAGTAACTGGAGTATAGACGGCATTTGGCACCGATTCCTGTATCTAAGAAGAAAATCACTGTCTGACACCCACCTATGTGGGCAGACTTTTAGTTGTTATAGCTAAAATGTTGCTTGGGAGGGCTGGGTTTGCCAGGTAGTGGTTGTACTCCAAAGGTATTACAATTGGGTAACATATTTGAAGAAAAAGAGTAACTTCTTCAGTCCATGTCATACAAATTACACCTCATGAAGACCTTTCAATAAAATCTTAGCTCAAAGTGTAATGTTCTGTATATATAGAAATACAGATTACCGTACCTGAGAAAAGTTGGAGCAACACGTAGAACTAGTGTACACTTCTCATTTATTGGGTTTCCATTGTAAAAGATGTCTCTAACTACTGTAGATTCTGAGATTATGCAAGACCCAGCTCGAGTTGTTGGGATTCCTAAGTTGTGAATGGCCTGCAATATATAAGCAAACAATATTGATCTTGAATGTAATAGAGTAAGTTTCCTCTTGATTCTCTAATTGTCTGAAGCCAATGATAGCATACAAGTAAATGTTGAAATAGCATGTCATAACATCAACAAAAATTACAGTGTAAACTGAAAACTTTAAGAAGAGAACAAAAGTTACGCAAATGGCTTGCCGTTGTTTTATTAACAGCATGAAAAAATCCATTATCAGTAGACTAAAGGCAAGAAAATTTGTAATTTATTTCATCTATCTGGCATTTCCAATAAAAGTGAAGGTTTGAGGCAAAATTTTGGTTTTCTGAAAATCCTGTCTCTTTGCAAAAAGAAAAATTTCTGAAATTTGTACCATCATCATAAAGCTGTATTTATTTTATATCTGGTCATGGGTACCTATAAAAGTTTATTGCTTAAAGGTCAAATATGAAAGTTTCTATTTATACTTATCTTTAAATCTTCAATTCCTGAAAACACCATATTCATTGTTCTTATTTCTTTTGCATTGTTTGTGAATAATTGTTTTAAAAAATGGGACCCTCATAAAAGTTGCTGCAGGTATTACTTGCCGCTGATATGTATGCAGAAGTGATGCATCAGTTAAACAAAGAACTCACTAGTATACAGATAACAGTGTAATGAATCTAGAGTAGATTATGAAATTAACAGTGATCCTTTGGAATTTTGAAAAAATTAAAATGGTTAAAATTACAGTTATGGTCATCAACAGATCACAAGAAAACAAATGATGACAATTACTGGACAGAATAATGAAACTACTATGCATTCAAATGCACAGCACATTTTATAACTTTTCTAATATATAATCCACACTGAGAAAATAAATACATCAGATTCCTTTGTCTTAGTCAACATTATCAATGATAACTCCTCAAAAATAAACTCGCATTTAAATGCAAGGCACGATCTCTGTGTATTTATTAACTTTTAGAATATATAGTCCACACTGAGAAAATGATCAATGATAACTCTTCAAAATAAACTGGTTCTTTGAAATTATGCATGGTGGACCCTGCCCCCTTTAACTGTAACTCCTTATCACTTAACATATTCCACCATGTTCTACTTGATATTTGCTGCTCTTATTTCTTGATGATAAATCCATAATGTAAAAAGTTTAAAGAAGATATGTGATTGCAGTTCAAATTTCTGTACTATATGGAAGGGAACGACTTATTTTGCCAATATTCTTCTTTTTCTCTCTCTATCTCTCTCTGTCTCTCTCCCATTTGATTGCTGGCTCACTCATTTTCTCTTGATGATTGACTAAATCATATGTCTAACTCGTTTCTTCACTGTTTAGAAGGATTTGTGATGATTTGATTGCTTGCAATATACTTAGTAAAAAAGGAAAAAAAAACAGAATCAGCAGTATGGCCGATATGGAAAGCTCTTCGTAATTTTTCCTAGTCTGACATGGCAAAATGGGAAGGTCTATTTCCTGCATCTTTCGTCATTTAGGAATTTATAAAAGGAAAATGAACAGCACTTTTTCCTATTTTTTCATCACAATCTGTGACCATATACTGCACAAGATCTGTCAATTTTACTTTAAATGACCGTGTGATCAGTACACTTCATCACACATAACAGCAAACTGAGCATTAGTCAAGGGAGGTAATGCAACTGGTAATTTTGAACAATCTAACTTTTTAAACAATTGAACTCTCCATTAAATTTAATGGTCAATGTCAGGAATTCGGTTGGAGTAAACTGTACCTGAGAAACAGATTTTTAATCTGTTCATAATGTTCTACAAAAGCATGAAAAATTTTATATATGAAGATTTTCTCCAAGACTGACCTTTAAAGCAAGGTATTTTATATATTGTGTTTCTCCTTTAGTATGCAGTAAGTGTACTGACCATTTTCTACTCTTGCTTTTGAGGCTGCAACTTATTTACACTTCACTACACTATGTAGTGTCTAGGTGTTACAGGTGAAGTCAGGCCTGAGTCTACACTGCACTGTGGGGTGTTAGCCTTTGATTGATTCACGACCTATGAAATTACCACCTGATGTCATCTACTATTATATACGGCAATACACAAATTGAACAGGTTGATCTAACTTGTGCCTGTTGACCAGAGTATAATTTACACCTGTTGAGTGTAGAACAACCACTGCAAGAATATAATACCAGCATGTATAAGTTAACTATACTAAACTACACCCTATATCGAAGTGTAACATGGTCAATCCACATTGTGTTTACTGCATGAAAACTCAAGCATCCCACCTAATTAATCTTTTTAAAAACCTAGGTTGATCTCATTATTGGTTAAAACCTCTTAAGAAATAACATTTATTTAAATTTTCTAAATAATTGGCAATAGACTTATCACTGAGCGTAGTTTTATCATAGAAGATTTTCATTGCTAGAACCCACCCACAACCAATTAAATTCTTTAATTGTGGTTAATTCTTTGTACTTGCTATGTTAGTTCTCAGACAAATCAAAAAGAATATGCAAGAAAAAAATTAAATTAAAAGCCTAAAACTGAAGACAGAGTTTTAAATAAGTTTAAATGTTGTTCAATTCTCAAAGTGTCAGGTTTACTGTATATTTACGTATTTCATGATAAAAACTAAAAATACTGTTTAAACCATAGTACCCAACCCAAATCAGCCAGAAACACATCTAAATTACCTCGCTACAGAGAAATTCTCTAATGCTACTCCTTAGTACTTTTCTCCCATCTGCCTGTCTGGAATAGGGGGTGGGGCCAGCGCCTTTCAGCTGAAATTCCCACCGTTCACCTCGAGTGTTAACAACTTCACCAAGATACCTATCAACAAAAGAAAATATGATGTTTGATAGTGTTCCAGTTTGGAATTTCTTATAGGGGGTGGGGAAGAGGGGTACTTTTAGCAAAAGGAGCACTTTTGTTGAAGAATTGGGCACTTTATGTAACAAGGTGCATTTTTTGTGATAAAAATACTTGATGACAATAATTAAATTTAGAATCTAATCTTTTTGGAAGTTGAAACAGACAAAAAGCACATTGAAAAATAAGTGGAATAAACAGAAAATAACACAGATTTAAGAAGGTGTTTTAGTGATATGGAGAGGCAGGGGGTAGGGCACTGGAACAGGTTGGAAGGGCAATGAAGGCACTGAGGGCACTGAAGCCTGATTGGGGGGGGGACCAATAGCTGTTTATATCTAGTTGAATCAATGTTGGATGGATAGCAGAATATTCAACAGTAAAGAGAGATATAATTTATAAAACAGTACATCTGTAGGTTTTATTTCCTATTTCTACCTAACACTGTGACAGTCACCCCCACTGCTCACAAATGCTCTTGTCTGTCTGGAAATGTACCCCTGAATGATTCCCAGTATGTGAAAGGGGCACTTTAAAAAAACATTTCTGCAAACTGAGAAGAGTGGAAGTTATATTATATTACAACAAAATCTTATCTTTCTCAATTTATTCATTCCTTTTAATGACCAGGAATCAGTTACAGTCATACTGCAAACTCATTTATTTTCATGGGTATCAATTTATGTGGTTTTGTGAAATTGACATTTTTGTGGGTACTTAAATTCTTAGATTTGGAAGGAGTCCTATGTTTTCCACAGAGGGAAGGAGTTCTATGTTTTCCACAGAGGGAAGGAGTTCTATGTTTTTCACATAAAAAATGATCATTGTTAATTGGGTCTTTAAATTCTTGATTTAAGGCAACCACAAAATCCACAAAAATTGGTACCCAACAAAAAATAGTGAATTCACAGTAATTGTTTAAAACAGACTTTTGTCATTGATCCATTTTGAAAACAGACTATTGTCATTTATCCAATCTGAAACAGACTATTGTCATTTATCCATTTGAAACAGACTATTGTCATTTATTCAATTTGAAACAGACTTTTGTAATTTATCCATTTGAAACAGACTATTGTCATTTATCCAATCTGAAACAGACTTTTGTCATTTATCCATTTTGAAACAGACTATTGTCATTTATCCAATCTGAAACAGACTATTGTCATTTATCCATTTGAAACAGACTATTGTCATTTAACCAATCTGAAACAGACTATTGTCATTTATCCATTTGAAACAGACTGTCATTTATCCAATCCTAAACAGACAGACCATTGTCATTTATCCAATTTTTCTTACAGGCAACCGTTAGCAGCATTTGAACCTGTCTCTATGGATTTAGTATGTACAATCGTGATGAAGAGTGGCCCAAAGTCATGTGAACTTGATTCGATTCCGACATCACTGCTGCTTGAGTGCTTAGATCCAATATTGCCTTCACTAACTGATGTTATTAATACAGCTCTCTCATCCAGGGAATTCCCACCATTTTTCAAAACTGCCATTGTAAAGCCTCTGCTGAAGAAACCAACACTTGAACATAACGATTTAAAGAACTACCGCCCAGTTTCTAACCTCCCATTCATGTAAAAAATCTTAGAAAAAGTTATTCTATCCGAACTTGTATCTCACCTGAATTCAAACAGTCTTTTTAGCAATGTACAGTCTACATATCGCCCTCGCCACAGTACCGAAACTACCCTTCTGAAAGTCGTTAACAACCTTCTCTCTGCTTTGGATAGTGGAAAGATTACAGTCCTCACCCTCCTTGACTTGTCTGCAGCATTTGACACAATAGACCATGATATATTACTTCACCATCTCCAGCATGTATTTGGCATTCACGATGCAGCCTTAATATGGTTCAAGCTCTACTTGGTCAACAGGACACAAATTGTGTCCCCATATGGAAAACACTCCAGTCCAGTTGATCTATGTTTTGGTGTTCCACAGGGTTCTGTTCTTGGACCTGTTCTCTTCATTATATACACTCAGCCACTCTCAAGTGTCATAGACTGTCATCCAGTGTCTCACCAATTGTATGCTGATGACACCCAAATATATAAATCTAGCCACCCAACTGAAGTTGATGCTACCATCCAAGGTGTAGAGAGGTGCATTTCCGATGTGAAATAATGGATGACATGTAACAAGCTGCAGATGAATGATGATAAAACTGAAGCCATTCTTATTACAACACAAAGACTTTCTCATTCACATCCTTTACCTCAAACAATAAATATGAGCAACACCAACATTTAATTCACACAGTCAGTAGGAAACCTAGGTGTTTCTCTCGACATTACTCTCTCATTGCACCAACATGTCATGAACATATGCAAGGCTGCATATCTTGAGCCGAGATGCATCAGCTCCATTCGCAATTATCTTTCAGTTGATTCCACTAAAACACTTGTGTGTTCCTTAGTACTTTCAAGACTGGACTATTGTAACTCAATTCTATCTGGTTCGTCTCAGTATCTACTCCAGAAACTTCAAAAAGTTCAAAACACAGCAGCTCGGATCATCCTTACAGTACCTCGAACAGAGCACACACACCCCTGCTCTGTACCCGACACTGGCTACCCATTCGATCCAGAATCAAACACAAAATTTGTTCTCTGTGCTACATTTCAATGACTGGCTCCAGTCCAACATACCTATCTCACCTCACAAGATACTTACGCTCCTCTTCTGACACTCGTGTTCTCATTATTCCCACTATCAGAATGAAGTCATACGGACAACGTTCTTTTGCATACCAGGGCCCAGCAAACGTGGAACGAATTGCCAACTGAACTTAGACACAAAGACACAGTGATCTCATTCAAGAGTGCTCTTAAAACTCACCTATTTCGACTGCAAGAATAGACTTAAAGACTTAATAATGTTTCCTTACTTTAACTATTTTCAGCATGTTTTTGTTTTCTAATATCATGGTGTTTGTTTTTCGTAAACATATCATTATATATGTTTTTATGTGTTATCTAATGTTGTAAAGCGCTTAGAGCTTCTAAAGATTAGGCGCTATACAAAGTCCTCATTATTATTATTAGTATTATTCTTACATTAAAAAATAATAACTTTTGTCAATGTCAGGATAATTCGTGTGCTAAATGAAAATTATCATTTTCCCCTGAATATCTTGTCTTGAAAATGACCATCTCTATTGTGCACTGATGCACCCTGCACATTCATGGCCCATTCAAAGTGAAATAGGTAAACTATTTTGCATTACATCCTTGCTTGCAAATACTGAATACTTATGTGATAATATTTTGGTGTTTGATTTTACAAATAAAGAGTACTATTTGCAGTTCTGGTGTTTGATTTTACAAATAAAGAGTACTATTTGCAGTTCTGGTGTTTGATTTTACAAATAAAGAGTACTACTTGCAGTTCTGGTGTTTGATTTTACAAATAAAGAGTACTATTTGCAGTTCTGGTGCTTGATTTTACAAATAAAGAGAACTATTTGCAGTTCTGGTGTTATATTTTACAAATAAAGAGAACTATTTGCAGTTCTGGTGTTATATTTTACAAATAAAGAGCACTATTTGCAGTTCTGGTGTTTGATTTTACAAATAAAGAGAACTATTTGCAGTTCTGGTGTTTGATTTTACAAATAAAGAGTACTATTTGCAGTTCTGGTGTTTGATTTTACAAATAAAGAGCACTATTTGCAGTTTTGGTGTTTGATTTTACAAATAAAGAGTACTATTTGCAGTTCTGGTGTTTGATTTTACAAATAAAGAGTACTATTTGCAGTTCTGGTGTTTGATTTTACAAATAAAGAGTACTACTTGCAGTTCTGGTGTTTGATTTTACAAATAAAGAGTACTACTTGCAGTTCTGGTGTTTGATTTTACAAATAAAGAGTACTATTTGCAGTTCTGGTGTTTGATTTTACAAATAAAGAGTACTACTTGCAGTTCTGGTATTTGATTTTACAAATAAAGAGTACTACTTGCAGTTCTGGTGTTTGATTTTACAAATAAAGAGTACTACTTGCAGTTCTGGTGTTTGATTTTACAAATAAAGAGTACTATTTGCAGTTCTGGTGTTTGATTTTACAAATAAAGAGAACTATTTGCAGTTCTGGTGTTTGATTTTCTTTTTGTTCACGTAGATATACTGCAATTGGGGATAAGTATACAGTCCTGAAAATTGTATGGGCTCTACATAGGAAAAGAAGAAAAGCTTGATCCTTAATGTAGTATGTATTAGAAGTAACATGTTATTCCCTCTCCACAGACTAGTTCATGTCTAGAAATTATTTAGATAAGGCCACAGAATGGTGAGAATATAGTGATTCCTGAGAAATAAAAATCCTCAGATTTGGTTATCTGCCAGTCTCTAGCCCACACAACCAGTATAAAGATAAAACAATGGTTGAAACGGCCTGAGAAAAATGGGCTATAATTAGCGTAATCAAAGTGGTTTTTATTCAATCACCTATGTTTTACTATGGGTATTACATTCATTTGTTTATGTTCCAACTTAAATTTTTCAGATCAGCTTAAAAAATGTGCTTGGTCTCCAGAAAGTGTATTACTACTAGAAATCATTACAAAATGTGAAACTATGGTTTCCATAAACCTGGCAAGATAAATAACAGCATTGAGTATGTGCAACGGGTCCAAACTGAGTGAATATATCTCAGTCAACAGCTAATATTTCCATACTTTGATTCAATAATACATTACTTGTTTGCAGTAAATGACAGTTTGCTGTATTGATAATTATTTTCCTTGCCTGCTCTCTCTTTACCACCATTCAATTTACAATACATAAATTTCCCGATCACAAGCAACAACTTTAGAAACAAGTCTAACAACATTTTTCCATTTATAAATTTTACCTGAAACACTGTTATAAAGCTAAATTAATGGGCCCTGCAATGTTGAACATTTAGCATCATCTACTGAGTGATGCCACATTTAAGCACTCAGCAAGCTTGTGTAAATACCTACTAGTAATTCAATACATGTAATACAACTGTATTTGATATACATGTGCTGGAAGCAAGAAATATTTAGCACTCTACACCAAAGCATTAGTTTTTCTTCAAAACCTATCTATTCTTCTATAATTACATGGCAGCCCCATCTCCCAGTTGTCCAGAGAAGTAGCCAAACTGGTGACCACAGTAGCAGTGAGCGGCTGGTTCCGACCCCGGCAGTATTTTATTTCCACCAAAATACTCCACAAACTCGGGTCTCTTCACCTGATCCTCTCCTATATCAAGCAGTGCAAGGGCAGATGTGGAGTAGGCCACAAGAGAAGGGTTCTTTACAGGTGCTGGTTTTACCAATGAAAAACAAGCCCCCGGGACCTAAAAATATAAATTCACATCTTGCAGATATCAACATTCTGTAATTCCAAATCACACACCCGTATTCGAATCGCTTAGGTGTCTTCTCTGATGTCTGCACGTAAATATTTTTAGACGCAGTGAATCAAACTTTTTATAAATCCCAATTCATTTTTATTTTCTTTCATACAATAAAGCTAAAAATATTTTGAAAGCTAAAAGAGTGGATATATAATAAATACAAAAACACGTTTTGTTCTGAGTCGGGGGAAAGAACTTGTTTGATATGGCTTATGAATAAGTCTCTGCCTCATGGCCTTGACATATCCCTATGCCATATCAAACACGTTCTTTCTGCCAACTCAGAACAAAACACATATGCAGTTTTGTGTATATATTGCAGTTCATAAAATGTATAATAATAAGGGCTGTTCCATTTAAATATACATGGTACCCAGGGAAGGCACTTTTAAAAAATATATGCCAGGGTATTCTGATTCCTCAAAGTGTTCATATGAAATTGATACAAAATTCTAAATTATATCTATGGGTAATTACTCCACATTAAAAGTACCCTCATTGGGTTCCAAGTATGTTTTACTGGAATAGCCCTAATAATAACCTAATAATAATCATCATCATCGTTATCAGCATCAGCATCATCATCATAATACTGGTAATAATAATAATAATAATAATAATAATAATACATTGTAGCTTTACAATACTATAGCTTAGTAGTAATGATGGATGAATTGCAGAGGGGCCCACTCTCTACAATTTATTCAGCAGGTCTCAAACTTAAGACAGAAGAGCATCTGTTGGAAAATCAAAGTTTGAAAAGAAAATGTGCCTGCAGGGGCCATAACTCTTCTAATTGATGATGTGGAATGCTGGAAATCCAACTCATTCAAGGTTTCATAAATATAAAGATGCATGGTAACTTTGCCTGAAATGCAATATTCCTTAAAGTTGGTAAAGTTATGCAGTGGACAGCAAAGTTAAGTTGACTGGTAATCAGAGGCCACAATTCTTATAATTATAATGTGAAACACTTGAAATTAAATTCATTCAAGGCCTCATAAATATAACAAAGCTTATTAAAAGTTATGCCGTGGAAATTATTGTCAGTTGGATGGGTAATAATGGGCCATAACTCCTGCAAATGATGTTGTGGAATGCTGGAAATCAAATTGTTTCAGTCTCATCAGTACAAAACCGCACGCCAAATTCGGTTGAAATGCAACAACGCTTCATACAGTTATATTCTGAAATCCAAAGTCAGAAGGATGAGAAATCAGGGGCTATAACTCCTGAAAATGATGTTATGTAATCCTAGAAATAAAACTCGCTCAAGGTCTCATCAATCCGAATCCACTTGCCAAATCTGATTGAAATTCAACAAATTTGGTGAAGTTATCTTGTGGAGCAATCTGGGGAACATAACTCTTCTAAATGAGACTAAACCCATGACAGGTGCATGTAAGTCTAAAAGGGACTTTTCATACCAACTGCATGTGAATAAACTTAATGGTTCCTGAGCCATACTGGTTACAAGGATCTGCTGTTGCTGTAGTGATGTAACTTTGATGGAAAAAAGGCAACAATTCCATCAAAATTGGAATAACTACATGTAATTACATGTAATAAACAATTCACCTGCCAAATGATATCCAATTATCTGTTAGGGTTGCAGAGTTATGGTGCTTTACAAGAAGTGTGAACAGATGGACTGACAGACAGACGGATGGATAACGTAATTACTACAGGGTTCCAACATCTCAATGAACGGCCATAAAAAGGTAACTATAGTGGTCAAAGAACAGGCCCTAGATGTACTCCACATCATATTTTCTTTGAACAGTATATTCCAAGAAACTGACCAAAACCTTAATTCCAAAAACTAAAACACCCATGCTGTTTGAAAGACCACTGGGAGAGCTATGTAACAAAACTGGATGATTTACCATATCAAAAGTTTTGCAAAGGTCTCTGAACAAAACATCCAATACATGTAATACATTATAATTACCAATCTGTTGTAATCAATGCTTACCTAAACCAGTAAGAGTAATGGCTGTAGCGTACTAACAGTGGGGGGGGGGGGGCCGACAGGGCAATTGACCCAGGTGCCTGAGGTCTTGGGTGCCAAAACAGCTGATACAAATTCGGGCCTTGTATTCTGGCCCTTTGTGGCATCATTGTCGCCCCAGGTGCCATTTACCCTTAGTACACCACTGACTAGGGAATATCATTGAGAGCACCTTGGGCAAAAAAGTCACTTTTTGGTCCAAAACATTGCTTTTAGCAGGCAAGTGATATTCATGTCACCCTGTGTCACCGGCTATGAGGCCAAAAAAACAAAAAAAATATGTGTGTTTCCTATTGCACTGGTTTTAAAATTAGGGTAGGCAGGTAGGTATTTTTTTTTTAAACATTATACATAAATCAAATAATATTTCCAGCACTTTAAAGTACTGGGCAAAACTGGCTCAATTAGATGCACAAATCAATTTCGACAATGGAACAAAGGTCCAAGTAAGTAGTGCTTATCACCAAGGCTGGAACATTTACACGTGTAAATGGCTTTGTTTAATTGACTGCCTGTAAACATTGACAAAATTAATAAGCATGTAAATGAACATGCATGTAACTGTCAGTGATCCAATTAAATGATATATTTCTAATCTCACTGCTTAAGAGGAATATTTAGTAGGATATTTAAGTTCAATCTTTTCTTAAAGTATTACGATTTTAACATTAAATTTGGCATCGCTATGACAACACTTTATTTTATGAGGGTATCTCAGTTAGTATAATATACTATTCTCACCTGAGGCCCTCAGGATATATTAAGCGCAAAGTGCAAACGACACTCACCAACAGCGTAAATCAGAGAGCATGTAATTCAATATTTCCAACAGAGTAAATCAGAGAGTATGTATTTAAATATTTCAATTATTAACATGACAACTGCCCTTCAAGACAATTGTTATACGATTTTGTTTTGAAAACATTTAGACTTGTTTCTGATCCCATGGTTATGGGGAGTTCATTCCATAAAATAGCACCTGAGCAAGCAAATGATTTTTTAAATGTATTTGTTTTTGGATATGGTATTCTGCATTGGTCATTTGTAATTGATCTCAACCTAGGTCCTTGGCGTTGTCCCTCTGACTTAAAATAAAACATACCAAGCAAATATTGAGAGCAATGTTCATTCTTAACATTGTACATTAATAATGACTTGTGGTAGGCTAATCTGTATTCAAACCTCAGCCACTTCAATTCCGAGAATAGAACCCTGGACGGTGTATCAAATGGTAAATCTAGGATAACTCTTGCCGTCCTTTTTTGAAACCTGTGGATTGTCCCAATATTGCTATCAATTGTATTTCCCCAAACTGTGCAGCAGTAGTCCAAATGAGGAAGAATGATGGAAGTTGATGAGAATTACACATCTGGTTGATTTACTGAGAATGCAGCAGTATTACACAACATTACACATCAGGTTGATTTACTGAGAATGCTGGTAAAATTGTATTTAAGCTACCGGTATATTATTTATCTTTGAAAAACATATTTGTTAACAGAAACTTTGGTTAATAACATTTTATTTTAAAGAAACACCATTCCAAGCTGTAGCCTGTAAGCCACTGTACAGATTCTTAGTCCTTGTAGATCCTACTAAAACATCCCATGTGCATGTCCACAAACTATGTCCAATTGTATTTATTTTTTTATTTAATCATGTACATGTATGTAGCTGTAGGAAATAATATAATGATGATCCAAGGGAAGTTAGTAGTATAGAGAGCGTACCTTCTGGCCCAGTTAACCTTTTTTTTTTTGCATTTTAGTCGATTTAAAAACATTTGACCAAAATGCACTGTTTTAAAATACCTTTTTAACCATATTAACCCATTTCATACAAGATACAATTCCAGTCATACTTTACCTTTTCATTCAGGATACGATTCCAGTTATATGTTCACTTTGTTCCATTTACCATTTCACAGAGGTATACATTTAACTTTGTAATATGTCATTATTTTATGTGCACTCTTTTGAAAAGAATGAAATAAAGGTAGAAGGTACACAAATGCTGTATCATGCAGTGACACCATGAGTTAAACAACCCACCCACACACCCCAAAAAACCTGGTAAAAATTTTATGTACAAATTTGAATGTGTGGAGATCAAAATGGTGGACAGTACTGAAGACGCAAGTGATGGCAGTGATGTGCATGCTGAATTTGTTCAAAATATAGACAATTTTGTTTGGAAAATTAACATTTTAGGCAGTGGGGATCGTTATCTTTATTTCATCAAAATCAACTGAGTTAATGATAATTGTTAGTTGAAAATTTAATTTCAAACATGAGTTTTACTGTGTGGAGATCAACATGGCAGAGAATTCTGAAGCAGCAAGTGATGGCAGTGATGTGAATGCCAATTTTATGAAAATAGACAATTTTGTGGGGGAAATTGACATTTTAGACTGCGGATCATGATCTTGACTTCCACAAAATGAACTGAGCTGATGATAAATGGTTAGGCCAACAACAAAAAATATGTGTGTTTCCTATTGCACTGGTTTTAAAATTAGGGCAGGCAGGTATTTTTTCTTTTCTTTTACATTATATATAAATCAAATAATATTTTGTCAAGCACTTTAAAGTGCTGGACAAAACCAGCTCAATTAGATGCACAAATCAATTTTGACAATGTTATTTTTTTTAATTAAAAAAAAAAATTTTTTTTGTGGAGGTGGGGAAAAAGTAGGATCGGCAATGAGAAACATGGACGGTCGGCCGACCAGAAACACACATATTTTTTTGTTTGGCATTAGTATAATTTTTTTTTCTTCAAAACACAATTTTAATGTGCGGAGATCAAAAAGGTAGACAGTAATGAAATGGCAAATGATGGCAGTGATGTGGATGCTGATTCTGACATTTTTTGCTTTCATCGTCTGGCCTATGTCTCTTTGGAGAAATAGTTAGCTCAGACTCAGTGGTAACCTTACGTTTTATCCCTCCACTTTCACCTGAATTTTCATTCTCTGAATCTTCCTTATGACCTTCTTTGCCATAAAGAAAATAGTAAACTCATTTTATCCAAATAGAAAAGATCACCTCATTTGACAACTACTGCTATTAAAGTGATCATAACATACAATTTATTGTTTAAATGCAAACACAGACCGCTCCTTAATTAGCGTAATTGTTTCACTTCAAATGCAGTATCATGCATTGAAGTTGATCCTCTGTATAATGAATTAAAAAAATGAAAGACTCATTACTGTCATTTAATCAGTTCATGAAGGAAATGGACACTTACATGTATGTAAGTAAAGTGCATTTCATTCATTTGATTGCACTGACTTGGTGGATTGAAATCAAAGAGTGATCTGCTTAGGAGTATCTGGGCTGAGTAAAAACAATATAATAAGGTCATTTTAAACACTGCTAATTAATCATACCAGATTTGTTTTGTTTAAAGTGTTTTGACTGACTGATAATTTGGTCGCTTAGCCCATTATGCAGTCAAGCAGTAATAGAATCCATGCACATGCAAGAGTTATCAATGACCACTTACTGTAATATTACAGGATATAAATGAATAAATGAAGAGAGATAGATTCAAGCATTCAGTATGCCTGGAGGGCAAGAATAGCCATATAAAGTAATTCTAGTATGAAAATTTGCACTTGCCTGACTTGCTTAAAATAGGAAAAAAACATCTGTCCCAGACTTTGACAAATTTCACTGGTCCAACTTTTAAAATTAATAGTCTGAGGCATTGTACTATGGGATTTGATCAGCCCTGCCACTGTCCAATGGATTTTTATGAAAGAAACGTAAGTGAGTAGTGATGATATATGCAGGGTTCTCAACAGATTTAAAAACTGAAGATTCATTTGACCCTTGACACCAAAATCTCAAGACTCAAAATGAAAATCTCAAGAGTCAAAACTGTAATCTCATGAGTCATTTGTTTTTTTAGTGATGATATCATAGCTAGTATTGTTCATTATTCATGGAGTAAACTGATGCTTAACATTTCTTACAACTTTAAGAGATTTATTCTCCTTTTCCTCACAATTGTTACTAACTTTCTGTTTCTTTGGAGTCTGAAGGTCAGAATGATCATCACTGGCAGGTCATTTCTGAGACTGAGACAGGAAAGAAAATATACTTCTTTAGCCATTGTGATTAATTAATATGAGCCGGTGTATGACATTTCGGTGAAGGAAGAGGTGTACATGTTGTAGTTCACTTCCAAGAGTTTTAAAAATAAAATGCACAACCATTTTTAGTTTCCTTCACAAGATCACTGATTGGTGACCACTGATGGTATTAATTGTGATTATGAAGTTTCACACTTAACAGGCTCTCAATAGTTTTTTGGTCCAGATTTCCCTTTGAATCATTTTATTTTTGCAAAGGATGGAGAATGTCTTCTCTGTATCGGCATTAGAGTGTGTCAATGACAAAACAACCACACTAAGCCTGCAAGAAAGTTCAGACTTCAGTTTTTCTGTAGCTGGGTTTTTAAGGTTGATGACTGCTCTCCAATACTCCACCAAGCCAAGTTCATCCTGAGGAGAAATTTTTGGAGTTGGACATGAAATGTATTCCCAAGTTTCATATTTCTGAGCCAGTGGGTTTTTTTTAGCATTGGGAGAAAGCTCATATTTTGGCATTTTGACATGAATTGAACTAAAACATCTATCAGCTTCTCTTAAATATTGCTCTAAAAGCATCTTGAGCAATGAAAGAACAATTAAACAATACAAAACAATCAAAGGTCAGTCAATTTTTTTTTAAAAACTTGAAATCCATCATGGACTACCTTTGATCCCTATATTACTTATAACACCTCATAATACATCACGCATTTGGCCTTAAACTCTCAAGATTACATACATTAAGGAAATTAAATTATCAGCTTGTTGTGTACACATGTTAGCCTTCATAATCTGATAACAACACATCATTGCACTGGTATAACATTTCCAGTCCCCAGTAGACTGGTCCCATTGGTTTCTGTAATGTGGGGATAGAATGCACAAATAATAATAATAATAATAATAATAATAATAATAATAATAACAATAATCTTTTATTTTTCAAAAGCAGTATGTGTGTTAGATGGTCTTTAAAACTGTATTTTTTTCCTACGGCTGGTAGAATCACATGCATGTTAATGGGCAATCAAACAAACACCGATATTTGATTCAAAAGTTAATCCAATCAAGCCATAATTGAGTGCCTCTTCCGCTATCTAAAACATCAAAGATAATCTCAAAACAATCTATAACTGTGATTCTGTTACATGTATGTGTGCCCACCTAAGTGTGACATCAGTGACCTGTTAGCTCTGCCCAGTTCATATTGATTTTTCATAGGAGCCAATAAGGTGTAAACTTTAGTCTAGCAAATGTTGATCACTGGCGCATATAGTCAATTTGTTATGGACAGTGTACACTCAGTAGGATATTATGCCAGAGGCGAATCAAGGGTAATTAAGACTGATGCTCCGGCCGAAATCAACGTGCATCATAAAAACGCAGAGGTTGGAAATTACATGCGTCAGAAACAGGTCAAATGTAAATTCCATGCATCAAAACCCAAAGGTACGCATCTATTGAGAATCCTGTATATGACAACGCAAAGTCTACTTGCTAATTTTTTGTAAAAAGTGTATTACATGTAAATGCTTTGAAGAAAAACTATTATTTGTTATTATTCAAATCTGAATATCAAGTCATTTTCTACACGCTTAAATAACTTATTCTCCATTGTACAACGTTGCTTATTTGTGACTTTGTGTCACTCTCACTGACCTCCATCCCCATTGGGACTACAAAACACTTTTTCAGTCTCCATTCCCCCCTCCCCCCTCCCATTCCTAAGGCCTCTGCAATTTTACGAGTTATAAACCTTGTCTCTTATTGTATTTTTACCTTACTGTCCATGTATTATAAGTGTCATAAACTCGCTGTCATCGCTGTGAATATTATCATTTTCTTGATTTTTGGTCAATTTTAACCTGGTGCATGATGTCACAAGCAGTCTGCTGCGCTTGCTATTTGGCTTCATGTTAGGTATTTGGGCTTTGATCGGGTAATTTTTAATCTTATGCCTATTTTAAAGATAGAACGTCTAATTAATGTTGCTGAATGAACATAAACTGACCTGACGGACGAAGTTTTGCTTCTCAGGGTCGATTGGCAGGGTCCGGAGAGCAAGGTTGTCGAAATGTAACGTCTCAAGCGTTGTCATCTTTGTAATTATTCTATGTAATGTTGAATACTGTCTGCGCCATGAAAGCATCCGGTGACTGTAATGATGAAACAATAGTTAAGGGATCAATTTTTGCAATATTGATGGAACTTCGACGTTCTTTTTGCGTAACCGTGAGCCAACGAAAAGAGTAGAAAGATACCAAATAAGCTGTATCCGGTTAAGATAACTTTCATTCGAATAGCGCACCGTTACAATGCTGTACAAACAATGAAAAATAAAGGACATGAATGGTATCGGAGTGGGTACAGGTCACTTCGACCAAAAACCAGATCGTTCCGGGTCGATTCGGTCGGGTTGTTTCGGCCCACTATGTCAACCGGGTCGATTCGGCCTACATATGTGGGTCGTTTCGGCCCACTACACTTTAAAGAGTTCATGTACATTTATGCAAATGAGAATGAGAATGTATAATTTATCTAGTTAAAATATGTAAATGTATGTATTGTGCAAAAGTGAGTAGAATAATAAATAACATATTTTCATGTGCATATATGCCTTGTGTTTGTAATGTTAACATCATTAAATTAAATAAATACTAATAATGGTACCATTTATTGGTCTTTAATTAATTTATTAATTCAATTAAACTTGGTTAAGTAGATGTTTTTCAATCTTCGTTGTTTCTTATCATCAGCTTTATTATCTGATTGATTAATGTATGTAACTGAATCCAAAATGATGATTCTTTTAGTCTATAAAATAATGTTATATCTTTCAGTCTTATAATTGAGTCTTTGATAAGAAAGATTGACATTTTGGAAATGGTCGATGTAATAAAAATCCATATGAAGAAAGAAAATGATCCGAATGTCAGAATAACGTTTTGGGTGACGAATTCCATTACTTCGATAATCCATGTTCTCTCTCTCTCTCTCTCTCTCTCTCTCTCTCTCTCTCTCTCTCTCTCTCTCTCTCTCTCTGATTTATTCTGTCTATTTCCTTGTTAATACACCATTATGGTTTCTCATATAATAGAACTTGGATTTTACTTGATTCATAAGCCTATATGTATGACCTGAGTATGATTCTTTTTTCATTAAAGCTTTGTTATGTTCTGTTCTTTTCTGTAATATACATATTTCATTTACACAAACTGTCATTTTTTAATCCTTAATTGGACCGCAACATACAGGCGCATTTAGTTGTGGTCTGTTTATGTTAATATTCAAGGGTTTAGGACCATTGCAATCAACATAAATCAAAGTCTTAAATACAACAAAAAGAAGACTATGCCACTAATCCGTTTTGAAACAAAGACCACAGTCCGCTCGTATACTTATCGTTCCTTTATAAAAACGTGAAAATGTAATCTTTGATCCTTAATTGGACAACTAATGAAATGAGCAATTAGTTGCGGACTCTTTAAGTTCATAGCTTTTAATAAGTGTTTGTAAAATAAATTGATGCTCGTTAACGATTGAGAGTCGGGTATTTGAAATACCGACAAAACATTGTGCCTATTTAAACTGAGGGAAAACACATTTTTTGTGTATCAACTGTGGTTTCTTGCTGGCAATAGTTGTATTTTGCACTTAGCTTAACTGTCTTTCATTTATATAAGTAATATATTTCAATATATAATTTTTTTTAACAATTAATAATTTGTGCATTATGTGTAATTCTGTGGTTCGACCACGGCAGCTCGTGTTCGCGATGTCAGCATTGCACCTGTGACACGGGTAAGTTATCTATATTATTATTTATATTGTTATTATTATTATTATTATTATTATTATTATTATTATTATTATTATTATTATTATTATTATTATTATTATTACTATTATTATTATTATTATTATTATTATTATTATTATTATTATTATTATTATTATTATTATTATTATTATTATTATTATTATTATTATTATTATTATTGTAATACGCACAGAGGTTCCTCTACCGAGCGAATCAAACACCTGCGTGAAGTTGGGCTGGAAGTCCCTTGTTTTCACTTATTTCCAAGGACTTCCCGACATCGTTCGTTGTCAACTGGAAGTTCTCGTAACGCGCCATGACTAGAAACAATTTTTCTCTAATCAATAAATAAATGACCACAATGTCACAACTAGAACTTCACAATTGCATGTCTTTCCTTGTTAGCATGCCGTGACAGGAAGCACATAACATAATTCAAACACCCAATGCAGGGAACTATTTTCCGATTCCATCCCCGGGTCAATAAAAACAACAGTCTGAACCACGTTTCGCACGTGCACTTCCACCAACTGCTACAATGAAAAGCATCTCCAAACAAAGGGATGACCTCTACCCAATTATTCTATGGCACAAAACAGTAGTTCTTGTCGCGAATATCTCCCGAAAGGCACAATCAATCAACACCTCTGAATTAAAATAGGAACTACTTGGCTCCATGCCCATTTATGCTAGTCTGACCCCAGCTCACACTACGAAACCAATCCACGCCACTGCAAAGTCTCTTAAAAACTGTAAGTATGACGTCTGTTTCTAGAAATTGGCTAATTACTGGGGCTGGGAAATATTTTCCCAACACCGACTTCCCATAATCAAACAACTAATCACTAAAATCTAACGAACCTATAAATGGAGTGGTAAATACAAATGGAACATACCCAAATTTATTACATTATTAATAGTAGCAGTAGTATCAAATAAAATGAATGACCCGACCGCAGCTGGTACGAGGTCACGGCGGGGGCACCCGGGCCGCGGGTGACACGGCGGGAGTACGCGGCACCGCCGCTCATCCTGGCGGCGCTCTGGGAGCTCTTCTACGGCACGAGGGACGATGAACTCTTTGCGCCCAGTGAGCGGGTGGTGCGGCACGTCTTCAGCGAGGTGGCCCTCGCGTAAGGTCTGCAAGCCCGGGCAGGCATGCGGCCGCACCGCCCGCTGAGCATCTACCGGGAGCTGCGGCTGGCACCGGACTCTCGGCAACGCCTCCGCTGATAGCCGCGGTTAGAAGTCCCCGCGGCCCGTGCAAGGCCGTGCGACCCGCGCCTACACACCGGGAAAGAAAGGCTCCCGAAGCTAGTCGAGCACGACGGCAGCGCCCGCTGTCGCGACTTTTTCGGCCGCATGATGAAATATGACGCAAGGTGGAGCCAAACCGGCGTTTTATCACTACTAGGACGGAAGCCCCGGCCACGTAGGGACAGGCTAGAAGAATATAAGACACGGCTCAGGCTGCACCCTTGCCTAACTTTTTGATGAGATCCGCGCAGGCATCGGACCGGTCCTGGGTCAGGAGCGCAATTTTGTCGGCATCCCTGATACCCACCGCGCCATGCGACGTTCGGGTGTCTGCCTGTACTTATTCAACTAGTCCTAAGAGAACTCGTCGACGGTCATGAAGCCATCCCGGAGAGTGCGCGAGACCAGGTTTACGATAGATTTCAGCTTGCCCTCTGCGAGGGTCCGAATTTCATCTAACTTTTGCGCCTTCACGCGGAGACGGCGAACCGCATATTGCCCGGCCAGCGAGACAAGCGCGTACACGAGCGACACGCCTTCCAGAGGGATCGCGAGAGAGTCGGCCGCCAAGGCGATATTTGGGGGTGGGGGTCGGGTGTAAGATTCAGATGCGTGGGATACATGCCAAGATAAGGCATGGTTAGTGTGTTTAAATAACCACACTTCACGTTATTCTTTCGATAAGCAACTGAACATTGATGTGCACCGCACCATTTGTCACGGTCTGTACCATTCTGATAAATTAGATGTAACCAGGCGATGAGACGATAAAGGCTGATATATTAAAAAAAAAAACTTTTTATAAACAGAGTTCTTGACTTATTGATAGGGAAACGTCGAGCTCTTTACCAAAATCTGTTGTCCTATCAACCTCCCCAGCAACCGAGAAACGGCATATTGAAGGGTCAGTCCCCCAGATCTCTGCGTGCAAGGTAAAGTTAGGTAATGTTAGGGCTCGGCATAGTAGGATTCCATCTAAAGTAACAAGATGAGACCTAACACAGTCATGAGTCAACGCGAAACCCAGCGTCGTTAAAAAGATCGCAAAGTTGGCGGGACGCACAGCCGCATCAACATAAGCCTTCGTAGCCGCATATTGTGGGTTCACAGGCTCCACCAAATCCACGATTTTATGTGCGTCCATATCCAGGTGTCCTTTTAGTGGAGAGGTTACATCAACAACGCCCAGGGAGGCGGCACCCATACGGTGAACGTATGATTTGGTAGCCGCATCCTGGGGGTCCACAGGTTTCCCCACGCCCACGATTTCGTTTGCGTTCATATTCTCTGAGTCGTCCATGGAGGCGTTTCCATCAACGTTCAATGTATGATATAGTTGCCTCGTCTTGAGGAGCGATAGGGTCCACCACGTCTATGATCCCATTAAAATTTATGTTCCTTTTTCCCGTCATAGAGTCGCCTATCTTGGCCACCCGAAGATCGATTTGTTGATTCAAAGTTGGAAGCATATTTTGCAGTAGTCTCTCCGCTACATTAACGTCTTCAAGATATTTTGCTTACACGGCGTCCAGGTCGTCGGCATCCTTTTTGGCGGACTCAAGTTGAAGGTCAGCATATGATTTGGTTGCCGCGTCTCTTGGCCGACAGGGTCCGCCACGTCCACGACCTTGTTTAAATTCATGTCAAGATCTCCAGTCATAACGTGGCCCGTCTTTTTGTCCCTTCTCGTGATGCGCCTGCAAAGATCATGATCGAGGGCTGCCAGTGCAGCCTATGTGATGTGGGGCATGGTATCAGGATCAAGGAACACTCCTTCTCGTCCACCGATAGCTTCTTCTCCTCGCGCTGCTCAGGTGTGAGTAATGCTTCGAGCCCCTCACGGATAGGCTGCGTGTGTGGATTTTCCCATTTCGTTATTGACACCTCTCCCATCCCCCATCCCCCCTCCCATCCCTGTGGTGCATATGCAGTCAAAACGGCGCATTGTTTTTCGCCTCGACCGGCGAGGTAGTTCACCACAGCGGAGTGGAAGTGTTTATCGAGCAGCTTGGGCATGGTGTCATGCAACCCCGGCACTCACCTCCCATTTACGGCAGTTCCACGTAGCTAATACGGAAGTTTTCCATCCACCCACTTGTCGGGGAGGCGTTGAAGTAACAAAGCAAGGAGGGTCCCCTCAAAAATATGAAGAAGTATGTCCAGATGACACCAAACGCCGGAGAAAGAAGATGGAAAACCATTCGTCCGAGCCCCGCTCGACCCACATATCTTAAATTTGTATTTTTCCATTTGCGATGTTCTCATTTGCTGGGTAGGTAAGCAGCGTAATGTTAATGAATGCGACGGACGAGATGAAGCCAAATACGACATTGAACACCCCGCCAACATAGTCCACGGTGGTGGCAAATGTACTCATTTCGGGAGCCCTGACGTTTGAAATCTTATTGCCGCCCACCGAAAGTCCACCAGACAGGGTCCCACAGGTGAGAGGAAGATAGTCCCTCACCGCCGCCACATAGGTCTCCTCGGCATCGTCGAGATAACCAGGTCCGGCAAGCGACATCTTGGTCAAGGGTGCTTTTCCCCTATCTCAAAAACGACTGAGCAATTTAGCAGATTTACCAGATTGCGCTTTGCGTCTAACACGGTCACCTTAAACTCCTGGAAGCCGTCCTCACGAAGCTTGGACCAGCGGAGCCCCGAGTAAGAGGCAGTGCGCTTCTCGGCCTACTTTTCGTCCCCCACCGAAACATCTCCAAGAGAGTGCTTGGGTCACCAAACAAGAGGTTGCCCGCTGTGCTGATCTGCTCGAGATGTATGTAGAGGTGCGGATGTTCAAAAACGCCAGCTGTTTTGGCCTCTCGTACGTGCCGGCAGAGTAGTATTCCCTGGTGTGGCCAAACAGAGACGACAACCCCATCGTAAGCTGAAACGATCAGGAAGCGTTCGTCGCTTTGAATGTCGTCCGTCCGGTCGTGGGGTTGTTTTTACACAAACAGGCCCATAACGGAGTCCTGTGAAATCTCCCCGAGAGTGGACACATTGTAGTACCCGTATAGTACCTGTCGGGGATCACAACCCTGGTGATCAGAACATTGGTGCTCACGCGCTGGTCAAACAATTCGAAGCTGTTGTTGCTTATGGCCGTCGACACGTTGTACCTCACACGCCCTTACGTTATCTCCCGCAGGCCAATGCGGTTACAGGGCCCACTGGGTATCACTATTTTGAAGGCAACGGTCCCAGATACAGGATTGGTCGGTACAACAATCATCTCCAAGAATGGTATTGCCGCGGCAACTCCGCTTCAATATTAACCCGAAATACAGCGTTGGCAGCGTGTTCAGCTACAGCACCGTGGATAGAGCGCACATTTGTGAGATATTGGCCAGCCCAGAGTATGCATGTATATGAGGCGGCTTTTTCAAGGCACCTTTTGAGGGCGGCTTTGAAGAGTACATTCTCACCAACACCAGGACGGACGCCTCCGCGCAAAAACGAAATGCGGGGGCAGACATCTTGCGGTACTGGCAAACCAAGTCAACTTTGCAACGGGTTGCGGTGTCAGTACTCGTGATCCCCTGTTGTTGGCAAATCTGCCAGCCATGACGCGAAGCGTTTATCGATTCCACGTTCTCTGCCAGGTGAAAAAATCCTCGTGCACATGAGGTACCCTCCGCCGCATCAAAGTGGATAGAAGGCGACTGGCGCAGATATAATCATGGAGGCCTATCTTCGCATGTGTATAGAATTTAATATAGACAAGAACGCCGACTGGCGGAAAAAGAAGATAGATACGGCGAGCTTGGTATGAAGTAGCTTTATTCACCTGCACACGACAAAGCCTATCAGGCGACGGCCGTGATCGACTCCCAAATACTCCGATTCGAGACGTCGCTGGACCATTATTCGAATAGAGGATTTGTGCGCAGATGCAAACTCTATCCACGATATTGGGTGTCGGGAAGGACTTCGACGTCCAGAACCAGTTTTTAACAAACGTGGAAGTCAACATCTCGCACGAGGAAGATATACCAGAAATCGATCAGTTAGTACCAGGAGGTGTTTAGTATGCCAAAAGTAAGTTGGACTAGGTCGTCGGTGGCGGCCGTTACATAGTACCCTTGGATATGAATCTCGAAGTGGGTACCTACGAGGGGTACAACAACGCACTCCTGATAGCAGACGAGAATCTGGCGCTAGGCACGAACACTGACGTTAATTCGATCAGGGTGCCCGCGCCGCCAGCCACCAGCGCTCCTTCGCAGCCACAGCCAATATCACACACCCAGACGGGTTTTGTCCCACTGGCTGCCCTCTCCGCCATCGATCCTATCCAGCCACAATCAATAACCCACACCTGGGCGGGTTCTAACCCACCGCCCGCCCCCAGAGCGGTCATCATACGGCAGGCGAAGGCCAAGCAGGAAGCCGTATGATATGAAATGTATTGCCGGAATCTTAATGTAATGTTTTCATCTCAGTCAAAACTTTGTTCACGCAAACTTAATTATTTAAACATTTTTTATACGGTGTTTTGAACAGTATATTCAGACGCTGTAATAGATTTTCTATTTTGTACTTGGCCACCTAAAACAGAAATCATACATCATCTAATACTCTGATTTAGATGCGCTATTCCTTGGACTTAGAAAGAAAGAAATCCATCATATTTCTTCTATAGGTGATGTTTGTGAGTAACATTTCTAAGAATTGTATCTTATCCACCATTTTCCATTCCACCATTCGTCTGGCTCATCTTTTCTGTCTTTTTATGTCATCTTCAGTCATGTCCGTCTCTATTTTGTAATAGGTTCTAGGTCATCTAAGAATAGTTAAATTCCACCCTTTAGATATATCCAGCCATGATATGGTGGGATATTAAAATTATTGCAAATTAAGTTAAAAATGTTTTAGATATATCTTGTTGTTTGTTGCATTAATTGCTTTATCATATGGAGATGGCATGGAATATTCAGGAAGAAGTTCTGTTATCGAAAAGTACATGTGAAACTTGTATATTGATGTTACTAACCTAACTCCAAGATATAAAATTCCTGTAACTTATTCCACATCTTGCTGTTGCATGCCATAATGTCCAGTGTAATTGATTTTGCCAAAGTGCCTTATATCTGTTCAATGAATCATAAGTATCAAATTTTAAAGTGTATTTATCCAAAACATTTAATGATTTGTGTTTAAAATAAGAATTTTCTGTATAATATATCTTTATTTCGTTAAATAGATATACTATTCCTGTATCAGCTCGTACACTAACATTGGTTGAATGACGAGGATAAGGTGTGCTACTCTTGTTTGATTTTTGTTGCTGAATTTGGACTCCATAATTTAATAATGTAAAATCTCGGGATGGACGCTGACTTTTTATCCCAAAAAGTGAATAAAATCGGCAGAATATTTTTATTTCACGACGAAGTGATTTACAATAGTTTTTCTAGTAAATTTCTAAAAACAAAACTAGTAAACCGTTTCGAAATATAGGCTAAAACCTTACAAATGTAGTTTCTGACCTTTACTTTTTTAAGAAATAACCGAAAAGTCATACAAAATAGATGAAAAAGTAAACTTTGAGATGAAAAGTCATTTTTAACTGCAAAAAATGATCAAGCAATTGATCAAGTCAGCTAGAAACAGCAAATACTCTACTATATATGCAGTAAATAAAATACAACACAGACTTTCCCTTCAGCATATTTTTTTTATTCAAATATATTATTATACACAACGAGATGTTTTACATTAAAACAATTTGAGTAACCACATTCATTCGGGGCAAAAGCGAAGGAACGTGAGTTTTAAACAACGAAATTCTTAACTGGATAGCAAAGGGAATAGACATTTTAATCTCGAGAGAAAAGATACAGTCATAGAAAAACATGAAGGTCATCTTTTTTTGTAACAAAATATTTATGACCAAGTTGGCTTGCTACCCTACATTCTAATCGGTTGATTCTAAAATAAAATCGACACAATACCTGTTTTACTTAACGTGATATATATTTTTTTCACGAGACTTCTATATTGTATATTGCTTTTTTACAAAGAAGATTAGAATTTGACGATGAATGCCTTTTGCCATTGTGATCAGTCTATATCATCTAATTCTGTTTTCATCAACTGGCTATGGGTAGGAGAAAATATTCTGTAAAAAAGAAGAAAATTGATACAATTCAACGTATTTTTCCAATTATTTTATACACAGAGAGAGAAACATTAATATTTAGCAGATATTCTGTAGCAAGCCTATCCGATTCAAAATAGAGGTATATTGTACATGTTTTCATTTTCGTTTAATTTGTAGAGCAGAATCGATAGTTTACTTATGACATCATAAGCTTAAATAGTTACTTCTTTAAACATGACATTTTACCATTTGGGGTTCATCCTGCCATAGTCAATTCATTGGAGATATTGATGCCATAGTCAATTCATTGGAAATATTGATGACATTTGGGGGTCATCCTGCCATAGTCAATTCATTGGAAATATTGATGACATTTGGGGGTCATCCTGACATAGTCAATTCATTGGAGATATTGATGCCATAGTCAATTCATTTGAGATATTGATGCCATCAGAATATATAATTTGAAGTAGCAAGTATGTCTTTCCTAAGTATATAGATAACAATATATGCAGAATATATTTCTTGAAAGACAGATGACATAATTTTACAGCATATAAAAATATATATATGGAACAAATAGAGAATTGTATACGAGTGTTCATCGGATACAAAATGTATGAGTTAAATAATATCATATACCACTAAGTGCTTGCAGCCGGTGGCATATTGTATTATTCAAAGAGTTTTATTAATTTCCTATCAAATGAATACGAGATTTAGATTTTATTCATGACATAGCAAACGATAAGGAATTTGCATTTCTTAATGATGTTGCTAAACCTACCGATATTTACATGTATTAGTACAAGTTGTAAACCAATAGCTATCATTATCCACCTGCATTCTACGAACTACAATCATATGGTTGTGGAATGAAATTACTGGATCACTGGAAAACAATTCCCTAGCCCAACTAGACCGGACAACTACATTTCATTTGTGGGAAAGTGAAATTTCAAGTAAGTTGCCCATTTTCTTTGTCATAGATAAAGAGGGGGAAAAAATATTTCTGAGACTATTTATTCCCGCAGCATCCTTGGTGGCTAATTAGGTCACGCTTGAAATTGTTGCCCTTTGTGGTTGAGTTTAAGATGCGACCTGTAACTGTTTACTAGAAAACCTAAATACAGATAAACTACATATTTTAGCGCTGGATCCAAATGAATTAGATCGGTCTCAAATCATCTTTAAAATTAGCCATGAACGATAAAATCTGAAGCATTGAATTTAAATCGATATCAGTTTGACTGTTCTTTCATACTATTTAAAACTGCTTTATTTATAACTTTCAGATATATGGATACATAGTACAGTTATATTCATGATAAAGTGTCCCAATGTGTAGAATACGTCCGTGTAAACCCCACCTTGTAGAATACGTCCGTGTAAATCACAACTTGCAGAATACGTCCGTG
The DNA here is from genome assembly GCA_029931535.1 of Margaritifera margaritifera. Classification (NCBI taxonomy): domain Eukaryota; kingdom Metazoa; phylum Mollusca; class Bivalvia; order Unionida; family Margaritiferidae; genus Margaritifera; species Margaritifera margaritifera. The sequence continues at coordinate 3,410,093 of JAQPZY010001553.1, forward strand.
TAAATCACAACTTTTATAGAACACTTCCGTGTAAATCCCAACTGCACTCAATTCTTATAAGTCAGACAAGAAAGCATAGCTGAGGTGCCGTAAAACACTACTACATACATACATACATACATACATACATACATACATACATACATACATACATACATACATACATACATACATACATACATACATACATACATACATACATACATACATACATACATACATACATATATACATACATACGAATGCATAGGTAGGCAGGTAAGTAGGTACGTAGGTAAGTCTGTAGATAGAGAAGTAGGTAGGTACATAGACAGATACAATGTATAGATAGAGGAAGGTGAGTGGATTGATAGCTAGTTGGTTGCTGGTTGGAAGAGTAGCACACAGAACACGTACACTAGACATCAGCGTAGTTTCCGTTTGGAGCACATTTGAAATCTTTTCCAGTCCCACCCATTTGTTGATATTCGTGCTTATCTCTTGCACACTCTAAACAAATAAATAAAAACGTATGTAGGTGGACAAGTGAGTACAAATGCTTCGACTTGCTGCTAATCATGAAATTTGTTATGGAAAGGATATTTGAATGTCTGAACAATGACAGTTACACAAAAGTGCAATAAACATAACAATCCTAATAATAGACCGAAAAGCTAAAATGCTATATATGGTATTCTCATATCCCTTATTACTAAAGCAATTACTGTTATGTTGTTCATACAGCGTTAAATTTGCCTACAAGCTAGACATGTTTCCATTTAAGACAACAATAAATATTGTTTCAATTTATTTCACTTTTTGCGTGAAAAATATACATTCATACCAGAGGACTAATTTATATTCTTACATGACATCGTGCAATTTTTAGGCAGAAAAAAAAAATTTGTTCACATCCTGGAACATAAACATAGATTCCACTTGAAACGAGCGTTACGCTTAAACTTACCTTTCCCATGGTATAGTCGAACAATAGATCTAGAATAAATAATTAAACTTTAAGTATATTTATCTTATGTTGTAATTTAGTTTTACATAACAATTACGTGACATTAGTTTGGCGATAACTCACAAACATAAACCTTGTTTCCTTATTTCGCTCTCCCAACCAACCTGCGTCTTCTATCATTGTGGGCATGCACTAGCACTTGATTGTAAATAGTCTTTTTTTCCTTATGCAGAAACACTCTTTTGACCCGGATTGAATACATTATCAACATTTGCATGGAAATCTTTCCATTCATTCTCAAGCCTATAACAGTTGTCACAAGTCTTACAGAGTTCTTCGTTCGAGTATGCCATCGCACCATAGTCTTTCCTGGATAAAGCATCTGCATTATGGTGTATTCTTCCTCATCGATGTTGACCTTAGGGTTCTTTTAATCCGAGAAACCATTTCAAAGACTGATGATCTGTTCGAAGTATAAATCTTCTACCAAGGAGGTAATGACGAAGTTGTCGTGTGAAGGTAATAACGGCCAACAGCTGTCGTCTACTAACGCTGTTGACGGGCAAGCTATTTTAACGCATAAGCAATACTATTTGCTTGCCCCAATTGTACTTGGAGTAATACAACGTTCGACATTTCCGTGATTAAAACAAATGAACCATCTGCTGTGGGATATGCGAGAAGAGTTGCAATGCATAAAACCTGTTTAAGCGTTTCAAAGGAATTTTGTGATTCAGGTGACAATACAAATGGCACATCCTTTCTTGTTAGTTGATTAATGGACAAAGCTTTGTCGCTAAAGAACTACATAAAGTGCCTGTAACAGCTGCAGAGTCCAAGATATTGCTGCACTTCTTTTACATTTGTTCGAACCTTCCAATTTTGAACTGATTCTATCAGCGTTGGGTTGGGTTTCACTCCATTTCTACCAACCATGTGGCCCAAAAACAAGACTTCTGAGAGAGAACCAGAAAACTACAGTTCGATGAAGTAAAGGTATTTTATAACCTATAAGTCAGGGAATTAGCGTAGAAAGAACATTACTGAGTATGTTTCCACTCACTCAGATAATAAAGCGTCTGTAGTGGAAAGATTTAATCGAACTCTTAAGACTAGAATGTGGATGAGTATTTTACTGAAAATGAAACTAAAAATTACCTAGATATATTACAAAACCTTACTGGTGGATATAATAAATCATACCATAGATCCATAGACATGTCGCCAACTGAAGCGAGCAAGAAAGAAAATATATTCAAAACAAGGATTAACTTATATGACTATCTTACAAAAGATTATTATGGGAGAGCCCAAATATAAAATAGGTGAGAAAGTCAGAATATCAAAATAGAAGTCTATTTGTACTAAAGGCTATCTTCCTAATTTCACGCAAGAGATTTTTATATTCAGAGAAGTAGCTTTAGAAAACTCGGTAGTACATAAATTAGAAGACTTAAAGGCATAGAATCTTTAGGCGATATTTTACAAGGGGAAATTATCTCTGTACTATAAGTAAGATGATGATTTCAGGATTGAGACAATTTTAAAACGTAAAAAATGTATGGGAAAAAATATGTGCTAGTAAAATGGAAAAGGTATGACACATTTTTTAATAGTTTGGAGTTGAAAGACAATGTTGTCTCAGCGAAACAGTCGTAACGGAGTGCAATCCAGACATCTAGTTATATGCATATAATTTATACAATATAAATGGAGCCAATTATCTGTTATGTATGTTATTGAATTAAGTTTATTGATGATACATACATATATATATATATATATAAATATATATATATATATATATATATATATATATATATATATATATGAAAATCTTCATGCTGGTGTTATAACAAAAGTAATGGCTTATTGGATATTGTTATGTATGATGTTTATATAATATTATAAATATTTTAGGAAATTATAAATGTTTCTTCACTTTAATATTTGCTTAAATCTTAATGTTATCAGGAAAAACACGTTTAACTAATGTCCTTGAATTAGGTTGTTTTGATCAATATGTTTTCTCAATTTGAAGGTCAAGGTTGAATTTTGTTTACAGTTAAAATTCCATTAAGATGACTCATATTCTAGAACATTCTGTCATGTGACCAATCTTTATATATACCATGTTTGGTGGACATTTTTTCAGTTCGACATTACCATCAGTCTTGTAAAGAGCTATTACAGTTGTGAAAATTCATTCCAAATTCTAAGAGAGGAATTATTTTAAATATTCATTGGATTATAACAGTGCTCATAAACTTTTGGATTTTGGATTTTTAATTGATAATTTTGGAATTTAAGTGAACTTATTCAGATATTTTGGAATACTTCATTTTGACATCAGCACATCAAAGATTACTAGTACATCAGGACTTTGGAGACCATTGGCACATCTTAACATTCAAGGACACAGCCGTGAATTCGGAACATTCTATATTTAGGACTTGTGATTAGAACAATCATTCTTATTGGATTATTAGGATTTCAAAAGACATTACTGTACGTGATTTTTTGATTTTTCATTTTAATTATCTAGTAATAAATTGCTTGTTGATTTTTACTTGATTTGTTGGTTTCACTTTCTTTCTGTTACATTTTTCTTAGACCATAGAATCGGAGCAGAAATTGGGGGCTCGTCCGGGATCTGAATTTCATTAAAGCATATTAGAGATATTAAATTTATCTTTGAAATTCATATTGATTTTGTCTTGAAATTTTTTTTTTGTTTGTCTTTGGCAAAGATTTTTAATAGAGAAATTTTTTTGTGTGAAACCAACAAGCATTTACTATGGCATCTAATGTTCAGAATTTCATTTCAAAACCTATCCAGGAGGGGATAGAGTGCATGAGAAAGTTAATTGAAGAGTTCAAAAGGTGCATCCATAGTGATGTTAAAACCTATCTTGACGAGCAGAATGTGGAAACTTTGGAAAATGCTGCTCGTATGGCTGATGATTATTCCTTGACTCACAAAATGTCATTTGGCAGTAAGTCGTCCTCTCAGCAGTTTTCTGGTAAAAAACCATTTCAATCTCATTCGAGTACTTCCAAATTTCACAACAACACAACTGTTAGGAATCAAACATCTGATAAGACTGATCAGAAATCCTTATCTCTTCCTACGTGCACTTATTGTAAAAAGAAAGGGCACGTTATTTCTGATTGCTTCAAGTTGAAAAATAAGCAACAGAGTAAAGACAGAGCTTTTCCAAATGCTCTTATTTCTACGAGGTCAAGGTCACGGTCTTGTATTGAAAGCAATACATTTGTTGGATCAAACAAACCCCAGTCTGATTCTATTTTGGAGGCTTATGAACCATTCATGTCAGAAGGTTCTATATCACTTATTCATGATTCTGCCAAACCTATCCCAATTAAAATATTAAGGGACACTGGAGCTTCTCAGAGTCTTTTATTATCAGGTACTTTGCCTTTGTCTGAGGAGTCTTCTTCAAGTGAAAGTGTTCTTGTTCAGGGAGTTGAATGCGGCTTTGTAAATGTTCCTCTCCATTGTGTAAATTTGGCATCAGACTTAGTTTCTGGACCTGTGACTGTTGGGGCAGTGACTTCTTTACCCATAGAGGGTGTTCATTTATTACTAGGCAATGACCTAGCTGGAGATAAGGTTGTGGTTAATCCACTTGTAACTGACAAGCCTTATTTGGATCAGAAAGTTGATCCTGTCGAAACTGAAATCCCTGATTTGTACCCTGCTTGTGCAGTTACTAGAGCTATGGCAAAAAGAACTCTTGAGATTGATGTTGATCAGGATATTATTCCTTTAGCTGACACATGTATTGGTCAGTCTTTTGATGAGGTCACTTTTTCCTCAGGTATTGATCAATCAAATGGTATTGATCACAGTGATCCTCTTTTGGCAACTCATTCTCTTTGTTCTAATCAGGATGACAAACGACAATCCCTTGTCGTTGAACAGGAGCAAGATCCCGAGATATCTTGTTTGTTTCAGAGGGCTATTAGTGAAACTGAAGCCACACAAGTTCCAGTGTGTTACTTTGTGAAAAATGGTGTCCTTATGAGGAAATGGAGACCACCAGATGTACCCGCTCGTGACGAGTGGTCAGTGAGCTATCAAATTGTTGTTCCTAAGTCATATCGACAGGAAATTCTTAATTTAGCCCATGAAACTCCTTTGGCTGGTCATTTAGGAGTCCGTAAGACTTATCACAAGATCTTGAATCATTTTTATTGGCCGAAACTCAAAAGTGATGTTTCTAAATACTGCAGATCTTGTCACACTTGTCAAATGGTAGGAAAACCCAATCAGAAGATACCTAAGGCTCATCTGCAACCTATTCCTGCATTTGATGAACCATTTAGTAGAATAATGGTAGACTGTGTTGGTCCTTTACTTAAAACCAAGTTAGGCAACCAATTCTTGTTGACCATCATGTGTACATCTACAAGATTTCCAGAGGCAATTCCTCTGAGAAATATAAAAACTAAAACTATTGTGAAAGCTTTGGTGAAGTTTTTTACACTTGTTGGCCTTCCCAAATCTGTCCAGTCAGATCAAGGGTCAAATTTTATGTCTGGAATTTTCCAACAAGTTATGCATGAATTAGGCATCCAACAGTTTAAATCTTCTGCCTATCACCCTGAAAGTCAAGGTGCTTTGGAAAGATTTCATCAAACTTTGAAGAATATGATTCGATCATATTGCTTTGATACAGAAAAGGATTGGGATGAGGGTGTTCATTTGTTGTTGTTTGCTGTTAGGGAATCAGTTCAAGAGTCGTTGGGTTTTAGTCCCTTTGAACTAGTTTTTGGTCATACTGTCCGTGGACCATTGAAATTATTGAAAGAGAAACTTCTTTCAAATGAAGATTCAAAGATTAATCTTCTTGATTATGTCTCTGATTTCAAATACAAGTTGTCAAAGGCCTGTGAAGTAGCAAGAACTAATCTTCACACTATCCAGTCAAAAATGAAATTAAGGTATGACAGAAATACACAGGAAAGGAGTTTTAAACCTGGTGACAAAGTTCTGGCTCTCTTTCCCATACCTCAGAATCCTCTTCAGGCTAAATTTTATGGTCCTTATACCGTTGAAAAGAAAGTAAATGACTTAAATTATATCATTAACACTCCTGGGAGGCGGAAACATAAACAACTTTGTCATATAAATATGTTAAAGGAATATTTTGACAGAGATAGCTCAGCTAATTATTCTGTTAATTTAGTTGTACCTGTCCCACACAGTGAAGATATCAACGATGGAGTACAATCACTCTATAGTGACTCTGGTATAACCAATCTTCGGAATTCAGAAATATTGAACAACCTAGACCAGAAACTTTCACATTTACAACAACAGGAAAGAAATGAACTAAAACAGCTATTACATGACTATGAGCACTTGTTTCCTGATGTTCCAACACGAACAAGTAAAATTTATCATGACGTTGACATTGTAGATTCTGCGCCTGTGAAACAACATCCTTATAGGATGAATCCTCTCAAACAGAACTATCTGAAGAAAGAAATTCAGTATTTACTGGAGAATGATTTCATAGAACCAAGTAAAGGTAACTGGAGTTCACCATGTATTCTTGTTCCCAAGCCAGATAATACATTCCGTATGTGTACTGACTATAGAAAAGTCAAGAGTGTCACCAAAACGGATTCATTTCCAATCCCAAGAATGGACGATTGCATTGATAAAATTGGAAATGCGGAATATGTCACCAAGTTTGACCTTTTAAAAGGATTCTGGCAAATTCCACTGACGGAAAGGGCAAAAGAAATGTCAGCATTTGCAACTCCAGATGGACTTTATCAATATAAAGTCATGCCGTTTGGAATGAAAAATTCGCCTGCAACGTTTCAACGTCTGATGAACATGATAACATTTGGTCTTGATAATTGTGACGCTTATATCGATGACATCATTATCTACAACAACACCTGGGAAGATCATTTGGAAACCATTCGAAAATTCTTTGATCGACTCAGCGATGCGAATGTGACAATTAATTTGAACAAAAGTGAGTTTTGCCATGCTTGTGTCACATTTTTAGGACATATTGTGGGACAAGGTCAAGTTAAACCTATAGAAGCTAAGGTCAAACCTATCTCTGAATTTCAAGTTCCAATTTGTAAAAAGCAACTGATGCGATTTCTAGGTATGGCTGGATATTATCGGAAATTTTGTTCCAATTTTTCCAAAATTGCTGAACCTTTAACAAGTTTATTGAGTAAGAAAACCAAATTTCATTGGTCTGACAAGTGTCAGGAATCTTTTGACAAGTTAAAGGCCATGCTTAAGAATGCACCAGTTCTTTCTGCACCAAATTTTAGCCAATCATTTAAATTATATGTTGATGCAAGTGATGTAGGGGTTGGTGGAGTATTGATTCAGGAAGACAAAAGTGGTGTGGATCACCCTGTGTGTTATTTTTCTAAAAAACTAAACAAGCACCAGAAAAATTATTCCACAATTGAGAAGGAATGTTTGGCTTTGATATTGGCTTTACAGCATTTTGAAGTGTATGTTACCTCAGCTCTTTCTCCAATTATTGTGTACAGTGATCACAATCCCCTTACTTTCATCAACAAAATGAAAGATAAAAATCGGAGATTGTTGAGATGGAGTTTGATATTGCAAGAATATAACATTGACATTAGACACATCAGGGGAAAAGACAATGTGATTGCAGATGCACTCTCACGTGCCTAGAAATGTAATATTGCTTGATGTAATTAAGTCCAGTATCATAAAACATGTTCTTATGTAATTTTGGTTATTATAGTATTAGATGTATATTCAAAAGAAGGCTTTATTATATAAATCTTTCTTTTTCTTTATGAGGGGAGGTGTTATGTATGATGTTTATATAATATTATAAATATTTTAGGAAATTATAAATGTTTCTTCACTTTAATATTTGCTTAAATCTTAATGTTATCAGGAAAAACACGTTTAACTAGTGTCCTTGAATTAGGTTGTTTTGATCAATATGTTTTCTCAATTTGAAGGTCAAGGTTGAATTTTGTTTACAGTTAAAATTCCATTAAGATGACTCATATTCTAGAACATTCTGTCATGTGACCAATCTTTATATATACCATGTTTGGTGGACATTTTTTCAGTTCGACATTACCATCAGTCTTGTAAAGAGCTATTACAGTTGTGAAAATTCATTCCAAATTCTAAGAGAGGAATTATTTTAAATATTCATTGGATTATAACAGTGCTCATAAACTTTTGGATTTTGGATTTTTAATTGATAATTTTGGAATTTAAGTGAACTTATTCAGATATTTTGGAATACTTCATTTTGACATCAGCACATCAAAGATTACTAGTACATCAGGACTTTGGAGACCATTGGCACATCTTAACATTCAAGGACACAGCCGTGAATTCGGAACATTCTATATTTAGGACTTGTGATTAGAACAATCATTCTTATTGGATTATTAGGATTTCAAAAGACATTACTGTAAGTGATTTTTTGATTTTTCATTTTAATTATCTAGTAATAAATTGCTTGTTGATTTTTACTTGATTTGTTGGTTTCACTTTCTTTCTGTTACATTTTTCTTAGACCATAGAGTCGTAACAATATATTCTCTGTTTTAACAACACCTCCAACACTATGCACTATTTGTTAATTTGATGATCTAGCACATTTTCATACCCATGCTCCAAGATATTTTGCACAAGGTTATAGAGATCCCCAAAGAGTATTCTGCTATTAAATAAATAAATCAGATTTCGATTTTTTTAATTCAAACTTAAACAATGATTCTCGAAGTAAATTAATATTTAATACTGTAATAGTCATAAGAAAAAGAAGATTTTATTTGTTGCCAAAAATTGATAACAAGAAACTGTAATAAAAGATTTATCCGACGGGACTCGCAGAATAGATTGTAATAAAATAAAAGAATCAAACACATTGTATTTTGAAGAAAACACTATTTTATTTCTTTCAATTTAATAAATTGCATTAGTTGCACTTGGTGATATAGCTGACTCTTTCAGCTTATATATTGATGTTGAGGACAATAAACAAATTTACTATCAATAAATGCTAGAAGCAGCTGTAATAATTGGGGAAGTAGTTTCTAATGCTTTAGCATTCACAGGAAGTAAGTTCTATTTAAGTTATTTGATTCTCGTCAATGTAATGCCGAAAGAGAAAGATACGCTAACGTAATTTAGGAATTGCTTACAAACACATAATGAATTAAATGAACACACAACAAAGACACTTGATTACATAAATGACAAATTAAGAAAGCAAAGTTTAGTTAGTCAGTACTTAAATAATTTGGATGAAGCCTTTGACCTATATTCCTCTACTATACAAGTCGATAGTTTAGGAAAACTTAGGCAATCCGAAAAAGTGATTTATACCAACCTTCTGATAAACAGATAACTTACGAGCATGTTTTTATTGCCTTTATAATGGACGCTAGTGTTTATATAGCTATAAATGTCTTTGAGAAGCGAGCAAAGAGTGAGAGAACGCGAACAAGTTCAACAAGTTTTTAAACGTTCTAGAATAAGCATAAATACATTTAACTAATGTACCGCACTGGTACAGAAGCTATTCAGTTTATTGTATACTCCAAGAACATCAGAATTCCACTAGATTCACAGATACTGACATATCATTGCCCGATGTATCCTCATGCTCTTCCTCAGAATTTGAGATTTATGCTACCGTTGGTCAAAGCATCTGAAGTGATAGGATGTGCATACCAAGATTATGAATTGGAAACAAATTGCCTCCATTACTACACGGTTACTTCTGAGTTACTGGATAATTATGTATTAGATAAGTACAGAAATGGAATAGCTTTATGCTTATATCACAAGAGAGATAATGTTTTACATAGCTGCTAATACGACATTAGCAAATGTAATTTTCGTTTGACGAAGAATGAGTTTAAAAGGTGTCTTGATGCACTGCAAAAAGGACAGAGAAACTGAGCCAGAAAATATTTTAATCGAGGAATAGATAAAGTAATGGTTACTGTGGAAGGGGTATGGTTATATGTTGGATCAGCAATTTAAATAAGCATGTACATTTTTATGTGATGAACAAGATAAAGACACTCATATTAGTAATATTAGTGTAAAACATTTTTTATACTGATCATCATTGTTTATGGTTGGACTTAAGAAACTCACGTGATAATAGATTGCATGGAACAGGACACAGAATAGGAAATGTTCAACAAGGAAACACCTACAGATGAACAGAGAAAGAAAGGTAGAGGCACACATACGTATATCTATTTTGTTTCTGAGGCACAGATAAATATTTAGAGCAACCAATTCCAATCTATTATATTCTAGGTGAAAACACTATAATTCTAATAGAACCTGGTGATAAATTAGATAAATGACTAGAATTACTTATTAGTGTATACCAGGAAACTGATACTTTGTTTCGCATAGACGATTATGTAAAATTTAGATGATGTAAAAAAGAAAGCAAACCAACTTAACAAAGCCAGCATTCAGTGGTAGCATTATGAAATAGCTTTATGGGTAATAGTACAAAAGTGTAAGTCTGCCATAAAAGATCTTCGTACAAATATTAGATTTATAGTAGTTTTTACCCAAAAGATAAAACGTCTTTGGAAAATATTTTTAATTGAAAATTATTAGCACCATAAGTTAGTTGAAAAATCAGAACAAAGCAGAAGAAATAAACTTTTGATTAAGCTGGAATATCTGTTTGATTACAGGATTAGACTCCAAAGAGATTAACTATTTAATTGTAAAGCCGTAGGTAACGAATTAATTTTATCCATTACAAATAACGTTTATCATCATATGGTGAAAGAGCAAACTTATTTATAGTGCTAGTTTATAGTTTCATTTCTTGATGATTTATAGTTTGGTTAAATAAATAATCTTTGTTCATATGTAAATTAGGATTCTTTTGAAAAGGTAGAGTGAACAACATCCAGTCATCTACCATCCAACACCCTACATTTACTATCTAACATGACATTTTTTGTCCGTAAAAGTGTGTGTTGAGTATCTTATCCATACTAAAAGAAAAAAAAAAATAAAGACAAATATACATTTACAATTTCTTTCGTATATTCTTGTGAAATCAGAATCATAATGAAATTTTATATCACATCACAAAAGTCTACGTTTTTTACTTTCTTTCTCTTTTGAATATCTTCACTGATATGGGTGTTTCCTCTTCTACTGTTTCTTTTGCTTGTCTCGCCTTCTTTATTTTCTTTACTGGAATGGGTTTCTTCTTCTGTTTCTGCTTCCGAATGATCCTTCTCCTTGTTTGCTTTTTTCTTGGGACACCCTGAAGGCCAATGTCGCTTTTCCAGACACTGATAACAGGTATCTTAAGTTTATTTCTCTTTTCTCATGTTTTTGGACAATGTGCACATTCTGTAGCCCGATGTTCTTTTTCCTGGCAGATATAGCTGGTACCTTGACTTTTATCTCGAGAGAAGGAGTCAGAAGTCTTGTTGAAAGTATACTTTCGAATGACTCTCTGTAAATCTCTGATCAGAAGTGCGATCTGTTGTGACTCTTCCATCTTCACATGTTGAAAACTGAATGAGTGCATTCGCTTAGGTCGAGAGGTGCTCTATATATAGGAAGAAAGATGTAACCTAGTCAAATTAAATCTGAATTATCTACTGTCAAGAAACCATCACACATTTCCAAGGAGAAACCAGAAGTCAAGCGACGACGATGTTCTGTGTCACCCAACACTCTCCAAGAAGTGCTGGCAGAAGTTCACGCAGCGAGTTTGAAGAGAACATGATTGACCCATATCCAACATCATCTACCTCCACTGGACAAAGAGAGTCAAGATCAACCAAGAAATAAAGTCGTTCGGTAGCTACTGAAGATTCTTTTGTCATATTCCAGCTACCCAAAAAGTGACTTCCATAAAAGTTAGAAATACGACTTACACATTACACTGCTAAATTTAAACAGTTAAAGTCCCAATGGTTGTCATGCCTTTGCATGTATTGTTGATAAATTTGCCACAAAGAATCTGTTGGTAAACGAATGATATCACACACACACACACACACACACACACACACACACACACACACACACACACACACACACGACATAAGGTCCAAAATTCAAAGGAATCTTCTCGTCATGTAGAATCAGTTCTATTCAAAGTACTTGGTAATCCATTAAGTCTTGAACAGTGTCAATGACTTTCTTCCATGGAATTCGGTGTAACACTGATGACAGAAGTTGTGGCATGACAAGTCTTATAGTGTCCTCGCAGTAGATCAATGTCAGACCATTTGAACATTTTCAAAGTAATCTGGCTTCTTATAACATTCAGATACCATGATTAAAACGTCTATGTCGTTTCGGATGCAAATTGTTCTTTGCGTTTCACTTGAATATATATAAAGTAGTTGTAAATGAGTTCTCGCAGCTCAGGAGGTATATTTTGAGTGTGCTCCTCTAAACTGTCCATTTACAAGAATGTCATCTGACCTAACTAATCAGTTTTGTTTTATATCATTCAGATACCTGTGGTTACAACATCTATGTCGTAGAGGATGTAATTGTTGTTTTTGTAAACAGTTAATTTCAAACCTCACAAACGTGAACGATTTTTGTTACTGGTATGAACATGTTACCCAAAATATTAGTTTTTCAATTTTCATTTTCAAATTTTCATTTTCAATTTTCAATCCTCAAATTTGTTTATTTTTTTCAATTTTCATTTCTTAATTTTCATTTTAAATTTTTATTTATAATTTTTTTTTCTATTTTTATTTTATTTTCAAATTTGGTTTTTAAATTTTCATTTTCAAATATTTGTTTTTACATTTTGATTTCCTCATCTTCATTTTCAATTTTAGGGTGGTGATGTTGCTTTGGATGATGTGGGAATGCTGATTGCGAGGATCAGACCTTAACGTTGACGTCATGGTAACGTCGCGGTTCAGATATGTTATTACGGCGTAGTGGATGAACAGTTTGAAACTCAAGACTTTGGAAGAATATCGTATGCAAGTTTTTTAAGTGTGCTACTTTACAAAATATAACTATATATTATATTTTTCTCTTTTTTTTTCTATATATTTTTTTTTTTTTTTGGCAATTGATGCATAGACGTTTTCATTAACTATCAATGTCCTGCACTTAAGTTAGCATGATTGATACCTCTGCCGTACAAACACCAATAAAAAGAGACACTAAAAGCAAACTGTACACAAAGAAAAAAAATAATATGGAACTTATCTTACATAAAAATCGAAAGAATTAACTTCAACAAGTAGAAAACATATGTACAAATAATTTTGATCAAGGTACCAAAGTTCTAGAAGCGTTACAATGTGGCAGATCATATGCGGCATCGGGTTGCAGCTGTTTTTATCTACATGTCGTCAAAAATAATCTGTGCCTTTTGGCGGGTTTCTAATCAAATTTGGGTACAAACCTTGGTTTTCTGTTGTTTAAAATTATGGATTGTTATCCCCACGCTTCTTTTCAAAGCGTCGAGGAGATTGTGATATCTCGTCTGTCGGTCGTCCGCCTGACCATTACCACATCTGCTCCTCAACCGCTTGGTGGAAATTTACGAAACATGGTAGTTATGTTGTCCATGTCATATCCAGAGAGGATTGTATTCCTTGCCTTCATTTACAGTGGTCTCTGGGAGAAAATAAAGGTCAAATGTACAACAATTTCAATTACAATAACGTTTTTAAATCTTATCTCAACAAACTTCACATATAGAGTCATAGCAGGAATAACTAGCATGCATGTGATGGATGAACATTATAAACACTAGGTCACTGTTACGTAAGAGAGAAGGGGTTTTGAAATATGCAGTGATAAAATGCGTGGATTTGTGATAGTGAGCAAGTGAAGTCGCTTGTTGTTGTTAATCCCTACCGTAATCAGAAAACCGCCATCTTTGCACCCTCGAGAAACGCGGGTCAGAGACTAGTATTTATGAAAAAGAAATAAGGCAGATCATGAAAATATATATAATAGATAAAAAGAAGAGATCGAGAGAACAAATGTAAGACCATCTTCTTCTATCCTTGTGGTATTGTAACCAAACACAGTGCTGACATATACAGGGATATGTACAAATATTTTTCAAGAGTTGTGGAAGTTTCAGGACGGTCACAGCAACATATGCCAGTTAAAATATTCATTTTTTGCAAATATTTTCTTGCTACTCTACTCTACATTTTTATTTTTTAGACTTTCTTATTACTTCACATTATTATTACCTTGTGTACCTACTTGTGTTATTTAGCTTCCATTTCCTTACACTTACTAACACGACAAATTAGTCCTATGTACATTTTGCAAAAGTACCAAATATGACTCTCTATATGTGAGTTTTCTTGTAGAAAGAGGTGAAGCTAACTTGTAAGAACTTGTGACCTATCCCTTTGCTCCAGTAAAAGGCAATAAATTATGTTGAAACTAAATATATCGAGGCATTAACATTTACAATGTAAAGAGAATGGGGGTTAACTATACAACTATTTGCATCTTCTGGGAAAGATACAACTTGAGCAAATGGCAAATAAATGACACGAAGACAACTTTCTTTACAATGGGAACCACCATTGCAATCAAATACAGATGTAATGTTGTAACTGTCACCATAGTTAGCAAAACAATAGTTATCCCGACACAGACTTCTTTCATTTGCATTTCAAGTGCATTATCGCAACATTAAAAATCTACTACGTCAAAGAGACACACTATTGACGACCGGCACAGAGTTCTTGGGAACGAACCCAAATTAAGTGAAATAATTAGACAATTAAAACACATGTATGTCAAAGATTTACAGAATGACAATGAAACCTGAAAGTTTACATCTTATTGTATACGAATTCCTATCTAGATAAATGCTTTTAAAACTTGAAAGGAAGAAATAAAGAGAGATTACTGATGGACAACTAGACGGGTGATCACTCAAAGACGAACAGGCAGTTGATAATAATGGACAGACAAATGATTGCTGATGAACTGACGTATATGTGATTACTGATGAGAGAGAGAGAGAGAGAGAGAGAGAGAGAGAGAGAGAGAGAGAGAGAGGAGAGAGAGAGAGATTTAATATATTAGTGGCCGCTCCATTGTAGAAATCGGGTCACAACTTACTGTACACAGAATGTTGCGTAATCAAGGAATACAAAATTAGCCTATCACCAGCGGAGACGACACCGATATGTGTTCGTGTTGTATAATATTTCAGCTGAAGGAGAAAGGTCGATACCAGCTAAATTTACCCACGAGTTGGTCCTTTCGTTTGTTGCTAGGCGATGGGAGAAGTTACCAGTAGATGGCGCACAACGTTCTATCCTATTCAGAAATAAATCAAGTCCACGGCATAAGATGTGAGACCTGGTAAGGCCTCGGTGTAAACAGTGGTCAGACGTGAATCAAGTTCATGGCATAACGCGTAAGACCACGGAAGGACTCAGACTAAAAAGTGGTCAGAAGTAAATCAAGTCCGTGGCATAAGACGAGAGGCATGAGAAGGCCTCAGACTAAAAAGTGATAACTATGTTGAACCTATCATTAGAGTCCAATCAGGCGCAGGATTTAATCTTTGGAGGGGCTCTTAACTGAATATAGACTTTCCCATACTTTTTCTTGTCTTTGTTTTTAGAACGAACTTATTTTCCTTTACAGTTCTCATATTTTCTATTTTTCACTTACGTCCATGCACTTTTCACACCGAATGTCATCTGGTTTTGAACAAATTTGTGTAGTCATATACAACCAGTCAACAGTCATGGCACATAGCTTAACCGAATTAATGGCAATATCGGAATTGCTGACACAATATTTTATATCCTTATGCAGTCATTATACAAGTCAACCACTCTTTTAACTTACAATACTAAAAAATGCACATGTACGCTCCCTCGAAACTATCTGATACACTATATTTCGAGAATCACCCGACAATCTGGGTGACGTCTTAAGAACAAAACAAACAAACAAATCCCCACTGAAGTGCAAGATTGACCATTGCTTTCATCCTCGACAACAGGCAATGTTTTTTTTTTTTTTTTTTTTTTTTGGGGGGGGGGGGCATTTTTATTTTGTATATTGACCACCTGTTGTTCCAATGATATTACCTTAATTAGTTAAGATAACCCCATTAAGTTACAACCAGTCACGGGAATTGATAGAAAATAATAAAATACCACAAATAATAAAAATAATAATTGTTATTATTATTATTATTATTATTATTATTATTATTATTATTATTAGAATTTATAATTTTGTTGTTCCGAATAAGGTGGTATGGCCATGGCCACACGAACCGTACCGCTTGCCATGGCCGTGTGTGTGTGTGTGTGTTTCAGAGAGTGGGAAAGAGAGAGACATAGGTTGTGCAACGTAAGAATAGAGGACGTTTTGTAAATTCCATTATTGTAATATGCTGTGGCTTTATGTCAAATAATATACTTTATAATATTTAATCAATTCATAATAATTGTATTTTTTATGGTATGGATTCAGTACAACAAATACTACTTGTAGTACAATCGTGTTTACAATTTTCTTGTTTTCCATGCAAGTGGAGTATAATTGTTAAATGTCCTCGTTTCATGAATTTTTTTGAAGCCTCTCATTCAGACAACATTACTGTTACTGAACTAAGCTAGTCGTAACAATACTGACTTCATAGTCATGAAACGATCTTAGTACGAAAGTAGTAAATGGTATGATACTTCTGGACTACTTTGTACTGCACATTAAATAACATTGATTAATTACATTTTAAAAAGCGACTATGCCCAATTGATAAACTGACTAACCGTTAATTTACAGATAATGCATTAATAAATGGCTCACGGAGCCAGCACAATACTGACTGCTATGATTCAACAACAAATATCTAAAATCATCATCCCGTTGAACTCTTTTTCATAAAAATCAAATTTAAAAAGATCACTATACACGTCAGACATGAGGTATATTGAAAAGCGTAACCAAAAAGAAACATAAATAAATAAATAATCACATTATGCCTTGTTACTAATATTGTTGCTTTCATATTGCACCAGTAAAATATTTCAGTTACCGCTCTTCAACCTGTTGAATTTAACACACTGTATCTCTGTATCAGTAAAGCCTGTCCAAATGCAGGTCTCTATTGTTTCAAATTCAACAGGTCTTAGAGAGGTGATTTCAATATTTCAAGAGAATAATACAAAAGCAGCAATGCCAGTATCAAAAGACAATATTTATTATATACCTAATTGAGACATATAGAAATTTATTGGCGAAATAATTTTCATATTTATTTCATTCCTATATTTTCACATATGAAACATATAGCCTTATATTTTTACATTTAAAAAAATAAGATTCCCCATCATGCCATGCGGCGCTTGGTTGTGTGTGCCTACAGAAGTTATACCTGCAGCAACAAACACGTTTACTTTGTGAGCTAGAACAAATAAGTTGAAACAGTATTACATTTCAGACATGGAAATTAATTTTGCTGAAGAAATTTGACTCGATGCCGTTCGCGTCTCTATAAAGTTATTTCCCCTTACTTCCTTGACAACAGTGATAAACCCATTGATGCATTGCTGAATCGGACTTGCTTTGTGGTCAGATGTGATGAAATAGTTTACAAAAATGACAAAAATGTAATTTACTGCGACATATTAGGTCATCCCAATCCTACCGCTCTCTTAAGTCACTGATATTTATTTGATCAGTCTATGAAAGTGAGGTGAATTTACGAAAAGGAGGAGTGGGGCTTTGTGCTGAAGGGTGAGTTTAATCTTCTAAGCCTCGATTCTGGATCAAGTTTGATATATAATAAAATAATATTTTCTTTTTCTGCGTAAATACCGGATATATTTCATCTTGTGGTACCAAAAACGATATATTTTAATTCGTGGCTTCGCCATTCGTTAAAATATCACTTTTTTGTACCACACGATGAAATATATCCGGTATTAACGTAGGAAAAGAAACTATCCTCTATATATTTGTTTACAAGTTTAGATAGGATAAAAGTCGGGTCAAAGCTGGTTGTTTTTAAAGATAATACATGAGAAAAGACGTGATAGTTTATTTACATAAAACATTAAAAAAGACATCGTTACAATGTTTCAGAAAAGACAGAGATTAACATAGAACCTTTCATGATGATAACATTGGAATACAAAGTATCATCATTGAAAGCAAGACAGTTAAATAGCGCAGTATCTAGAAGGTATACATTATGTATTTGATGTAAGTGAATACATACATGCACATGAAGCTGATCAGACCTTGTCTACTCCTTGCTCTCTTACTGTGTCACCTGAAGATATTGTTAACTTAAACAAAGTCTCTCTACAATGATCCAAATATAACAAAGTTATATTTATTGACAACAAAGTTTAAAACCGCACATCGCGACTCATTGTATGAAAAATAAATTCTACATAAATGTAAAGTTACTTTGTTACTGATACCAAAAAATAACATATGAGGCATACAATATTCTCTTGCACTAACAATGACAGCTATTTCATTCAGATGTTACTATTTCCTGAAAATGCAACTTAATATAAGCAAGATAATTTTGGTGTTGTTGAACACGTAACTAATGCGCTTGATGTCAAAAAAGGAAATATATGATGCAAATAATTAGTATAGTAATTCCTTTAATTTGGAACCAAAGTGTGGTGCCAGTTGCTGGACCAGTTGTCCATTTGTCGAAGAAGTTGCTATGGTTAAGACAATAGACTCATTGTTGTTTCTTCATCAAACTGAAACTGCGTATTGTCTTCAAATCCTGTCATTGATTGATTGTCAGGAGATGATACACAAAAAGCATACGGTTAAGAAGATAACAGGTACGACGTCAGTGAAGATGTTCATTTTATGATAGCAATTTGAAGTAAAACTATGCATGGATTAAAACCTCAGTTTTTAGGTCGAAAAGTGGAATGTTTGGTTGAAGTAAATTACATTTATTTTGGTGTAAACTTATTCATGATGCTATATTTACGTCTTCATAATCTCAACATTTATACACTTTACGTTGAAATGCTCAAAGTGGCATACAAGAGACTAATTTTAATTATATTGTGCGCCAAAGAAGTTGCTTTTCCAAACGTTTTTATGATATCCATCACGTCATTCGTTCTCTTACTTTTATCAATGCTCTGTAAAGTTTATGCTATTTAAGAACGTATTTTGAGTAGTCTCAAATCAAATCATAACTAGTTTAGAAATTATGATATCATAAAAATAGGTCCAACTTTGTCTCACATTGTTTACTAACAAATATTCATCGTTCTTGACTGGAATAATCTAGTAGCATGCACAGCCAGGTGTGGCAAATTTTAACGATATCAACAACACCACCAATCATGAGGGCGAAGCAAAATAACACGGATTTGAAACCAATAGTATCCTAACTAGATAACACAGGAAATCACCATTTCTATCTCAAGAGTGTAAATGCAGGCATATAAAGTAAAGTCTAGGTGGTCTTAAAGTGTACTAAACACTAATGACAAAGTTGGATTTCTACACCATTTACTTATCTGGTGATTCTGAAGTAAGACTGAAGCAAGATGTGCTTCGCTAAAAGTAAATGTTTTATTGCTTAGTAATTTGCATTGTTCACCCTTTATTTTGCAAAAAGGCGACTTGAATTTGGCAGTGAATGTATTTTCCCATTCTGGTCAATCTATTCTATCCAGTTATTTTATTCGTCGATTGGAGGTTCGTAGGAGGGTTCATTCTGATAAAAAGAAGACAAATGAATACCATGTCACCAATTTGAGAGAGAGAGAGAGAGAGAGAGAGAGAGAGATAGAGAGAGAGATAGAGAGAGAGAGAGCAAGTAAATTTAATACTCAGCAGATATTCTGTAGCAAAATTATCCGATTTAAAATAGACGTTTATTGTGCATCTCTTCGTCTTCTTTGAATTTGCAGTGCAGAATCGATAGTTTACATATAGTAGTAACATCATAAGCTTCAATACTTCCTTGGAAGTAACTTTTTGCCATTTATTTGGGCATCTAGCAATAACCAATTCATGTCGACGATACATGCCATGGAAATACAAATATATGATCCAGTTATTGGGGCATCTCGCAATAACCAATTCATGAGGAACATTTATGCCAAGGTAATACAGATATGTGATCAAAGCAGTCACCATGTTTTGAAAAACACAAAACATATCGTAAAGTATATAACTAACAATATATGCAAAATAATTCGTAAATGTCTTGCCCGGCCATGGTATGTAACAATTTAATTAAACAGTAATGCTACCTAAACAATGTTGTTACAAAAGATTTCAAATGCATTGGTGCAAGGGAGGTAAATCTATATTTGCAATAATTAGTGGTAGTTTTAACATAATAATTACCATTATCCACAAGCAATCTATCAGTTACCTACAGGTTTTCGCGGCACGAAGATGACTGGATAAATTGAAACTCTTTTCTGTTACTGTTTACATGAAAAACAAAAAAAACAAAAACAAAAACAAAAAAACCTCTTAACATTGTACTTAAATCGGTATTAGTTTCACTTTTCTTTCATTACTTTTCTTTCAGATATAAAATTTCACATAGTTTGATGCATATTGCAGTTTTTTATACTTTGTATCCATAAAAGAATGTCAGAACTTGTAGAATATGTCTATGTGAATCAAAATTAGATTCAGTTGTAACATGTAGGATACTTTCACATTGGCAGGTAAGTAGATAGATAGGTGGTTAGGTCAGTAGATGGATAGATAGATAGATAGATAGATAGATAGATAGATAGATAGATAGATAGATAGATAGATAGATAGATAGATAGATAGATAGATAGATGAATGAATAGAGGCATATATAGATTCGATTGAATCTATCCATTTCAAATGTCCCGCAAAATGTTTAGCACAAAAGAACTAAAATGTTTGAAAAGAAACAAGCATAACATTGTACAGGACTGCGGCTGTGGTTACACGGTCGGTGAAATTCCAGAAATAATTTCCTGTCCTATGAGGTTTTCTCTTTCTCTTCTATCCGCTTTTCACTTGCAAAGCTGCTCAATGCCAATCACTCTCAAAGGATTTTTCCTACAGTTTGTACTAATACGTTTCGAAAGATGTTTTATTTTTCTTTGCAGGCGTACGTCCGAAAAATGCCCCTCAATTATAACGCGTACGTCCGAAAAATGCCCCTCAATTATAACGCGTACGTCCGAAAAATGCCCCTCAATTATAACGCGTACGTCCGAAAAATGCCCTCAATTATAACGCGTAAATTATTTTCGGTTTCCCCTATTTAGTTTGTTTTTTACAGCTTAAACAATACGCCACATATATCATATTTTGCGTATCACGTGAAATATGTTGTTTAATTGTAAAATTTCTACCTTTTTTCAAGATTTTACTATGTCTGAATTAATTATAAAAGCACACAGCTGACAGCCATTAAATTCACACTTTAAACAACCAGGTTTGTCGATATTCGGTAATCTGAATAAATGTTTTTTTTTTTCTTTTCTCTCTTTCGGCTACATAACTGTTTGCATAAGCGGGAGCAAACTTCTTCCTCATATCTGTACCTTTTTTCTTGAAGATAATGTTTTTCGTTAAAAATAAAATCACTCTTTTAAAGACCAATTTTATGTAAATTCAAAGTTTCATCATCCAGTCAATTTGGATCATGATTATCAAGCTACACCTTTCTACAAGCGGCCAAGCCATGATAATGTTCGATGTTAGTATAAAGGCTGTTAATATTTGCTGTAATCAGGATACAGTTTTTAGGACGTTTAATCTTTCTCAGTTTTTCCAGAAAATCATTTGTATCTTTAACATGTACAAACTTCTCAGTCAAAGAGTTGAAATAAAAATAGATCCATTCGGGAATACGCTCAGTCTCACATTAGCAATCTGAAATAATGGGCCTACCTGGCGGAACTTACCTTGGTATAGTCCAGTTTTCCACAGGTTTGTGAATTTTACGAAGAAGATAAAAAAAGTACATTGGTCTTGAATTATTCGGAATCAAGTAGTCGAATTCCTTTTTGTTCGAGAAACCACCTTCACATAATTTTCCAAGTTCAAATCTGACTTCCACAGCTGTATCACAATAAATTGGTTTTGAAAGAGGCTGATAATATTCCAAAAACAATACCGATCTCGGTCCATGATAACGATGCTATTTTCCTTATCTGTCTTCTTTATTACCAAAGACTTGTTTTGGGATAAATTTTATAACGCCCTAATTTCTGATTTACTGAGGTTTGAATTTTGAATGAATACATCATGAGTGCTTTTGTTTCAAATGTCAGAAATGCAAGTTTGTACATCCTCTGGTACATAAGCAGGCTGCCAACTGGATTTGTGTTTGAATTTGGATTCACAATGCTGATTATTTCGTGTTTGAGTTGCCAAATAGTTTTAATGAAATTAATACAGACAAACAGTTTTCAAAATCTTTTATATCCTCATTCAAAGTATCTATATTTTCCGGTGTCGGTATAAATTTAAGACCTTTTGAAAGTAAACCGTGCTCCATGGAAGTCAGAACGTTGCTTTGAGAAAGATTTACCACTGATCTTCAGAGTACGGATCGCAAAAGTTATAAAAAAAAAAGTGCACCAGTGCTGAGTGTATGTAACCGCAATCTCCTCCGTACAGAGTATGTTGTCAGTCCCTGTATGGAACTTGGAGTCTTCTACTTTTTTGATAAAATCAAAGTTTTTGGAATTAAAAGAATGTAACATGTCTGAGCTCCTGCATTCATCAAAGGAAAGCTTCGGAAAGTAATTTACCAGCTGAAAGACGATTTAGATAGATAGATAGATAGATAGATAGATAGATAGATAGATAGATAGATAGATAGATAGATAGATAGATAGATAGATAGATAGATAGATAGATAGATAGCTGGATGGTAAGAGTTGGTTACTTGAGAGACACAGAGAGAGGGAGAGATAAAGAGCAGTTTTTTACCTAACATTTAAGTCTCCCGATTCTACCAATAGTAATGGCGGTTTTGCCGACCTGATTTCTGTTATGGTCGACACAGTCGCACACAGAGCCCGTGCACTGGACCAGTGAGTAGCTTCCGTTTGAAGTACAGTGGAAAGCCTTTCCGAGCAAACCAGTTTTCTAGTATTCATGCTTATCTCTTGCGCACTCTTATACATAAATAAATAAATAAAAAAAAAAAAAAATAAATAAATAAATAAATAAATAAATAAATAAATAAATAAATAAATAAATAAAATACAAAGATAAGTCAATATATACAAAATGGTATGTAACTAAACATGTAAGAACAAATGCATCAACTCGCCATGCAAGAAATTTATTGTGGAAAGGATGTTGGAATACGGGAATGATGACAGTTAAACAACACTGCAATAAATATATTTTCATAATTACAGACCGGAAAGCTAAAGAATCTATATATGGTAATTTCATATCCTTTATAATAAAAACATTTATTATTGCGTCCTTCGCAGAAGCGGATTGGGGAAGGAGTGTGATGGTGGACGCGTAGTTGGAGCCCCCCCCCCCCTAAAAAAAACAAAACAACAACAAAAACACACAAAAACAGAGCGAAACAAACGGGACGTTTCATAGAGTAAGTTTTCTTTACGGCTAGATGGCTCAAAGTATGCCCTGAAAACACTTAAAATGCGAGAGCTTCCGGGAGCTTCACCCACTGGATCCTCGCCTAGGGGTTCCGTCCCACAGACCTCTCACCTACTTGTTTACGTCCCCCACTAACCAATATTTCTGAATCCACCACTGCTACTTACGGTATTCAATTTTACCGACGAGCTTGCCAATTTTAAATTTAAGACAACGTTCAATAGTTTGTTTCAATATATTTCATGTCTTGAGTCAAAAACGCATTCATAACAAAGGTTGAATTCATCGCTCTACATGACATCGTGCAATTTTTAGAAAGAAATCGTTATTTGTTTACATACAGGAATAAAGAAATAGGCCAGTCCACTTGAAGCGGTGGGTTCAATGTCGGTATGCGTAACCCTTAAACTTACCTTTTTCACAGTTTAGTCGAAAACCAGATGTCGAAAAAATAATTACACTTAAGTTTAAGGTCTTTCCATTGTAAACAGTGATTTTTTAATTTTTTTTTTTTATAGATTTTTGTATTCAGTAGCCACTCATGCTAATTACTGTTGTACTGAAGGATAGTGAATCTTTTGAAGGACTTTTCACAATAGGGGAGGTAACTCTTTTGAACTTGTTTGTATGTTGTTCTCCTATCTGCATTTATATACCGGGATTTGCTATATATAGTTCATAATGAAAAAAAGTATAAGTGTAACAAAAGTAGATATAGCAACAGTGGCGATTAAAGTGGTATCCCCGTTGTGGCGATATCACCTCTGGAACTACTATTTAGGAAATATATCTGCCGTTGTATATGCTATATTTCTATATTTAGGTCTAATTCACTTTTTGTTTTTTTTCTTCTTTTTCATTTTCTCCTTCTTCTTCTTCTTCTTCTTCTTCTCTCTCTCTCTCTCTCTCTCTCTCTCTCTCTCTCTCTCAGGATTAACAGATCATACAAATATGCAACACTGTATATTCATGTAAGCTATGAGGAGGAATCATAAAATAAACAGAAATGCCTACATGCCAAACTACAAACAACAACAAATATGTTTCAAGTATTAGCTATTTAAAATAGTATTTCACACGACTCGAGTAAATTGTCAGTGACTGAGTTTATATGACATGCTTTATTCGATATTCATTGTCACCCAGACCTGTTACACTCTACTAGAAATAGTAACAGTTTTTAGGGTAAAAATGGATTAAATCTCATACTAAAACACAATTTTTAGTAAGGAATTTTAAACTCTCATCACACTCATTATCATCTTTGAAAACGAAGGAGAAATCGGAGATGAATGCAAACCGACATTAAGTGACTATCTAAATTTGGATGCAGTGTATATTACCGAACAAGAAAGCAAGCTTGCCAGGGCCACAAAATTCACATTTGAATGCAGTGTATATTACCAAACAAGAAAGCAAGCTTGCCAGGTCTACAAAATTCACATTTGAATGCCGAAACAAACAGAATAAATAAGCAAAATCCTAATAGGTAAATTCACAATCGTTCAAATGTTTAGTTTAAATATGTAGCATCCGGCCACTCCGTCATACAACTTGATTAATAGCAATTGGATCCAGCCTCTCGGTCATAGAACTTGACTGAAGTCTGTTGGATCCGGCCACTACGTCATAGAACTTGACTGAAGTCTGTTGGATCCGGCCACTCTGTCATAGAACTTGACTAAAGTCAGTTGGATCCGGCCACTCGGTCATAGAACTGTACTGAAGTCAGTTGGATCCGACCACTCCGTCATAGAACTTGACTGAAGTCAGTTGGATCCGGACACTCCGTCATAGAACTTGACTGAAGTCTGTTGGATCCGACCACTCCGTCATAGAACTTGACTGAAGTCAGTTGGATCCGGACACTCCGTCATAGAACTTGACTGAAGTCTGTTGGATCCGGCCACTCCGTCATAGAACTTGACTGAGGTATATTCAATCCGGCCACTCCGTCATAGAACTTGACTGAAGTCTGTTGGATACGGCCTCTCGGTCATAGAACTTGACTCGATTCAGAATCTTACTCAGAAATGTTCTGATCAATCAAAAGGCTGCATTTACCTATTTGAGTAATATTTCCAAATCCGGAGTTGCATTTTGTTACTCGAAATATTTAATAATTTTTTTTATGGAGATCCAATCTGCTCTGTGATGATGCAACCATAACCCCAATTGTGTTCACTGTGTAATAAATGTGTTAAGGAAAATACAATTATTTCATGTTTCATATGAAAACAGTAATTAATTTGACAAAATACAGTCGGAAGCATTAGATACATTTATACAAGGACACTGTCCAAACTTGTTGTAAAATTCGGAACTTCTTTTTATCGATGTAGTGATATAGCCGTTAGCGGTATTTGCAAAGAATGGAAAAAATCCAGGCATGTCGAAAGTTTTTGCCTTAAAAATATATAATAAAAAGAAAATCTATGGATTGTTTTAGTTTTGTTTTCTTTTTGGGGTTTTGGGGGTGGGGGTGAGGATTGGTACAAATATAAGGAAATATTTCACTCATGGTTTGCCACTCGTGACAATACAATCTTTCCCACTTCACTTGTGGTTTGTCACTCGTGACAACACAATGTTTTCACTTCATGTATGCAATATTTCTTTATATCTACTAAAAATAACTTAGATATGCTCTCTTTTTGTTTCATTTCGATACATTTTGAAGTACGATTTTTGTCATTTTGAATAACTTGTGAAATTATATTCTCTCCGAGTTGTACTCAAAAATGTATTCTTACTATTAGTAGCAGTAGTAGTAGTAATAGTAGTAGTAGTTATTCAGTAATTCCATCAAATTAGCTATATTGCTTCTTTGTTGTACATATATACACATAATGATTTTCGCTTAATTTACAGTGTTTACACATTGTTAGCTGAAACGGTGACTTATTAAATATATTTCATTAGCTTTTTGTTTCTCTAAAAAATGAAATAACTAAATAAAATGCATGGGTAAAGGGCCCATATTTTGGCCATTAATATGCAGCATCAAGTATGTTTTGTGTGATAATAACCACAAAAAACAACAACAACAACAACAGCAACCCATTTTTATTTAGCATCGAAAACCTTAAACTACATTTATTTAATTCATTATTTATTTTTACATAATAATAGCAAGCCATTAGTGTGCTGATAACTTGCAGTTAACACTTTGATTCCTTATTTAGTTTTCCTCCCGAGTCCCCTATCACTGTGGACATCCACTCACGGGTGATAGTAACTATTGGATAACTTAACACTAACGGTCTATACCACAACCCCCTTGGGCGCTCGGGGATGTAGAATAAACCCAACTACAACCCCCTAGAGGATTCGGGGATGTATAATAGGTCCGACTACAACCCCCTAGAGGATTCGGGGATGTATAATAGGTCCGAATACAACCCCCTTGGGGACTCGGGGATGTAGAATAAGTTCAATGCTCCCTCCCGTATATCGTAAGAGGCGACTAATGGAGTCAGGAACTGTGATGGCTCAGCGGATAGCGCGCCAGACTCGTGACCGAAATGTGCGGGTACGAATCCTACTATTGGATCAACCTTTGTCGGCTACCGTGATGCGTCTTTGGCAAGACACTTTACTCAGTAATTGCCTCAGCATTAAATAACATACTTGTGCTGCTGTGCTGTAAACAAACAAACAAAAAAAACAACAACAAAAAAAAACAACAACAACAAACCAAACCTACGCTACGAATTGACCTCTTGGCTGGGTACGGTATATGTCAGTCTGTACAACTCCGAACTATTTAGTCCAATGTTCATGATATTCTCAAAACTTATTTTTGATTTATTCTGTCAATCACTTTGATTCTTCTATTTTTTCTGACGAAAGAGAAAGAAAACAAAAGATTGAAGTTAATGAGTGGGTTGAACATTCTCCTCAAATCTGAGAGGTTCATTATATGAGGAACTTACGAAGTTCATATTGTCAGCTTCCCATCTGTTTACCATATAAAGTCCAATCTTGGTACCATTTTTGTTCACACATAAACATCTAAAAAACAAAGTTTATGATCTAGTTTTTCTTTTGAGTTACCGGATACCGTAAAACATGTGTACAGCGGACTAATTATGGTCGTTATAAACAGGTGTCCGCTTATATAAAACTAATAAAATTCAAATTTATAACAATGAAAGAGGGTACACTGAAAATTCGTTCGTTATGGGCCGTATTCTATAAGATTCGGGCATCCTTTAGGACAAATATCACAGTATTTCTTAATTTTAAATGTCAAGATTGAATAAGCGAACATTGAAGTTGTCCAATTTTAAATCGTCCATTGTTTAAACGGGATATACCCCGTGGAATTCTAAAATCGTAATCTAGAAATACTGATGTAATTGATTTTCTTGATATTGTCTCTTTCGTCAGCAACTATAATACATGTACATACAAACCAAAATGAAAAAAATAAATAAAGAAATTAAAAGAAGTAAGAAAGAAACAAAGGATATTCGACTAAACGATTTCTTTATTTTTGTTGGTTACGAAAGAAAGTTGATTACTATATCCTCCAATCTTAAGTTCTTGTGCAAATCATCCACTGACTGGACGTTGTCAAGCACTTATTGGGTGCTGTGTTGCAGTGTAACATGACGTCACGGCAGATTTATCACGATGCAATTGTCAGTAAAATCTCGTCACGTCATCATCGTTCACGGGTCAGATGGAGGGGATTGAAATTCATTCTCGCGACGGAGCTCGAGGTGGACATGGGCCAGCGTGAACTCCCGGCGCTTAGTTCCCGTATGTCGCAGCGTAACACGCCGAAAAACTGGCATGCACCAGGACTCGTCAGGGTCCTGCGCACCCCCGGGGATAAAAAACAGGTAAATCATGGGATTGTTAGGCCAAGCCACCACCCCCTCGAGGTCGGCACTAATTAATGTTTTTTTTAATAAAGTTTTTTTTATCACACTAATTAAAGTAATATAACCACTTGGATATACACCCTACTAATGCCTCGCGAAAGAAATTCTTGTACCCAGCTCAAACTGGGTGGCACTGAACAATGTAAATCGTGCTCTTGGGCTGTGGAGGTGATATTTGCCACATACTCTTAAGGAAGGAGGGAACATGGAAACAGTCATATTAGCCGTACTACATGAGCTTTTGCTCAACATAACGCCCATTTAGAGATAAATGCCTGCTTAGGAAAACGGTCTTGATGAGCTTTTACTCAAGACAACACCCATTTAGAGATAAACGCCCACTTAAGAAAACGATGTATACCGTTACACATTTGAACGACTTGCTTCGTAGGGGGTATATAACACAAAGTGAATATGACGACACAGTGGACAAACTATGGGATGAGCATACAACACGGCCCATCGTTCCAAACCCAGCTTCT
Organism: Margaritifera margaritifera; assembly: GCA_029931535.1. NCBI lineage: Eukaryota > Metazoa > Mollusca > Bivalvia > Unionida > Margaritiferidae > Margaritifera > Margaritifera margaritifera. The sequence continues at coordinate 3,439,052 of JAQPZY010001553.1, forward strand.
GGGTAGACGGGACGAAAGGGTTGAGCCTCCTGTTCCGACGGCTCTTAGGCAGTCGGAACAATGGGTTGAGACTTTGTCAGAGCAACGGACGGCTCCAAGACAGGATTATGACCTTACTGAAGTCTATGCAAATGTTCCGCCTCAAAACGCAACAATTATAGGTCCCACTCGACACCAAGTGTCGTACGAAACGATAAGTCAGCCATTGCTTTCAGGTAGCCTGTCCTTCCGACGGGGCAGAGCTACACCACAGAGCTTGATGGTACGTTCACGGACAGAAAAAAGGGAAAAGAGAGGATTTGGGACCAGACTTGGCGTGGTGCTTACACAAATTTTTTTGTCTCGGCCAGTACAAGCTGGCTCTTGAGAAACCCCAATTAACGGCCAAAAACAACCTGACATACGATGTCATGTGGAAGATTGCCTGCCATTAGGTCCGTCGGAAGAAAGATATACAGCCACACAAAACCAGCTCTCGTTTGTTTGTGTTCCACGATGCAACGCCAACAGTGGTTAGAAATATTTATAGGCAATATAGCCAACGGCGACGAACCTCTCCGATAACAAAACATCTTCTCGTATTTTTGTTGCGAGGGCGTGTAAAAGTCAGAACATTTTGGCTCGTCATCACCGCCAGTAACCTCTGGTGGTATGCGCTATGAGGCTTCGGCCTCTTCGTCATGTTTTGAGGCATGCTGTTCGCCGCGTGGCCTTTCATTGAGGTAATTGAAATTGAACGTTTCGCTTGCGCGTTTGGTGCCGGCTCCTTTTTCTATCTATCCAAGAGAAAGGAAGGTTTGAACCACTGAATGCTAGAGCCTTGACGACTGCACCGCCGACCGTCATTCCAATTGTGACCATTACAAAAACTTACGAATATCAGGACTAATGATACATTGTTTAATGTGCATGTCATGCATCCAAAGATTCAGTGCTGTGATGGTTGTGGCCTTTGCTGCGTCTTCGAAGTCTAGGCGACCATGGTCATCCCGTTTCATTTATAACACGCGTTGAGCAATCATTGAATACCCAACTTCAACGCCGCCGTGTATGACTCCGTGGTAAAGAAGGTTTACGAGGTCCTTGGCGTATGGTGTTGTAGACATCTTGCATATGTAGTCCACGATTAACTAGTTTATATTGCTTTTTTGTTTTAGCGACATGTGCAACACACTAACTATTCCGTATGAAAGGGGTCAGGTGAATATCTAATTGTTACTGCTGGCATCTGCGGTACTTGACGTTCTGACGGGTCCCCAGACATTGCTTTTTGCACTTTTGCTGCTGGCTTGTTACGGATGAGGCGAAGCGAAGGCCAGCTACCAAAGCCAGGCCGCCCCAAAGAATATAAGATAGCATCGCCTCCTGTTGCATCTTTTGCTTTTGAGTAGCCAGTTCGTAATGCGTGTCCGTGGTCTTTTATCAGCACCACTTGTGTGTTTAACCTTGGTGACTTGTGTCACATCCTGAGATTGTTCCGCTGACGCATCAGTCTTCGGTTCTGCTGATTCATCCTTTGTGTGTTGTGCTAACGTATCCATCCTCATTTGTGTTATCAGTTGGGTCGGTAAGTTATTTTTTCATATATTTGACGAATCTATAGGTAATCATGCTAGCTGCAATTGGTGCTAGTACCGCACCGTACCTAAAGTAAAAGTGGCTGCTGATGTTTGAAAAAGAGGTTTGGATGATTGGGTCCTTTTCCAAGTCACTCAATAAACGTTCGCGGGTATCAGTAGGCAAATAGTGGCTTACAACCACTGTGTACAGTGTGAGCAGAGATGACCCCAGCGAAGGAGTTTTCCTGGTCCCTAGTTTAGCCTCGTATATGGCAGGGGTCTTTGCTACCTCTTCGTCGCTCATCGCCATAAGGTCCGCAAAGGTAAGAGGTCGACCTATGCATTCTTTACTTGCTCCAGAAGCGACCTGCTCGGACAGGTGGTCACGCTGCTATACTAGCATCGATTTGAAATAACATACATCGGGTGCGGGAACCACCTTGTCCGTTTCTCGCTATTTAGCTGTTAAACCATATAGCATCTCGTCAACATATATATTAATTGGAGCAACTGTAATGGTTCTTATGAAGTTCTGAATACGGTAGGCGCTTAACTCTAAGTAGATTATAGAGAAAATAGATTGAGGTCCCAAGTGTTATAGTATGACTGGTGGCGTACAAAATATAAAGCCACAAGATTACACCAGCTTTTAGCAAACTTTAGCGAGCTAGCAGTAGTGGTAGAAACTGGAGAGTCTGAGCGCAGAAGTAGCTTGCCAAAATTTTCCTTTCTGCGAAACTCATAGGGCTCTGCTAGTCGTTTCGGTTCAATGATATTGTTTTCTCTTAGTGTGTCCCTAAATAAGTCTTCGTCTTTGCAGTAGACGAGGGCTATTCACGACGTCTGCTCGCGTAAGTCACGGCAACGGCGTTTGTACTTTGGTGTTATGACCCATACGCTAATGTCGGCATAACGGCTGATACAGGCTAGCATATTAAAGGCCGTTTCCTTATTTCTGACGCCAGAAAGAAAGATGCATTCGCCAGGTAGAAAAAAGCGTATCTTTCTCATCTAACTATTCAGCTTCAGCGAATGAACATAGTAGGTCATCCAGATATTAACCCTCAGGATTGACTAGAATTACATCTGCGTCATTTATGCCGGGGCCAAATATTTGCTATATGACTTGTTTAGGCGTATCATTTGGCAGATGATGACAATAAAATCAAAGTGGCCCTTAAATGTCGATTAGAGCAGTTTGCAGGAAAACGCGCTCTTGCTGCAGCTTCGGCGGCCGTCGATCATGGTACAGTGTAACAATAAGTTATCAGAGATCGCTTGCCGGAACGGCGGGCTAGTACTGCACCTGCGTACCGCTTGCAGGAACGGCAGGCAGGTTGATGGCTGATACTAACTGGCCATTTTATATGTTGAGCAGTGCATCCATAACAACATATATGCATGCGTTGAACTGGCCTGCCGCCTGGACCTTTCTTTTAAACTGCAGCGTTACACCTTCGCTTGTGTTTCATAAGCGTTTTCCTGACCAGTGGATCGTGTGGTCTTCATGTCGAGAACAAGAACAAACCTGTTTTGGCAGAAGGTGACAACGTCAAGCAACGACGTCTTGGCGTCCTTGAGAGGCTCCCTCGCCATTATCTTTTGCACCTCTTCTCACTACTGGAACCTCAGCTGCCCATTGTTATAGATCTGGTTTCGGAACGCTCTCAATCGTCACCAACACCTTGTTGATAAGGGGGCTTTAGAAATTATCCGTATCACGCATGAATTCAGCGCTCCTTGTCGCATCTTCAAAGACCAAAACTTTCGCCTTCGTGCTTTTTTGCCGGCGTTTTTAGGTTGATATTCCACACGGGGTCGCTCTTGTTCAGCACTATATTGCTATGGTGCAGGACTCGGTTGTAAGGGATAGCCACCTTTACAATGTACTGCTGCCTGATTATGCGAGCGTGTTCCGACTGGAACGCAACATCAAACTATAGTGAATTGCCAGTAATGGTGTAGCTCGCTCCCTTATTCGTGCTTTGGATTACCCTGTTATAGTATTTAAACATCAGTTCAAAGGTGAAGTGGTCCAAAAGGCCGGACTGGAAGTATGGCATGTGCTCGTTCAGCAGCACGTGGAAGCAGTTTCCAATTGTGGCAGCAACAGACACATTGGTCCGGGTATCGGCGATGGCATGGCCAACGCCTACACGTATGGCGGCAATGTTGGTGTTTTGTATACTCTTATAGGTTGCATTAGCCTGCGCTTTGTCCGCCAGTCAAAGATCATTGTAGACGTTGCAAACATCGGCATCGTCAATACAAGCCACTGCGTTCCCCTCAAGGGTTACGTTGATCTGTTTGATGATGGTGCGGCCGAAGTATTTTACGATTGTACGGTTGGCGTCCGGCGCTGGTGAGCCGCCGCTCAAAGCAATTATAAAGGCCAGCCTAGCAGTACCGGGTACAATGACATCGTTGCTGGTGAGTTTTGAAATCTGACGGCAAACTGTTGGTTTAGATCTATGGTGATTGGGTTATTAGTTATAACGACGTTGATTCGAATTCCCTTTACCCCGAACGCGTGGAGGAGAGCGCGAAATGGATCGAGTCTGTTTCCGTACTGAGACACGCTCAAGCTTTAACACGTATGGTGCTATCGGAGTTTACGTGTCATTTTTTAATATATTAAGATTTTTCGTTTGCACGATTGCTTTGCTTTAATAGCGAAACATGGCTGAAGACTTTGAAATGACCAATTTTGGCGGTCGTGAATATGTTCTATCCAAGGAAGATGAAACTTCACTTATCACCGAAGTCGATGAGACAGAAGAGCTACCGACGGAAACCCGTCCTTGGGTCGGCGGAGATGAGGTGCCAGATGGGTGTAAGCACGAAGATATGTCCACAGAAAGGGGACTGGAGCAACGCATAGCCGAGTTTGATGCGTACCTCAAATCACTGGTTTTTCTGAAAAATGCACGACCATTCTCAAGTTTGTGGCAAAGCAAAAAGACGCCCTTGTGGTAAAGTGGGGAAGCAACTGAAGTATGCTAAAAACGACCCAAGTAAATTCTCGGCCCATTCCACGCTACAAAGGCAAGTAGATGTTAATTTCACTCGAACTCTAGGTCTAAAAGAGGAGCGGCTATCGGTCGAAGCGCGGAGGACGCTCGCTGGTGCTCAAGAAGAGATCCCGGCAGACACAAGCGAGATGACAGATATAGAACTCATTGCGTTAGGATCGAAGAACACAGTGAACATGATATCACTATAGCCTCAATTCTTACGACGACGGGGTTCATCATAAGCACAATTGTGCTCGCGATCACAAGAGGCAGGCGCACCGGCGCCACATCCCGTCTTCCCGACGCCTTATTCTGACCACAGCAGCGCAAAAGAATGGGTAAAAAATCAACGGGAGCGGCTAACCTGGATGCTCTATATTGCAACCGGACGTATTGCCTGAATATGCGCACGAGATGCTTTGTAAGATCTACAATGACTAAGAAACTAAAGAGTAGCTTACGAACTTAAAACGGTGTTTCTTGAAAATAAATGATCCCAATTAAAGGTTCTTTTAACATACATTATGTGCAAAGGTAAATAATGTAATTTAAAGAACTTGTGTCAGCATTGTAAGTAAATCAACCTGACGTGTAATCTTGAGCAATATAACTAATTCTCGTCATGTTCTGCTTTTTCCTAGTGATGCCACATTCGATGTGAAAATTATACATATTTTAACAAAAGAATTACCAGAAAAATCCTAATAAACAGGCCTCTTTAAGTAGAGATATTAAAATATATAATTTAAATGGAACGGGTAGTTCCTGCGTCACTAACTGACATAATCACGTCCGTTCACACGTTCGCCAATTTTGTAAACGTTTACATGCAGTAAAATAAACTGAGCCGTTTACACGTGTAACATTAAGACTTAGCAGGGATTATTTCACTTTGTCTTTCCTATATCATTTTGAAAATGACTGAACTATTTGTTGGAGATCCCTCTTTACTCATGAAACCGAATGGTCTAGACCCAAACTTGGTTGAGACGAGTTCCTGGCTACCTGGCCATGGTAGAAGTGACAGAATCACAAAACCATTTCACACCTATTGCAATTTTAAATACAAAATGATGTCAATACCCACGTACGATTTTCAGTTAAAACAATTATTTATTAAGTCTAAATATGAATTTTTTATGGCTTAGCAGAAACTCCCATTTTATAGTAGGTCAAAAAGCCAGTCTCGTCGAGCATATCAGGTATATACTAGTAGAACAAATTCCGGAGACCCGCAATCAGCGTGTCCAAATTTGATCAATTAAATTGGCCACACATCCGTGTGATTTTGATTGTGAACAAATCACTTCCCAAAGTAACTTTTGTTTTAGATCGTCCCCACATTTAACTGAACGGATAATCGAGTTTCTTCCCTTTTCCGTCCATCTTCAGCACTAAAGGAACGTTTATGTTTGTACTGAATTTAAAGATAAGCTGGAAAGATAACACTACATTCATTTTTTATTTTTTGTTTGAATTCTCAAGGAAATGTACCCAAGAAGCAAAAATTTAAGCTTAGGCTTGCACTCAGATGCCGAATATACATTGACCCACTCTTTGAAAAAAAATTAAACTTGATGACCTTGATATTCAGAGCCTTGTTATTCTGTGTGATACACTACTTAACAGCACCATGTGCGGAAGAAGGTTCCCATGTACCTTAAAGGAATCCAAAAAGATTTGAAGTTGCTGTATGAACAAAAAGTGAATGACCCACTAATGTTAATGCAAACCACGTTTTGCGCCGGCCGGGATGGGGGAGGGGGTGCTAGCCCAACAACCCAATGTTTTTCCATGTTTTGTCCACTGGGGTCGCTCAGGACCCTGCCAAGCCCCTGGTGTATGCCAGATTACTCGAGCTCTCCTCGCCAAAATGAATTTCAATCCCCTCCCGCTGACCCTTGACCCCACCCCACCCCACCAACCCCATACTAGCCTCGCGAGAATTGGATCCCAAGTTCATGGACGATGCGTCATTCTATATGTTTATGTGCCTGTCCGTTATAAAAATTAATTTAAACATATTGAATCCGTTTCAATTTTATTAAAAGTAATTTAAATAAAATTTATTATGTAGTGACAAGGGTATATTGTCAAACATTGCTTTTTGTATTGTTGAATATTGTTGTTTCGCCCGATATATGGGTAGCTCGCAAGCTCGCACCGTTGTACTTCGCTATCGTCCACAACATCCAAGAGTACAAACCCTATAATCTTTAATTAGTATACATTGTATTCCCTTCGCGTCTTTATCGATGCATACGCATTGTGTGGGATGATCCACTAAAATGTTCACTTATTGGCGTTGTCAAGCACACGTTGGAACCAATAAGTTTGCTGCTACGTAACATGACGTCACTGCAGATCTATCATGGCACAAGAGTGGGTAAAATCATTTAAAGTTATGCATAATTATTACAGTGTTGTGTACTATTGGATATTGTGGACGAGACCGAAGTACAACGGGGCGAACTTGCGCGCCCCATGTTTTTTGTACGAGACCACAATAAACAGCTGTAAAAACACTGTAATTTATTTATGATATACTTTATTTTGTTAAATAAAAAGATGCATTTAAATAGTCTATAATAAAATTAAACCGAATACAAAACCGTTTCAAGATAAATCTTGTTTTAATTATTTGTATGATACAACCCTGCATAGTATGGCTAATGTGATATTTTATGCACTGTCATGATAGACATAGTTTTACGTCATGTAACTACCGTACTGGGCCCTTTGTGTGCTTAAAAGCATTCTAATAAGTGCTTGACAACGTCCTTTAGGTGGTCAATTACCGGATCATCCCAACCAATGTACATGCAAATGAGGTTACATGCTGGGCATATACTTATATGTATTTGTGCGCGCTTCAGCCATAACACAAATAACACAAATAATTAGAGCAAGATTCCTCTTTAAACATACTTGCATTCATTTTAATTTGTGACAGCAATTTAGAAACACAATTTTTTATTTTATAACTAGGGCTATCTAATACTAAAATTATGTTGTTTGTATTGTTGGATATTGTGGTCTCTCCCTTTGTATATGATGCTTGCAAGCTCGTCACGTTGTATTTCGGTGTCGCCCACAATATCTACCACTAAAATCTATCAATACTGACAGTGAGCCGCGACACTGTTTAGAGGCATAGTATCGATCCACGTGGCATGCCATTTTCCACAAGGTCCTGACACCGGGCTTCCAATTCAGCCTTCAAGATCTTTAGCACAAGGGCCTGCAATAATAATAATAATAATAATAATAAAAAGATGCATGGGCACGTAGTGAGACAGATAGAGCAATTTGCCTTTGGAGAAGAAAACCATCAACATGTAAACCAGGAAATGCCAGCAAGCCATAGGAATGCCAGAGAGCCAGGAAATGTCAGCCATCACTTTTCAATGCGGATAACCTCTATTTAATCGCATTAATCATATTTCGTCCGTTATGACAGAAGGAGGTATTACAAAAACAGTAAGGCATTAACGCACATATCTTTTACTCAGAATTTGCATCTAACTATAATGAAGAAAAAGTACCAGAATCAGTAACATTGAACAACTCAGATACTGCCTTTATAACAGCTAATCTTTTCATAAATTTACACCTTTCAGAATAATTTCGGCAAACCTTTTACACATTATAATAATAAAGTAACAACATGAGTTCATTTTCTAAATCATTCATAAGTACCGAACACATAAGGATATTTTTAGGCTAAATTCGGAAGGGAATTAAACGTTGTGTTTGTTGTGAATGGCTATTTCTCAATTTTTTCAGCTTATTTTTTTTAGTAAATTAGATTTGCAATCAAGGTCACCATAACATATATAATAAGCGTGCGCCACCGGCCGTCCAGGCCAGTGGAGGTAACTTTTCCCTGCTAATAATTGAGCGCGTTAGTTTTTCACGATTTTTATTCTTTTGTTGTTGTTGTTGTTGTTGTTGTCTACACCAATATTAGAATCATATGTTTAATATCATGAAATGAAAGTTAAAACGTTTTGGGCATTGCACTCAAAGGAATAGCCAAACAACTCATGGAATCTTGTATTTGTACTGTTCCCATTTTTATGTAAATGATCTTGGCTCCATTCATTGTAACTTGTGGAAAAGCAAATCTTTTATCTGAAAAATGTTTCAAAAGAAACAGTCCGTCGTACAACGAGAAATTGTGAGCGATCACTGGAGCGCATTGGAAGTCAAAGGCCGTAATGACTGACCTCTTATCTATCCCAATCGTCAGTGGGGTCCAAGATTTATTGAGCGAAATCAGAAAGAGTATTGGAGCCACGAAGTATCTTTTCACGCCCACCCGAGAGGACTTTACAATTTCTACAGTGATATAATAAAGGTTCTTGATTATATTCGTGTCAAGCTCGATGATCGACACAGAAATTAGGAATGTTAATCCATGTGTCTTGGAAACATTCAAAATCAAAAATGATAACATCCACGCGATGATCCAGTTTCATTTGGTTCTGGTGATCTAATAAATCATCTGGTCCGCTGACATATAGTTGAAAGTAACGGACATTATTTCCTTCGCGGACAAATAAGACAAGCTTTCGAACGAACTGGTATGAACATTCTGTCCACATTTTGGACAGACTTCCAATAATTCACAAGCACTTTCTGTTGTTGGAATTGTTTCATTTGATGTTGTTCCCAGGTAGAGCATTGAATTGTTTCTTGTCCGTCAGGAAGATGAGGTCTCTACACTAAACTGCCACGAGATTTCTCTCCACAATAAAGGTGTTGCTTCTGATCGTTAAATCCTTCGCCATATTTATCGCAATAGTATCGTATCCGAGAAATCATCTGATACTGGTAATGGTGTGGAAATGATTTTGGTAATGATAAATGTGAATATATTTTGCGCCTGGAAAAATGGGTCCTCAAAACACGAGATCTCCACTAATGACTTGTGGTTGAACTTTCAACGCATAGCGAGGGGCTAACACTTCTTGAATTTACTGCATTTCATGAGTTCCACGCACGGTCTATTCGAAATTCCTGCTTGTTCCAAAGGGTCTATGCTTCTATCTGTTGTCTGGCTCTGTCCGATTTTTTTATACTCGCCCGTAATCGCTTCAATTCCGGCGTATCGGTTTTCGCGTCATCAGCTCTAGACACCACGATAGCGCTGGCTAAACACGTGTGATCTTCGTTTGGCAGTCGGGATCTGATCAAAAGATAAGATATTTTTTTATAGTTTTGCGTTTCTGGTGTCTAAAGGAGGTACAGCGTGATTAATTTGAAGGGTGACTTTTCCATCGGGAATGTCAAACTCATCGCTTGTTTGTTGTACGAGTTGAATTTTGTCGATGATTTTAGAAGGTGGTAATTCAACAGCTTTGCTAAATTATATCCAGACAGGAAATTTCAAACTGTCGTGAATGATAGAAAGTTGCAAGCGATCTTGATTTTCAGCTTGACACAATCGTTTCAACGCATCCAAAATAGACTTCAATATATTGGTAATAAACTCAGCCCCATTCTCTGCGAGAATTGTGAACTTGAGCTCTTTAAATTTACGATGTAAGTGTATGAGGTGGTTCGAACTTTTCTGAAAGTCTTTTTCTTGGCCGAATGAACGTGAAATTAACTGTCAGGGCTACATAACGATTTTCTTTCTTGGACGATATTGATTCTGACGGTAGCGGCAATGGATATTGATTCTGACGGTAGCGGCAATGGATATTGATTCTGACGGTAGCGGCAATGGATATTGATTATGACGGTAGTGGCAATGGAAATTGATTCTGACGGTAGTGGCAATGGATATTGATTCTGACGGTAGTGGCAATGGATATTGATTGATCATTTCCTTTTTAGAATCTCACTTCTTCCAAACCTTTTCTGATGGTATTCGAGGCTTTGTTTATGACTTCCCTATGAAGTAGTGTGATCGTTTCATGACAGCAAACTATTTAGGTTTGATTTGACTACAGTCTCTCTCTCTCTCTCTCTTGCCCATACGTAAGAGGCTACTGTCGTTCAGTTACACTTAGACTTTCAACCTGTGAAGATGGAATAGCAACAAAGATGACACTTCAGGCGAGCGATTTACAGAAAAAATTCGAAAATACACTACATTTAACCAATGGAGAGACCTAAGACTATTCATCTCGAAATAAACGTGAAGATACCTGTTCTGTCTGACAAGAGAAAGTACACTGGACCCTAGAATGTCCAAAAGGTACAAGAAAAGTAACGTCTGAGAAAGTAGAAAACAAGTCCCGAGACAAAAGAAACAATTCATGTTGTGTCCGTCAAGAGTAAGGACATTGGTCTTCAGAGTGTCCTGAACGTCAAACAAAAGTGAGGGAAGAGAAAAAAAGGAGAAAGAGTAGATTTCAGAAGAAGAAAAAGCAGAAGAACCCGTTCCGCCTATGAAATTCAAATCAAGACACCCCTAAGAAAAACAAATGGGCTTTTGTGACATGTTTTGGAAATTTCATTACGATTCGTATTCAAAAGGATATACGAAACTTAAGTGTGTAAAATGTCTTGATTGTTTTCTGTTGGTTTTTTGTTTGATTTTCTTGGGGGGAAGGTGGGTAATGGTGATATTATTATTATTATTTATTCGATATTTACACATGCACACACATGCTCACACACATATTTTTGAAGGGATTTTTTTAAATTTTGGTTTTGATAGAGTTGTATCTCTTATCTGAGAAATGTGGATGGCCTTGATAAAGAGCTGTTCGGTTAAAAAAAATACATAAAAAGTCATGGACTTTTCAACGTCGGCTGCAACTGTCTTTAACCTTTACGTCGTCCGAGTCCCTCTGCAGCTGTTGTTGTTGCTGCTGCCGTCTTGGTAGTTGTAGTAGTTGTGGATGTCACGGAGGATTTGGAATTCTTTGGATGCGTAGGTCTCTTTCTCTTTGGCTTAATCAAATACCGCTCATGGTTTTCATATATTGCTTCCACATGTTGTTGTTGTTGTTGTATTATAATAGTCTCTTCCTCATGTTGTCGTTGTAAATATGTCTCTTGCAGTTCCTTCTGTTTTTTTTTTTAAATTTTAAATTCTTGCAAAGATAATGATGCAGACGGAGGTACCATCAAACATTCATGTGATGATACAAAATCGCAGAAAGCCAAATCCAAATCCAATTCATTGACTGGAAAAGAGGGTACCATCGATTGGGTAATACTAGCCACAGCATCAGTAGTAGTAATGTCACTCAGAGTATAGGAATCCACTGCAGGCGCACCCCAACACAAAGACGTTTCGAGCTAAACAAGCTCTTCGTCAGGGGAGGAAACAATTTACATCCACAAAACAAACAGTAAACACAAAAGCCAAGAATAATTCTTGACTCCTACATGTTTCAATGACGTGGAAATAAACAAACAAAGGATAAAAGGATAAACAAATAAACAATAGAAGAAAGAAAGAAGACAAAATAAAAACGGTTTAAAACGGGTAAACTACATATCTATGTTATGCTGCCATCAGCCCAACAAAGTTGTGCAACAAAATTCAAAGAAGTGTTTATCTTGCGTATCATGCAGAGGACCAAAGTGTTTTGAACTAATTCCAGGCTGGGAACAAAGGACTGACACCATGCGTGGCGAAAAATCAACGCCATCATCAAAATGTGCAAAAGAAATTATATTCCAGTAAAGTTATGCATGGAGGTACTAAGGAAGCATGTCAAGAGCATGGTATGGCGGGATAATGGACAAGAGTTCAAATAATAATAATAATAATAATAAGATGATGATGATGATGATGATGATGATGATGATGATGATGATGATGCTGTGTACCAATAATACAGGCAAAGAGTCACGGAATTTTTACTTGGGTATATATTATCGCAAAAATTGCGTACGTCTGATAAACTGACGCCTAGCTGTAGTTTTGATAAGATTGCATTAGGAAGGTTAGATTTTTTTCATTTGGGCCGAACTCCTCATGAGTTTTCATTTGAAGTATCCAGTATCGTTCCTTACGTGTGCGTTCTATATCGGTCCACCCCAGGTTAGAATCAATCGGTAGCATCTCGAGGGACTCGACTGAATGCCCAGTAGAGTTGAAGTGGTTTGTGAGTTTCGCGTTGATTTTGTTACGAATGTGGCTCTTGTGGTTAATCATTCGTTTTCTGATATCAACGGTTTCGTCAACATATTGAGTGCCGCAGGTCTTGCATGTTATAAGATACATTACATTTTTGGTTCGACATCCTAACTGTTCATTGATAGTGTAGCTAACTCCTGTCGTCGAACTTCTGAACGATTTGGTCTCGGGAATATGTTTGCAAATTAGGCAACGCTTGTCTTTGCAGCAATATGTGCCCGAATTTGTGGTCTTGTTTGAAGTTACCTTGGCACGTACCAAATGGTCTTTCAGATTTTTAGGTCTACGGTACGCAACTATAGGAACTTCTTGAAATGTGACCTTCGGATGTTCGGAGTATTCAATCTAGTTCCAATGCCTCAGAATTATCCGTTGTAACTTTGGGGCCTCGGGGTGGAAAGTAACCACGAAGGGGACTAGTTTGTCGGTTTTCTTGGTTTTATAGGAAAGTGACGTCACACAACCTTAGTCCTTCTGAATGATGGATACAATGCACGCCATCGCTGAATTAAGTTTAAATGCTTACCGACAGGTTGAACTTCAAATTCATTTTCAATACGTGGCCAGTCTATATAAAGTTGTACGTTCGCCTATTGTGTCATCCGTTCTCGAGTCAAACTAAGATCTGGACAACACTCGAATCATCCACCATTATTTCTACCATGTTACTTCATTAAGACTACCCTGTGTATAAAGTCAAAGTGGGCGATTACATGCATTACAGACCGTGCTCTGTGGAGAAGAAAAGTGTACGTGGAAAGGCAGGGGTGTATTAAAAGAGTATTGGTGTATGGACCTATGATGAGGAGAAGCTTGAGAAGAAGAAAAGTGAAGTGGTGTGGTCTGTGTTAGCAAATTTTGTTAAAGACCAAAGGTCCTTTTCAGGGCCGCCCAGATCTCTAGATCGCTTAATATTGTAGGAACTTCCGAGGGCTTCGTCCCCTGAGCCCCCGTAAGGGGTTCTATACCACAGACCCCTTGCCTACTTTTAGACCCCCTCCCCATCCACCCCCACCCCCGTACGAAAACGATATTCGCAGATTCGCCAGTGAAATTCTGCTATCGGTATCAGCCAATGTACTCTATTTGCCTCAGCAGTATATAACCTTCATGTGTTAATGTGCCATAAAAATACAAACGGGCCCCACCACCACTCCCGCCCCTTCCGCCCAATACAGGATAACGTAATTAGGCAGCCAGTTATTTTGGTCGATTGTGTTTATATTCATTCGGCAGTAAAAGCTGTAACCCTTCAAATTACTTAATTTGTGTTTAAGCATAAAATATTTTCACCTTTGTCGGCGCGTTCATTTTCAAAATTTGTTACGGACCAGTATTTCTAAGTATGCAATTATGTGTTCGTGTGTGTGTGTGTGTGCATATGTATGTATGTATGTATATATATATATATATATATATATATATATATATATATATATATATATATATATATGCGGAATTCAACGCATTCATAATTTTCAGCAAATGTATTTATTCTATCCACTATTTATTCCTTTATTTCTTCGTTATTTAAAACCATTCTTTAATTTTAAGAGTTTTCAATTCATTCAATCGTTCCTTCATTCAAAATAAGTCTTAAGTTGGTTTATTGTTCATTCATTCATTCACTTATACCATATTTAAAGATGAATGACAACAAGAAAGAACAGACCTTTAAATAAATGTAATAGGAACGTGCTGACATTGATGGAATAACGGTAAACTGATACCCGGAACGTGATGGTCGTTTCCAATGTAAACATAGTAACACAAACAAAGCATGCTGAATAAGCTTCGCGTGTCCTGTCAATATCGAGTTGTTGGCTTGCTCAACATGGCGATCTTTCTGTCAATCCCAAGACTTCATTTAGTGCTTCTCATAGTGGCTGCTGTTTCGCCAGGTAGGTTTATTGTAATTTTTCATCACTGTAAATCAACAGCATCTCAGAAATGTAATTTGACATTTACAATTGATTGTAATTAGTTGTAAAAGGTCCAAATGATAGCCAAGGCTCCCTCAGCGGTCTATATGTCCCTTGCTATATTATTGATGGCGGAGATCGCAAGGGATCGGTAGAGCTAAGGTAAACTCCGCTACCCGGACAAGAGGATATTGTACTTTGATTGCGATTGATCACTAATAATAAGTAGACCTAATTGTGGAGTTAATCCTTGTTATTCGGCGTATTTTGCAGTGGAGCATGATAAAAGACCTAAATCTTCTGGTGAAATTATTAGAAAAAAAAGTATGATTGAACTTGCATAAGATGCATTTATGCTCTCTCTCTCTCTCTCTCTCTCACACACACACACACACACGCGCGCAAGCAAACGTTTTAAAGGTCATAAGACTTAACCATTATTATGCAAATAATCACCATAAATGTTATTTCATCCACTGTTTGTATGCACATAAAGTTTATCCTATAAGAAATATGCGAAATATAGAACGAAAAATACATTAAAATATAGTGAAATTGACATTCATATACACATATGTGTCTCTTGGTAAAGTGTTCGAAAACATTCTCTCTCTCTCTCTCTCTCTCTCTCTCTCTCTCTCTCTCTCTCTCTCTCTCTCTCTCTCTAACACACACACACACATGCATACACACACAAACATTTTAAAGGTCATGCCTGATTATAGACTTAACCATTATTATGCAAAATAATCACCCTAAATCTTATTTCGTCCACTTTTTGCATGCACATAAAGTCTATCCTATACAAATGTGAAATATACAAGGAAAAATACATTAAAATATTGTGAAATGGACATTCATATGCACATATGTTTCTCTTGGTAAAGTTTTCGAAAACATTCTCCCTCTCTCTCTCTCTCTCTCTCTCTCTCTTTCTCTCTCTTCAGGCAGGTTTATTTTTTGAGACATATGCGACAGAAATATCAGATCTATAATAAACCAACGTTTGTCCAATGTCCAGTCTCAATTATTATACTTGGGTTTGCAAATTTCTAATGTCCTAAACATGAGACAAATATTTACTACTCCATGCTACCAGTCTCTATCCAGCATGACTTTGTATCGCGGTGTAGAATATATGATTCTAACGATTTTGATTTAGGGGGTCTAGTAAGCACTAGACTATGAGAATATTTCCAATTCTGTGGCGTAAAAGATTCTACAATGCAGTAATAGAACTTTTGCTCTCACAAGCACTGTGCTCTATAAATAAAATATATTATTTTCCATTGAAAGCTTGAAGACAAAAAAAGTTGGTTGGTTTGTTGTTATGGGTTTAACGCCATTTTTCAGCACATGATAGGCTATACATAGCGGCCAGTATATTTGGTGGAGGAAGAACCCGAGAAAACCCAGGGACGAACCACCGACCCACGGGAAGTTACTGGCAAGTTTTCTCACATACCCACGTTGGCCGAGCCCGAGACTCGAACCCACGCGGACAGAGGTGAGATGTCAGTTATCTGTAAAGGCGAGCACCTTAGACCACTCGGCCACCCGGGGCCACCGATAAAGAAAGCAAGGTGGCCAAGAGTAGGAACTTCGGAAGAAGTAAAACACACGCATTTCTTTTCGTGTAGTTTTAAAATTCGATCCATCAAAGGGTCGAATCCTGGATTTTATTTTTCATAATTGATGGATATTAAGAAGCTATTGTTCGCTTTGCTTAAAATAAGTAACCTTTTCAATTTTTCACTGAAGAAGTGTATCATTTTACGGGTTTTTGAAGTTGCACTGAGAAGTATTCGTGCGGACGAATTGTTTTGGCAGTGGTGGACGAGCGCGAGGGTAGGTCCGCTAAAACAATGAGTTTACAATAATATTTTTCAGTATAAATATTAGTATTAGTATTTGTTCTCATATTACTAGCTAAAAATTCTCAGAGAGGTGTTGAGATAATTTTCAACTGTCTGAAAATTTATGATATTGTCTAGCCATAATATTTGCGCGCGTGGAAGAATATGTATGTGTCATTGTATGAAATGCAATGTATGCGTTTTTATTAGTTTCATTTTTTGCCAGTCTATTTATTGAAGATAAAAGTTTATCGCTTTTTTATTTATTGTAAAGGTGTGTGTGTGTGTCAGTTACGCCCCCCCCCCCCCGCCCCGGATTTTTAAAAAATCCATTATTCAGTATATTCCTTTGATTTTCGCTCTGACCCCCCCCCCCATTATGGCATACTCCCCCCCCCCCCCGGGAAAAATTCCTGTGGACACCCATTAATATGTTGAGGCCTGCAAGTAAGAATGGCTAAACGCCAAATGTAAAGCCTAATTAAATATGGAAAAATAAATAAAAAATAAAAAGCGTGGGTGGGTAGGCATCATGTGGATGCAGATTTTTTCGATAAAATAAATGAAACTTTCAAGACAATAACTCAGGAAATATGTCATTTTCCATATTACACCCACCATTATCCATATTATACCCACCTTTTTCCATATTATATCCACCATTATCCATATTATACCCACCATTTCGCAGATATTTGACCTTGCTAGCCGTTCCTTTACAAGCTGTAATTTAGCATACTCCATTGTAATCACAGCACCTCTCCTAGATACACAAATACAACAAGAAACGTTGTGCCTTTGAAACAACTTTACGTGTGTGCTCATGCATTTCATAGTGTTACAATCTGTGGCCTCAATTACTCTGCCAGAAATATAGAGTGAGTTATACAAGTTTTTTTACAAACCATACCTTCACAAGGTTGAATATAATGAGCACGCTTGATTTTGACCTGTTATCGTTTGTCACTTTTAGTCACGTATTAACATATTAACCTCATGGTTAAAAATCTAAAATATACATATACGTATATTTGTGCTTGAAATTAATGAAATAATTTATTTATTTATTAGTCATATAAATCAGACTAAAATAGGGGAAGGTTGTGTACAGAAAACATTGCAGTAATACATTGCCTCATTATACCCCTGTCGACAGCACATGCGCGATTGACGTTATAGCTCACTCCAGTGGTTGGGAGTACACTTAACTACATGTGGGTGGGATTGTCCTTAAATAACCTAGTATGAATCTGTGTCAATCACCTTGTTTATAAAGTACATGAGTTTTGAGGTTAATTATGTCATAAGTCACATGAGTTGGGGATGAACTTAACAAGAAACTAAAATGCACGGAGTATAAACAATCCGAGATCAAAAGAAACGTGGCTGTCTCGAGTGAGGTGCGAATTTTCAAACCTGGGTGTACACCCTTGCCCACCTATTGCTGGAAAGGGCACAATATCGTCCACGTATGATATCTAAGCTGGCTTATTGCCCAAATTAGCAGGCGAATGTCATGTCTCACGACCACTTGAAGTGTGACGCAGCTGTGAGCGTGGTATGATACCTCGCGAGTACGAGGTGATCTCCGTTTTTACCTCTTCCGCTTTGAGGTACATTCGATATTCACTTTGATTTATGGCTTTAAATAATGTAACACCTTTACAATGAGTGAAATAAACACTAGTATTCAATAAAATGCCATTTAAAGTAGCAGAAGCTAGAGATCTATCATCCTGTTTTCTACATAAATTTCCAATAAATAAGTGACACATTAAACATTTAAAAGCCTTTTTCGTAATACCATGGCCAGATTATAATTTGATAAAACTTGCTTTAAGATATTTTTGAAACAATTTTAAATTTAAAAAATTTCGAAACACTTGCAACAGGAAAATTAATAATTTTGTTAGCTAAGCATATAATCAAAAATTTTAAGTCTCAGTAAGTATAAGTCTCAGTAAATCTATTTATATATGTAACAAAAATGCAAATTAAAATTATTTGTTAATACATACCTTTTAATTGAGTACAATCAATATTATACATCATATATTTGCTAAATAAAGCAACACATGCTACAGATCTCTCTTTCTGCTTTCTAAATCATATTTTGTTTACTGGTCTAGCAGTAAACATGCAACAAATCTTTTAAAAAGCTATCTGGGCCGTGTAAAATATGCCGCAGTTGTGTGTGTCTGTGTTCCTTTATCAGTTGTTTGAGTTATATTTTCTGAAGTCATATACAGCCGCAGTAGCTCAGTTGGTAGAGCGTCGGCCTCGTAATCGGCCTCGTCACCGGTTCGAAACCCGCCCAGGTTAGCTCTGGTCGGCTGAATCTGTGTATCCTTTGGAATGGCACTTAACTCCCATTTCTTCTGCGTGATATTGCCAATAATGTGTTAAAAGTGTCGTTAAAACCAACCAACCAACAAACACTATCATATACAGTTGGCTCTCACTACACAACGCATCAGTACATCACCATCCCGAACATAACACAGCTGAAGTCATCATCTCCCATTTAGGAGATGAATGTATATTTGATATTAAAAAATACATCAGTATAAGACGATCCCACTTATAACGCGGTAGACATGTGTGGCTCCTCTGAACAGTGATATAGAGAGGGGCCACAGTATGTTCTGCACAAGCCCATTTGTCGCATGCAATCTTGAGTACAGCTAACTTAAAGCTTATGGAAAAGCTGAACCGCCGCATATACTATACTCATGGTGGGAGGAAATTGTCTATACAACATACAAGAATTAGGAATAAGTATGTAGTCGATATAAGAAATTATTTATTAATCATGTAATTTGATAACCGCTATGTATTTATGTATTTGCAGATAGGCATCTGAAAAACAGAATCTGTTTCAATTTAACTCTATTCTAAACTTTATTAAAGAAACAGGGATTTTACTTGAAATGCATATAAACGATTCCTTATATATATATATATATATATATATATATATATATATATATATATATATATATATATGAGTGTGTGTGTAATACTATTTGTGATAAGTAATTTTTGTCACATAAGTACTGTGTCATTTAGGTTAATATACCTTAATCATAATATCATAATTTTATATATGTAACACGTATAATA
The DNA here is from genome assembly GCA_029931535.1 of Margaritifera margaritifera. Lineage (NCBI taxonomy): Eukaryota > Metazoa > Mollusca > Bivalvia > Unionida > Margaritiferidae > Margaritifera > Margaritifera margaritifera. The sequence goes on from JAQPZY010001553.1 coordinate 3,458,633, forward strand.
ACACTTCATGATGTATAACACTCCATGACGACACAAATGACACCATGACACTATGTAAGGCAAAGGCGAAATTACGGAATTATTCAAATCTATTACAAAGTCATTTTGCTGACTTCCACGTTATACTAAAGGTGATCTTGAGATTATAGATAACATTGAACCGCTATATTTGAAAAAAGCATAACAATGTCGTAACTTTTACCCATTCCGATGTGACGCTTCCAACCGATGAATGAAGTTCTGGAAGGTGAGGGGAACCTAATCGGAAGGTCCTCGGCCTTTTTTGTCGAGTCGAGAAATAGACCTCGGATGTAATTCGTCGCCATTGAGAACTATATTCTGAACTACTTTTCTCTTCATATGAAACAATATGGCGGCGGAAGGACACAAAGTCACAATTGGAACATTGTCGGTCTTTGCTGTCGTAACATATATGGAGCACTAATCACCAAACGACATCAAATTGATGTGTATTGCTACAACTACTTTCGAGGTTATTTCTCGACTTGACGGAAATGGCCGAGCGATGTTCAGATCGGAAGCTGACCGTTATAGCAATGACATCACCGTTGTACGAGTGACTTATACTGAATAACCAATCGTGTGACAGAGATTTTACTAGTTATCGGCCTATGATACTGGCCTGTCAATTTCCTCTGGGTAACAGCAACCAAAGTCATTTAACTTTTGCGTTTTCCAAAAAAAAAAAAAAAAAAAAAAAAAGAAAGAAGAAAAAGAACATCAGTTTTTCCCGTTATGTGATAAATAGAATCTTAAGGCTCGCAAAAGATGGAAATTATTCTATTCATTTAATAAATTTCGTTTGAAATGAGTACAAATGTATTTCACTCACAGTCCTCTCTCCCTCTGTATGTCTGTATGTCTGCCTCCCAGGTGTTACGTTAAGTACTTCTTTTATAGGGGAATGGTTGACCCAAGTTATAAAACTTGTTGCCCATCCTCATTTTTCTTTTTCCTTATGACACTAGAACATGCAGAAACTTAAAGTATACAAGTCCCATTGTATTTACTAGTAATTTACCGTTTTTCATCTGCCACTCCCTGTGAATATACCAATTTTACCTGGGGTTATTTTCAGCACATTTTTGTTGCCACCTTTCCTCTACAATTCTTTAAGAAATGAATGAGAATCATTATGACTAGGTCGTAATGGCACTTTGCATGACATTTGGTATTGAGTTTATAAAGCAGTAAGTCAGGTTTCACGGGGATTATCGCGTGACAGGTCGTATCAGGCTAAGCCAATACATAACGTTTATGGTATACTTATATCCCTGTTGGCATGAGTTAAGAATAGCCTGCAAGTATATAAAACTGCACACAAACTACATTTTTCAGACAATAAGACAAAAGAAAATAAGACAAATAGACGAAACCGACATGGTACCGGTTGCAGTCATATATATTTAGATAACAAAAACAGGATACTGAGTAAACTGGTGATGATTTTTTTTTATTTCTATTAAAAAATAGAGAAATATAAATAGTGTAAGAAAGTTAAAAAAAAAAAATGAGTCCTTTACTGGATTATAATTTTTTTTACCTCTGACATAATGACATAATTTCAATCAACTATATCCATTAAGCTAGTCTGAACACATATTATTGAGTGGAAAAATCAAGATATCATAAAAAAACTATAAAAGTTTCCAATAACATTTTTGATTTGTTAAAAAAAATAACGTTTGTGTTTAAAGCAGAACCGTGTATTTCCTAATGTGTCTTTAAACTAAAAATATTTTATTTTTCTGATTCTTCAGAAGAAAAAAAAATTGTGGAGGTACTCGCTTGCATTCTATGATAAACATTATATTCAAGTCAGGAAAACCTCATTATAAAAACGAAAAGTAAACAAAATAACTTATTTCCTGCTTTATTTAAATTAAAATTAAAGCTGCAATCTAACTTTTTGGCATATTAAAAAAATTCTGAAACAATTTTTGCAAAACAAATTATACACAATTTCGACTTCTCGATATTCAATTTGTGGGTTCAAAAACCAGTCTCTCTTGGGACAAATACTCAGTAAATTCTGCCCTGTCCTTTGATGACTTCCCTCACGTAGGCAATTGTTCATATAATTATCTTTTCTACTTGTTGAGATCAGTGTGCTTTGTGTACCTTTCATTCAAGATACAGTATGTGTTTAAATAGCTCAGCCTTCTTTGTGCACGTTCAGTCTCCTGCAAATCTCTTTGTTGTGTCTGTCGCTTTATTTAAAGACCGGCTATTTATTATACGACATGATACCTATTGAGGAAAGAATATTATCCATTCAATATAAAACCCCACTCCGGTACGTTAAATACTGACTGATGCATGTCTAATGGACAGGGCCGGCCCATGGGTTTTTTAGCGCCCTAGTCGAACTATGCAAACAAATTCAATTCCGTCTAATTTGGCGCCCCCTACCGTCTAATTTAGCGTCCCTTAAGGCCTGGCGCCCTAGGCGACCGCCTCGTTTGCCTATATGGTCAGGCTGGCCCTGCTAACGGTAGTTCAGGTAGGCCTACTCTGCAGTTCTTTATTCTCCTGCGAAGGTACATTCTTACTGGGTACATATAAAAGAAAGGTCTTCGCTTATGGTTGCCGACAGAGACCGACAAAACAGTATGCTGGCGGTAAGATTTATTCAATTGATTTTCAATTGAGAAAAATCATTCCATACATGTATTTAAGTAGCCATGACAGTTATTTGTCATCACTCACACGCCAAAATGTCAGAACGACCAGCTAAGCGTCGTAGGATTGAACTATCCTTACCGGAAACAAATTACACTGATCAATGAGTATGAATCGGTGAAGAAAGTAAGGGAAAAATTCGAATCGAAACAGGAACAATTACTGTTTCAGATATTCTAAAAAATGCAATTCTACAAGAATGAATTTGAAACAACAGTGATACAAACAAATGTCGTTTTAACAATGCCTGCAAATTTGACAAACTGAATGATCTTGTGTGGCAGTGGTTTAGCCAAGCTAAGACCAAAAACATTCCAATCTTAGGCCCTACAATATATAATCTCTCTCTCTCTCTCTCTCTCTCTCTCTCTCTCTCTCTCTCTCGCTCTCTCTCTCTCTCTCTCTCTCTCTCTCTCGTCACATAAGCGCTTAGAAACAGACACATTTGTTCACATCTGCGAAAACCTCAGTAAACCGTTGATCAAACAAGCAGTTGTGTCTTTTTTTCTTTTGATTTTTTTAAATTAACATAAAAAAAATTAAGTTGAGACAGGCAAACATTCTGAATAAATAAAGGTTTCAATGCACAAAAATGCAAGGTCATATATCCCTTCAAGATCTCATCACTCATTTATTATTTGCCAACGTTAAAAAATTATTCCAAACGAAGAACTTACCTTCTCTGCACCTATCTATCTATCTATCTATCTATCTATCTATCTATCTATCTATCTATCTATCTATCTATCTATCTATCTATCTATCTATCTATCTATCTATCTATCTATCTATCTATCTATCTATCTATCTGTAAAGCTGTGGGTGTCAAGTGGGTTGGGGCGGGGAGGGGGGAGGGAATCAATGAATAGATAGTGTCAATACTAGTTATTTATTGACTGTTTGAACTTGAACATTTCTATTGGAAACGCCATTATTTGTTTTTAATATTTTTTAATTTTTTTCAGGTGCCTTTGGGTGAGTTGTTTTCAATACATATGGATATTACAGCACAAACAAACACAACAACGCAAGTACACATAGATTAGATTGTATCTTAATTAGGCAGGTTTACTTTCATTTATTTCAATTTAGAAATCCACTGAGAACATCATCGTCTCTTTGTCGTTCCAAAATGAGACAAGCACACTATTGTCTAAGCCTAGGATGTTCCTCTGGCTTCGAAGTCATTACAATTAAATTTACTGTGACAATAATGGGGGGGGGGGGAGTGGCTGAGTGTTCTGAGGTCTCACTAGATAGTATCGTATTTTGCCCCCCCCCCCCCATTTTTAAGGTAGAGAGTATTAGCTTGAGAAGCACGAGCCTTGTGCTTATAAATTTACACAGAAACTAAATCTGCAATTAGGTTTACATTTACTTTGAATTAGTCTTAAAAATGGGTTGGTTTCTTTTGTGACTGCCTGTCACAGTTAGACTAGGACTGGAGATCATGTGCGTAACTTGGGCTGCAATGAACACCTGACTTGGTTTACGTATTTATGTGTGTCTGCTATAGCGGTAAATCTCTCAAAATCGAGATGGTTAACGGGTGATTAGAGCCATGTCAGTTTGTTGTAATACCTGTGAACTTCAAACATGCATAGGGTCCATACTGATTGTTTGAGCCGCCTTGTCACAGGAAAACATTCGAAATAGCTCTTTACTGTCAAATATAAACGTATAAAAGAGGGGTTGTGGGTAGTGTTGGTTCAGTTTGAAAGCTATCAGTTGTTCGAGGAATTAACCTGAATATCTTAATTAAAATCTGACAAACATGCTTTACACAAAATGCATTGGTTAGTTTTTATTTGTATCGTTCATGTAGAAAATATTCTCATTTTTCTGCAATCTGTCTTAGTCCGATGAAAATTCACCAAAACAACTGTCTAGTGAGAAGACCTAAGGCGCTCGCCTTTACAGATCACTCACACATCACACCTCTGTCCGTGTGAGTTCGAGTCTCGGCTCGACCAATGTGGTTGTGTGAAAAAGCGTGCCAGTAGATTCCCGTGGGTCGGTGGTTCTTCGCCATTCTTCCAGGGTTCTTCCTCCACCAAAATATACTGGCCGCCATGTATAGCCTATCATGTGCTGAAAAATGTCGTTAAACCCCACAAACTACACCAAAGAAAATAATGGGAGCTGCAACAGGAAATAAAATAATGTTCAGATGTTTGTGAAATAAGACATTGCTCCATACCGGCATTTGTTTTTTTAGTAATCAAACACGATCGGTTGTTATCGTTACTGTCTTTGTTATAATTTAATTTATAGAATGTATCGATTTGCTTTTTAAACTTGAACACTAAGTATAAGTTACTTTTTTTTAAAATCTTAAAGACTAAATGTAAGTTACTTGTTTTCTTTGTTTTTTTTATGGACTTAGCTCAAGTCTAGTTTGTTCTATATGTTTCTCGTCACAATCTTGAATTTCCTCAGCAATATATATATATATATATATATATATATATATATATATATATATATATATATATATATATATATATATATATATATATATATAAGGAAAATAATTTTATCATACAGGTCTGAGTATACTGAGTATTTACACTATTTCTAAACATAATAGAGCGGATAGCTGTCGATTAAAATAAAGGTAAGAACATTATACATTCTTTTCATAATTCACATAGTCAGCTTACTTGCAAATTTGTTTATTTGTTTTGCTAACTGTTTGTCAACCACGTATTCAAACCAATCGGAACGTCCTGGGCTATTTCTGCGAGACATCAATATGACTCGAATATATGTCGGCGCAGTAATTTACAGAAATATCATAAATTTTGTTCGCCGGAAATTTCTTTCCAAAGAAAAGGAAACCGCAATCTATTCGGACTACATCAGCTGTTTCTACGATTCGATTGATTGTAGGATTGACCTAGAAGTTACGAATTGAAAAATAATTCGACGCATTCGCAACTTCTCGGTCAATCCTTGTTTCATAAATAGCTGAGGGGATCCGAATGCAGTCATCGGCATACATTGGTAGGACCGGCCTCGAAGTTGCTAACGGTATTCAAACGAGTTCGATAAGGGAAATTACTCAAATTGACTTAAAGAGAGAGAGAGAGAGAAACAAACATCCCCCCATGCATTTTATTTACGCCTCAGTTTGATTCAAATTCTTATATTGAAAATATACTGTACTAAGTGATAAACAGTAACGATTGATTGGCTAATTAACTGATTGGTGTCTAACGGCACATCTTTCACCAAAGTGTCTTGCCCAGGTGCCCCCTAATGCCGTCGACCCGGTATGTTCTGGGCAGTATTTAAACTTACATCCTTCAGCTCGCCTTCAATCTGGCATTATAACCGCAAAGAAACCGCCGCTCCTTAGGCAAAAACAAAAATCAGTCCACGGCTAAAATACACATAATATATATTCAATTAATTATCACACCTGATGCAACTTTCCTTTTCATAGTTTCAAATCCTTCCAAGACGTCTATTGGCCCATACATTCAGAGTTACTCCCAATTCATGAGTAGTATCATTATGGGACTTTTGGATTTTTCTTATTCATATAGGTCAAAGCCTTCTATACCCCATGACTTTACCCTTGAATCACACGTGAGTGCATGATTTACACGAACCCGTGGCGAGCCGCCCCCCCCCCCCCCCCCGCGGTCGCCCACAAGCGATGTTACTATACTAGATGCCACATTCAGGCCAATACACTACTGGGCAGACTGATATAATTTGACATACAGTTACTCGATTTTAACTGTCTGTAAATCAATCACCTGTTTTGGGTCGCTAACGCCTCGGTTCCGTATCTGTGCTCGGAGGCGTCAGTGGTTTTCCATTTCCGCCAAGACGGTGTCGAAGTCAGCCATGCTAATAATTTTATTCTTAATAGCCACCCGGTACAGCTTGGTAATTGTATTGAGACTACATTGTGCCGCCGTTCTGAATAAACACATATTCGCGAATGCAGCCGTAGCGAGATTATTTTACCAGCACCGCCTGCGGCACCGATTGCTATCGATACATCTCCGACAACAAATCCGATAGATGTACCTATGATAGTTGCTGTGGTCAGAATTCCAGCAACACCGAGGCCAACAGTAGTAACGGCGGTGATTCCGTAAATTTCGTCTACGACCACACACACGCGTTTGTAATTAGCGAGTAGCGCGGTTCTCTTTGTGTTTTCGTCTCGCAGCTGTTGTTCCGCTTCAATTATTTTATCACGTCGGTAAGTTTGAGGGTCCATCACAGTTTTATTAATAATATGATCGTGAAGTATAATTGCTCGAAAATCTTGCATTCTTCAGGTGGAACACGCATACGCACTTCTAACCAATTATTCTTTTTTTACTGGTACAACTGTCATACAATCATAGAAAATATCTACTTGGGGAATATTTAAGTCTCCGGCGACGTTCATATAAAACCATACTGATTACACCATTGACTAGTTTCTGAAACGATCGTTCTCGTCTGCGCCCAAAAACTGTTACACGGACAAGTGCGTCTTTCTTGAATAGCAGTCGAGATTTTTTCTCTTCTTGGTTGAATCAATGTTGGTGCAACATAATCGACGGGGAATGCAACCGACGTGGATTTGTCGGTGAACACCATTTGTTCGTTGGTTAAAGAATCCCTGAGTGATTTCACAGCTTTGTGGTGTAGTCTGCGACCGAATGCTTTCACGTGTTAATGCTATAACGTCAAGCTGGCCTCGAGTTGGTATTGGTACATCAGAGTGGTCCCAGCCGTCGATTTCTATTTGGTCCTTAATACGATTGTATTTCAGTGTATACGAGGGTTTATTAACACCACTCTGACGTAGATATTCTTCAACAAGAGGCACAAAACTGTTATCGATGTTAGCATCCGTTGTCAGCCGGTCCAACACCCCGTCGGTAAATTCCGCAACCTCATCACCGCGGTCAGAATACATCACGTATTAGTAATGATAAATCTTAAACACAAACGCAAAGAAGGTTAAGTATCCCTTTGGAAAGACGCTTAGTCCTTCGAACTGAATTTCATCTTTGGCGACCAATACTATTGATACTGCATATGTAAAAGATTTTGGAACATTATCGTCTTTGATGGTATGCATTAGTAATGGTCTTCATTTATTATTATTGTTATTGCACCCCATCCGCCTCTAGATCCGGTTAAGATAAACAAGTACGATCCAGGCTCGCGCACTTTTAAGGTGTGAAGTTTAGGTTTAAATCATCCCCGAAAGCAGTGAAAACAAGTCGGCCATTTGCTACGTTAATATTGTTTCTTCTGCTTCACTGGTTAATATTCCCCCCAAAACGCCCCATTGTGGTGAGGGCAACTCTGCAATCTTTGCATCCATGTATTGTTTCGGCTACATCAATATAATCCTTGATAAACACAACCGACATACCAGAGTCTCTGATTCCCCCGATTTCACTGATTTCAACCAGGTTCTTTGCGACGGCGTCTCACAGCTTCAAAACAGCATCTTAAATGTCCACGTTAGACGTTTTAAGTTTTCCAGTTTGATCTTGGAAAATCACAAGCTCGCCCGGTTCGACGTCAACAACAACCCGGCTGGTAAACTCGATCAAATCCGCTTTGGAGGCAAACCTGGTCTGATCCACATCGGCGCGTCGTCAGGTGGTTGATCGTACGTAAATGTCAATAGGCATTTCGTATACTATTAAGCGTACTTTCTAAGTGACAAGGTAAAGTCAATAAGCGTTTCCGGGGTTGGTGAACGCTCAAGTACAGGCCGTGCTTTAACAACAACATGTTCACATATGGGGCGTCCAGCCGAGTTTGCAACGGCAGGGTTGAATAAAACAGCGGTAGACGACTCTGTCGTCTATGTAAATAATCAATAATTTCACGTGGCGTTGCAAGCCCGTAGAAGTCAAAATACAATAGATGTCAAGGCGTTACCACGTATGCGACCCAATGAGTCCCAGGTCCTGTTGATGAATCCAGGTTACCGATCCCAGTTTCCCACTTGGGATGGGGGGGGGGGGGGGGAGACTTTGGCTCCAAAATCATCCCGCATAAAGACACCTCGGAAATGTTTGATTGACTTGGTCATCGCGAATAAATCAATATTGGTCAATGGACGCATCAACGGCAAGGCCGCTACTGAAGACAGCTCCGGAACCTTTGACTCCTTTAACATCAGCGAGACCTCAGTCACTGCCATTAGTGCAAATATCATTGGACGTGTCAGTTGGCTGTTCAAATTGTCTGCCATTTGAAATGCTATAAACACATGGCACCTTGTTGCGTACTTATTTGCCATGAGAATTCTCCTCGGACGCCGCTTTGTTTTGAATCTGTAGTCATCGCGAGAAATGAAATTATAGATGTTCCGCCAGACGCCCTAAATGATGTTAAACGTTCGTCTGTGGCCACTGATGGACTCATTCATGGCATCGCAAGCGTAAATTTGGATAACACAACATAACCCTCAGCGACATCAGCATCATGTCAAATTGCATCACTGGCGTTGCCTTTTCTGTTTAACGTGACTGTGTGTTTGGCCCCGAAAATAACCTTACGAAAGTCTCGGCAAAACCCATTCATGTGTGAGAGTTGAATCGTGCAGGAAAACTCCCAGCGGTCGTTAAGCTGAGCTCGACGCTATGCAAGTCCACTATTGAAAACTGGGCTGGCGCCTGTCACCACGGCGGTGTGACTCAAAAGAATCATGATGACCAACAGCTATTGCATACTGGGTATGATCAGGATGATCGTTTGTTTCTTTGAAGTACGTCATAGACGGGCCAGGGGACCTTGCGTAATCGTCACTGCAACGAGAGAGTCTGATAATAATTGTTGTAGCTACGTTGACGTTTTCAGGAATTGCTTCGATTTCCTTTCCGTTGACGAGATAGCGTGCGCTGCTAAACTATGCCATGATGCCATTGTTGACAAATCCGACTTTATCGTTGGCACCGTATTCAGCATCGTGGTCTTGTACAAGCTTTCAATGGACTTTCAAGAATGCCTAGCACGGAAGAAAATACCGAAATGTGTCGTGAACCTGAAATTCTATTGGACCTTTCGCTTCCGAATCATTAGCCTCGTATGAGTTATATTGGTAATTATGCTTCCTTCGATCTATCTTCAAAGGCGCGTCCATGTCTAACGCGGGATCGGATACTTCTTAAAATTTTGCCATTGTTTATACATTATGGTTTCGTCTAATAACTTCGCGAGACAACCGTAATCCGTTTCCCATTGCCAGATTTGCAATCATTGAATCAGACAGACGTTGTTGAGCGGCTTCATTGATAATTTAACTAACCGAGGCTGGCATTGTTGCTGTCGATGGTAATGTAACTGCTTTTGGTAGTGCTCGAGTCACTATTCGTCGTATTCTATCTCGAATCGATTGAACCGCTTGTAATCCCAGATTTTTCAACCGATCCGCAGCAACGTTTTTGATGCTATCAACGACTCCCATTGCAACTTGTGCTAAACAATCGTTGCCATCGGTGCAGCGAGCGAAGACAAGGCCGCGAGCACCTTTGGCGTGCCTGTAAATAATCCCTGGACAACACCGCCAAGGCCATTTCCATAATATGTCATGTAAACGTGTTTTCTCGCGTTAACTACACGCACTGGTATCAGACGTCCACGTACAACTGTCATTTTATTATCACTAATGTACAGTTGTATTGTCAAGGTCTCCCCGCGCAGGTCCAGCATGTGCCCGTCCTGATCAACAAGGGTGAAAAAAAAGGTTTGTCAACCGAGGATTGATGCATGGAAGATACACAGGCGTGGGAGTAATTGATATAAGATCACCCGGGGCCTTACTCGGGGCAAACCCAAACAATATATAACTCTGCAACGCTTGCGTTGTCAAGGCTGATGGCGTTACGGGTCAAATTAACCTGAGTTGTCGAGGTAACCCTGACAATGTCTGGTGTGATATTGTAACTGGTCTCGTCGTGTCATGCACGCATAATTCGTTTATCCTCTGGAATCGTATTAATATCTTTAGGCCAACCAAGAACCATTCTCAACGACGACTGTGAAATATCAACCGCGTACGGTGGAGATTCAATCGAGAGCTGAGTGCGGGCTCATGTACGCGTATGCTGATTTTGGAATCTTGCTTGGTCACCAAAGAAATCCTCCGTCGGATCTCTTCTTTTACTGATTCAATCTCGTAGGCGCCAGTGGGAAGTCCATTAACATTCCAGGTTGCGCCCGAATCGGTCGAGAACACAAACTAGTTATTAGCGTTGAAGCTCCCAAATGGCCGCTCTCGAATATTAGGCCAACTACGATAAATGTGCAACGACGCGAGTGCGATCTAGAGTGTGCGGGATTGCCCCGAGGTGATTGGTGTAGAAAAAGTCGCCTAAAATTCTGGTTTTGTTGATGAGATCGTGATCATCGAGGTAACGCTCGGGGTTGTGTTTGCAACGACACGCTGCATAGCAACATTGATTTATCAAAGAATCACCCTAGAATTCATCAACGGCGTTGTATACATCATCGACATCTTCAATACGTTCATGCAGCAACACGTGAAACGTCCCTGGGTGCATGATGTCATCGGTGAGCATTGTTGCACGTGCGAACCGACCCTACGCGTGTTTCCAACCGATCAGCAAGGTCTTGAGGGTCACATAGTCCACCAAGGCTTTCTTCTTCCTTTAGTTGTTGTGTTTGCATTTTTATTCGATCTTGGATTTTAGAAATTCGTGCCAGTATAGATGTAAATTCGTGTGGGGTGCAGATGTTTGTTGCTCGACTTGTGGTTCGTACGAGGGTTCAGGTTTGGGTGCATCTATGTATTCGGGTTCGGTTTGAGGTTCAGGTGGATGTTCTTGCCGCCGCCATGGACCTCGCTTCGTCGGTTTTCCCTTCTGTATTGTTGCCGTAAATTCTGCAAACACTTCTTTGTCTTTGTCTATGTCTCCAGATTGATATATATATATATATATATCAAGTACTTAATTATAAAATTCCCACGGCTCGCGCGAGGCTTGTTTATACCCGGTAATCTCCCTGTATATCTTCATTGGCAATATTTCGCGTAATCATCTCGATGATATTTTTAACACAAACGTTTTTCACTCGAGGGGTATGTTAAGAGCGGCATATATAGGATTTTCAACGGTCCACTGGCGACCGCGTTCAATAAAATGTTGCTGTGGTGTTTTCATCATTGATTCTTACACAGGTGGTGGTGGTGGTGGAAGTTTCTAAATTGCCGCTCAGACATCTTCATCAGGTACACGGGTGCCCTATACGATCACACCAACGGTTTCTTCAATGTCTCCGATGTCTTCTTGGATCACCGCAATCGTCTCTGGAAAGCGTTAAATAATCTCCGCAGTTGCCCTCGTGGCTTTTTTATATCTTTGACGCGTTTGACTGTCTTAACAATAGGACCAGGTTTTTCTTCTGTTCCCATCATCGCCACGGTGGTTTCCGAAACTTTCTTCACATGTTCCGCTGCTTCACGCATGGGTTTGATCAGCTGTCCAAACGTTTGTTTGAAGCCCGCTGTGAGATTTTCCCTTGAAGTTTGTCTCGATTGTAACATATCTTTCATACGTTCACGGACAGCTGTGTAACCGCGAAGAAGTTCCTTGTGTACGCGAGCATCTTTGCAGACGTCGGTCAGCATACTCTGCTATTCTCTGTTTTTGATATTGTATACATTATTCATAGTTGTTACATTGTTGTGTCCAAACCGGCTCGATATTTTCCTTAAGTTCTGGTCAAGTCAATAGTGAGAAAACTATACTGGTCCTAGGTGACCTCCGCAAAAATATTCCGAAACTCATCTCACGAGCGGTCGGCGGCACACCAAGTCCAAGGAATGTTTGCAAGGCCGTGCGAGTCAATGCCACGAAATATCATCAACATGTTACAGTTGTCTTGGATCACTTTAGGCAAGTGTGCTTATCAATGTTTTACATAAATAACGTCTGTGTTTTGTGTCGACCTCGGGAAAATATTCTCGCGGGGTTGTTCTGGTGTTCAAGCATCACATCGTCGTCCACAACAAGATTATTCGCGCTCTAGTCAAGATCGTCAATGGTTGGGGCTTCATCAATTGTGGAAAAGAAATCAATGGTAGAAGATTTGCTTGTTGACGATGACTGAAGAGCTTCTGTAAAATCTTTGAGTACATTATAACATGTTTGATGGCCTGCTGACGGCGCAATCACGTAAAGGCGATCCCATGTCAACCATCGCATGATCAGATCCAACAACAGCCGGGCTTTCCCGGATTCAGCCTGGTCAATTATCAGTGCGCGAACTTAGTTTGGAAACATATCACCGTGCTTGGCTGGTCTGGGCTTTGCCTGCGCAGAGAAGTCAATGACATTTAATTTTCTTTTTTTTGATGCCATGTTGAATATCAATTGCTGTATAACATAATCATGCCTTGATACTGTGTGCGATGCCGCATAAGAACTCGTACAGCAAATCCAACGCAGGTTCAAACAAGTAATGTTAAAGCTGCGATCGTGGGAACTTGTGTCCGCTGTGGAGCAAAGAAGTTGACATTTATTAAAAAATGTCGTAGGTGATATCGCTACCACGTTAACAAAGCTACCGGGAACAAGGTGGACTATATACCCTGGTGAAAAACATATCCCCGGATACAATTATATCCTGGAACACGGCTGAATATACGACTTGATTCTAATAATCAACCCAAGCCCGGAGAAGCACCTATTAATCGTAACGATGCTGCATGTTACCGACATGATCTTGCTTATAAACCATCAGACGATATCCGTGCATGTCAACGTGCCGATATAGATCTCATCCATGACTTGAAATCGATCAGTCCTACACTCAGAGAGAGAATCGCCAGATGGATCATCAAAAGAGGTATGAAGGCCAAGATTCTCATTGGCGGTAAAACTGTAATATAATGAAACTAGCGACGATATAATAAGTCCGCGCGGTTATTGAAAGGGTGAAATTGCTGTTGAAAAGTTAGCGAGCTCGGCAAAGGTCTCTGATGGGATTGCTCGCGAGTGGCTTGCCAAATAAGCGCTGTGGCAAATTTACCTACCAGCACCAAATAAAATTTTACGTGGATGGTTTGATGTGAGGACACTCAACGAAATTCATCAGGCTGATCTTTTGTTTCTTCCTTATGATCAGTTACGATGACGACAAAGTCGTCTACGCACATACAAGTATGCGTTAATCATTTTAGATGTTGCCAGCAGATACAAGGAAGCGGAGCCGTTGACGTCTAAAGATTCAGCTAGTGTCGCAGACGCGCTTAAACGTATTTACACACGTTGACCACTAACATGGCCACAGCTGTTTACAAACATTCACAACTAACATGGCTACAAGTGGAGCCGGGTAAATAATTTCTGGGAGCCGTTGCTGCCTTGTTAACAAAATGTAAGATGCGGGTTCGTGTTGGACATGTTAACATACATCGCTACCATGCTATTGTGGAACGATTTAAACGTACACTTGCGGAACGATTATTTGGACATCAGTACGCGCAGGAATTGTTAAGGAGGTCTCAGTCTCGTATCGCAGAGAGATCTCGCAAGTGGGTGACACGGCTTCCATCAGTGATAGAAGCGCTGAACAATGAATCCACACGCACGAATGGGTTAAAACCTGCTGAGGAAATTCGACAGAAGACTGTCACCTTTACCTAATAAGATTATTTCACAAACACCCCCGTTGGACCCACTCGGAAACAATTTTGTTCGGTATCTCTATGCACCGGAGGAGTTAGAAGGGGGGCAACGTCGTGCTACTGACCCGGTATGGTCTATGGATGCATTTACAATTTCAGACCGGATTGATATTCCGGGGCAACCAACACATTACCATTTGGCGCCTTCAGCGAGTGGACGACGTCCATCAAGCAGAGCATTTGTGCCAGAGGAATTGCAAGTCGTTCCAGCGGATAGAACTACCACCAAGTTCTATTATGAAATCGTCAGTTGATTCACACTCGTGTGGTGCCCGTATGCATAAATAATGATTCCATCGGGGAATATCCATCGCTTGGCGGTGACAAAGTAACCTTGATGTAACTATGCACATCCATGCGATGTTTCTTTGACCGGATTAGATTGGCTGAGTGTACTAATTCGCCTCGTTAACGTAAGCACTCCACATACATGGTGTGTTTGCGATCTTTTGCAAAAGCAACCCGGGGAACTCCTTTCGCTTTTTTACCTGAACCAACCACAATCGAGTACATTTTGGGGCGCAGTCCCGCGTATTCATCGATGGACTTGCCCACGCACTCGTCTTTCAATTTCCTCACAACTTTCTTGTTTGTGTTACTAAACAGTGGATGATCTTTCGGATACTCGCTTGTATCAAATTCATCTACCAGCAATGTCATCGGTGGTAATGTGCATGAGCAACGAGTCCGTATCCGTGTACAACATCTTAATGTTGTCGCTGTACCGCTGTTTGATCTTGTCGTAGTAAAACTCGTACATGAGCAGCTTTGGCAAATCTAGTGCTGACTCGCCAGCATAGATGGGTTTTGCCAACTTCAGTTTGGCTTTCTTGCTGTGTATGTCAACGAGCCCGTCATCAAAGATTTTGCGTGACTCAAACGCCGGGTCCGCAGTCAGCCTCTTGAGTTTGTCTTGCTCACTGCCCCGAACAAGATCAATGCGGATTTGTTTTCGAAGATTCTCCATAGTTTTCCCAAACACAGCATTATTCATCAGTTTGAAGAAGTTGTTCTCAAACTCGTTCGTCGCCTTTGTGCGTTGATTCGTATTCATATGTATATACTGCGCCATCTAGTTATGCTTGAGAAATCGCACCACCCGACGGATTCGCATGGACTACATCGTTGTTTTTAATCAGAATATTTAGGACAAGCTTGATGCATTCAGTAAATTTGCGTCCGGATGCGTCTACAATTCCACATTGATACGGGGATAACCACCCGTGGGGTACCACCAAAGCTTCCGGTGCCTGCGGATAATCATTGTTGGTGTGCGAAGCCCGTCTGGATACTCCAGATCAACTTCAATGAAGTATCCGATATCGCTGTTGGTGTCGTACTCATGAACGTATTTGTGAATGTCTACATCCGCAGGATTGATCCACTGAAACTCACCAACGGCCATCGATTGCATCATTGTCCATTCGTACAAGTTGTAGGTGATTAAATGATTAACACCCAATAACGGATTGTTGGCCCTAGTGTATCGGTGGCTTGCCATAGAAATCCCACCGCGGATTCGACGTTCCACAAACAGATGCTGGTCAATATCGGTAAGCAGTTCCAACTCCACCTTGGTTTTTGACAGCAGCGCATCCCAGGCCATTCCCGATGACGAGAATTAGTGCGCGGGGTCGAGCTTGTACATACATGTGACTGTATCACCAAACGTTTCAAAGACATCCGCGAGCAGCAACACATCCGTGCGCAGATACAGATCATGATAATCGCCAATGTTTTGACAACTAAACGCGAACCAGACATTGTGTGCTTAGTCGTTGGTGGAAATACCTTCACGATACAGTGACGAATGGAATGCCTCGATGGGTGGCAACTGAGTTTCTGAAAACTTGTTTCAATCGCTCGCGAACTCGTCGGGATAGATTCATTTGCGAGTGAGCAGGCTGACCTTTTCCAGTTCAGTAGGGGCAGCACCACCGTATCAACTAGTAATTGTAAAACGATCATTGCTATTCACTGCAAGGCTGCTCACTAGTTTACCCAGGCCAGAATTCAGAAACTGCAGCAAGTCAATGAACTTTAGCTGTCCGAGCCTAAACGTAATGTATTTTTCCATGTTGTTGGGGATTACGCTTATTTGTGCATTCGATGCTGTTGCGATTGTTTGCATTATTAAGTGGCCATCATACCCGCGCAGGATATGAAGCACAACAGGAATTCGTGTGTTTTGTTTGGATAAATTCGTAACTGTAGATTGCATGCGGTGTGTGCGGCTCCTCTGCATGCACCAGTGATGTGAAAGTTATCACAAACGTTTTCATCGGTAGAACTGAAAGTTCTTTCACAGATCTAGCAATGAGTGGCCATAGAAAACTTGTGAATATCATTGTTGTTCATAATCATGTATGCAGTCGAGTAGAGCTGTTGCCGGATCAATTTCGCTGTAATCTCCAGCGATTTAAGAACCACTCCAACTGAGTCTTGGCCACGGTACAACATTGGTGGCTCAGTCACTCAATCGGATCTGATGATAGTGTAACAAAACCAGCGTGGGAGTTGTTTAGCTACTTGCGTTGTATTTATTTGATTGTTGCGAAGCGAAACTTCCACAGAAACATTGAAGGATTCGAAGTGCGCGTAGATGATATACGGTACCTTCATTTTTCGTTACACCGCTGTAAATTACAAAATGTTTTTGCCAGGTTCGGGCATTATTGTCCGCTGTAGTTTTTCACTGATTCCACCGCAGTAAAACTCATGGTCCGCGAGCAGTTGTTGCGTGCTGCATGAAAACTTTTACCCTTGTGCTTGCTGTGTCGGTATACCATTCGTGAAAAATCTTGTATCCACACATAATGATACCGCACCACTCAACCATCCATGTCGCTCAATAATAACAATCAATATTGTACCGCGCGCTTTTCACCATGAATAGTCGAATTGGCTGCAGGCCTTTATTCCAAACAAACACATTAACAGCAATGCCAGGGTTGAGTCGCTCAATCTTACTGATGTCGGTAACTTGTACAGGAAATTCAAAGTTTCGAATTTAAGTTCGCCCAGGTGTTGTTTGTAATATCTAGGTTGGTCTTTATTATTGCTCACAGGATGCAGTGCGGACAAGAGCGCCCATTCAAAACATCGACTGTCATCATTTTTCACATTGATAACTGACCGTGGTGGAATACACTCTGATGTTGGAATGTAACTCGATCCGCGAAAAGGTTTTTGTACGGGAAATATAAAACTGAACTTCCAATCATCTGGAAAGCATCTATCCTGAACCTTCTCTGGAGTATTTTTTCAAATTTATCGAGGATCTTTGCAACTTTTTATCAATTTCATTATTAATTGCCTCAGTGTCTTTATGGTTCAAGATTACACAGGCACCACTATGAAACCATGGATGTGATGTTATAGATGGTGCAAAGTCGTCTTTGGTTAAATGGCCAGGCATGGTAAATTCCAAATTGAGAACTATGCCAACCTTGAATCCGGACGGTAGCGCTGTGTCACCCAGGTGCTGTAAAGTTGATACAAGTCCCGGACGCTTATTTGATAGAAGTTTTACAGAGTCTATGTTTGGCTTATATACGATTTGGATAATCGCCCGATAATCTTGAAAATCATCAGAGCGCTTATACAACTTAAATTCTTGAACTTTTTGTTGGTGAACATACGCAACACCTTCAGCGGCGATAGTGGCTGCGATGCATCGGGTGTTTTGTTCATCATCAACTATGCGTGGAATTTCCGCCCGCTTGGCTCTTGTAGAAATTTTGGTATTTAATCGTGCTGCTGTTGCACGAAGCTCTCTCCCAGTCAGACGCGGTTCGACTGTGAGACCTAATAACGCAAGTAAATCTGCTTTTCTTGCGCCTCTTGGTATTGTTTAAATTGATTTACAGTTGGTGTAACTAGCTGTGATTCATTAGGGGGAAGTTGTTACACAACTGGCCTTGGTTTATTTGCGAGTCCTAATAACTCAAGTTTTGTATGCGTATCCCACGGTCTCGCGCGAGTTGCCTAGTTGAATCACAGTCAGCATACTGGTAATTAAGAGAAAATCATCGTCTAATTGCAAATTTCGTCAATAAAGTTTTTCAATATTTTTACCTTACCAGGATCAGAAATGCAATCGCTTTAATCCTGGCTACTATTTGATGACTTCTGTATCTTTTTCCTCAACAACATCGTCGGATTTTCCACGATGATAGGATCTATATTTGTTGCGTTGACGAGTCTTTACCAGCGCGCACGATAATCCTCGTGAAAAGATCCGCATAGTCGACAAAGCTGATTACACGACTTTACTCCGATACCACATTTTAGGCATAACAGTCACGTTAACTGGCGACGTATGCACGACTCATTTCCATGTCTTCGTCGCTAGGTTCGTTCATTGGCGATTCGGCTAACGCCTGCGACTTGAGGTTTTCTTGCACAAAATCATACATTTACTTTTTACGCTTTTTGTTATAAGCTTGACCATGTCTACGTCGTTGTTCTTCCAATGCAATCCCTAAGTCAATTAATTTATCACGATACTCCGGATACGTATTTGAATAATAATACAACATCTTGTGAGCATCTTTAACACATCGGTATGATGCGTTTAAGCGAAATAGACATTTGATTTTTTTCTGTGACGTTACAAACACTCCATTGTTCGAGGAATATGATTCCCACATTAGACACACTCATAATCCTTTCAAAATACTATAAGCATCAATCTGTGAAGTTTTTGCCATTATATTTGTATACCACGGTAAGTCTCTAATATAATATATTCTCACACAATCTCTACGAAATATATTGTATAGAAATATAGCCACAATCAATATAAAATGTTCTCACACAAAGAAAACATTCTACGTGAAATAAATCAGATATTATAGTCATGATCAATAATAATATATTCTGCTAGCTATATAATCTCACACAGAGAAAACAATCTCCGCATAATATATTTTATAGCTGCGATCAATAATCATTGTGTTAGGTAGCTACAGTAGTGTATTGGCCTGAACGTGGCACATTGTATAGTAACGTCGTTTGTGAGCGCCTGTGGGGGAGACTTACCACGGATTATTGTAAATCATGCACTCGCGTGTGATTCAAGGGTAAAGTCAAGGGGTATAGAAGGCTCTGACCTATATCAGTAAGAAAAATCCAAAAAGTCTCATAATGATACTACTTCATGGCCTAAAGCGATTGAGAGTATACATATAAGACACTCTTCAAACGCCCCTCCCCCTCGGTGTGCTAGTCCACTGCAGCTTAACTCCTTGATTGATGTAGGCACCCATTACATTAACCGTGGTGACTCAGAAGGGTACGTATTCAAATTCTGTCCAGACACCAGGACGGGTAGACGGCCGTAGTGTTTCTGTAGACAGGACACTTTACTCGAATTGCCTCAGCACTATGTAACCTTTCATGTGATGATGTTCCGTTAAGCATCAATCAATCAATCAACCCCTTTAATCTTAGTCTACTGATAAATTTATGGCTTCTTGTTCAAGTGTACAATGCAGTGTCAACTACGAAATTAGAACTGACGTCTCTCTGCAGTGCCAACTCGGCCATAATTTTTCTTGTTGCTTTCAGCGAAAGTGAGATCCATGTGGAGAACAACGCAAGTTTTACGTCGACGGTAGCGGTTAGTGTCATCCTATTGATCTGCCTGATTTGTGCCATACTTTACTGCTCCGGCACCGAAATTGTGCACCGTATGTAAACCTTATTTATATTTCACATCATTAGTAACATAATTGGGGCTATTATGTATCCCACATCTGTCTCGTTTCACTGCATAATCTATATCAACCGGACTCTCTCATGAATCCGTGGGATCTATAACAAGTGCCTGGCGTACATTGTTCAAAGCCACGGGGTGTCATGTTGAACAAGAATATTCACTTCGGTTTGTCTCAGAGTCATTCCTCAGATTTTTGTTGTTGGTGTTGTTGTTTTAGTAGAGATCATTGTGTAAACTGGGAAATTTGGTTCGCCAGAGAACCGCCACGGTCAAATTGATGGTGTCTCCATTTTATAAAGTCTTTTGTGTTGTATTTGCTAAAATAGATTTGCCATAGAAACATCATGGATCAATGTTAAGCTGGAATGTCATCGAAACCGACATGCTATTTCAGAAGCGAATAGTTAACCTCATCTAACGTTGCTTCTGGTGTAAACTAATTAAATGCCTGAATCGCGAAAATTGCGTCTATTCATTAGCTTATTATAACGTCACCCATAAAATCAAGGTTTTTCTTGACAATTTTTGCTTCGTCATGAGAGGGTATTTTTCTGTTAGTGGTGAAAATTTCACAAAAATTGGATGGAACTGAAGCTATGTGTAGATACTATAAAGTGAAACTACCAAGGTGGTAGACACAGTTAACCACGCTTCCGCGGAGTTAGACAAACTTAGCACCTCTGGTGTGATAAACTTAATGTTTCACACATACCCCAACTTGGGATTGGTCAACGGTCTCTTAGAATTTATAGTATGCAAAGTTTGAGTGATAGTTCATAGTAAATAGGCGAAGCATGGCGATTCGTTAATAATAGCAATGACGAAAGGTTTGCTGAGTCAGAAATTTTTTCGTTTCACGCGAAAGTGTTTATCTCAAATTATTCACCAATAAACTTTCTTAAGGCTGATACTTAAGAGATTAGAATTCTCTCACAAAAGTTTTATTAGTGGTCATTCATATCAATACACTACAGGGCGCTTTCTCAAACGGTTGTTTCTCTTAGTGATATAAAATATATTCGATAGAATTTTATAATTGTAACAATCTGTTAGAACGGTTGAGCATTGCTGATATCGACTGACTGCCTGTTTCAAACTGGCTTTTGTATGTATGTACTTGCTTATTTATTTATTTATCCAGGTGATCCGTTACCACCTTGGGCATTCAACATTCAGCCTCACCCTAGCCTTGTATCACACGGGTTTAATTCTGTCTCAGATGGGCTCTCGATTACCAGTCCCACAACGGTTGTTCGTCACAGAACAGGGAGTTTCGAGACGGACGGTGCCAGATGGTCTGGAGGTAAATATTGCTGCTAATACTACTACTATTATTAATGACAACAACAACGCTGCTGCTGATGATGATGACGATGATGATGAAGAAGAAGAAGAAGAAGAATGACATCTTCGGCATATGATTGATGGAGTGACTATTTAACAAAACATCAATACATGGAAGGTTATATCGTGCAGAGGATACTGGAATAAAGTGGCCACCTGGTCTGGGCAGGATTCAAACCTGCACCCATCTGGTCGCAAGTCTGGGACGCTAATATCTGAGGCACGGTGGCTCATTTCTGGCGAGGCTGTCTTCTTCCATGAACCTGTTAAAAAGTTTAAGTTGTGTGTAAAAGAAAAAAAAATAATTAAAGAGTATAAACGTTCAGTAAAGAAAAGACGGGTGAATTTGAACTTGTTCACTTTTGACACGTCTCTCACGGGTCTCTAGTGTATATGTTCAATTCAAGGTTTATTTGTTCTTTCAATGAGATAATTTATTTCGTCCAGCATACCTTTCTTTCAAGCGAAAATTATATTTTCCTACAGGAATATCTGGTGGCAAGCATGTGTTCGAAATTAGTTGGCCGGAACATTTTAGGGGCAGTACAGCCACAGTCGGAGTAGGATCAATTCAAGCTTCCCTTTTCCTGAAGCCCAAAGGTTCTCTGTTAGGGAATGACAGAAGGTCCCATGGGCTGGACATCAGTAGAAAAAGGGTTATACAGTCGGGTAAACCTACAAAACGGTGCTGCGGTTCAAACGGTCATATACCTCAACAGTAAGCTCTCAAGCTCTCTCTCTCTCTCTCTCTGTGGCATTTTGTAAATCAAAACATTATAGTGTAATTTTATAGACGATAAGAGTTCTTCTCTTTCACGCACGGTATGGTAAAATTTTTATTGATTTTGAAACAGGCTTTAAATTTGAATTTAATTTTCGATTTTGTTATATTTCAAACTTGCAAGTTCTCATGGGTAAATAAAGCAAAGTAAGTATATTCGATCGCAAATGTATTTGTTGACGGCCTTAGGTATTATATATATATATATATATATATATATATATATATATATATATATATATATATATATATATATATATATATATGTGTGTGTGTGTGTGTGTGTGTGTGTGTGTGTGTGTGTGTGTGTGTCTTCTTTCAAAGTGCTCGGGTGCAAAACGTCTTTCAATGTTCTCAGATTCAAATTTATTAGGTGTGGTAAAGTTTGCAACAAGGAGGGTGTGGATGGACATTGGTTCCTGCAAGGTCATAAATCCAACATTGTATGCATTTCTTTAATAGTAATAAACTCTATTGTAACCAAATTTAACAATGGCGACATGACTAAGCATTCTATTGTACTGACCTTTGTGACCCACCCAGTCAGCGCCTCACCTTATGGAGTAAAAATGTGCAAAGTATAATGTTGACCCTTTAATTGTGTTCCAGTAAATACAACTGTGTGAAAAGTCATTGGTCAACTTCCAGCGCAGAAATCTAGTATAAGGAGTGTCGAAAACTAGGTCATATATAAACCAGAGTTGTAGCAAATTCAATCTTCTATTTGTGTTCCAAATTATAGCTCTGTATATTAATGGGTATCGAAGATATGCGAATTTCCATTCACCCTCTCGTAACAGGGTTATTGAGAGATTAAAGCAAGGAAAATACAGAAAATTTCCTTGCAAGGATCCTAGCAACGTCATCAGGAGAATTGGATGAATCAAAATAGGCAATAACAGGTTTTAAATGAATAAGATTTATTCCAGTTCAAGAGAGAGAGAGAGAGAGAGGATGGGGGGATACCGGATACACATGGAAGATGATATCTTCCCACCCCGCCGGCCACAGACTATGAATTTTAACTTTGAAACTGGCCTGAGACATTAGCAGCTACAGTGCTAAACTTCGCGTGTGTTGTTCTTCTGACAATGGAAACACAACGACAACTCTTCAACATTTAAAGACGACTTTACAACGATATATTCGTTACTACGCCAAATGGACTGGTAACGAGCTTGGTCGTTTTATGGTTATATATATATATATATATATATATATATATATATATATATATATATATATATATATATATACATATATATCGTCACGTATTTGTCTGTATTTCTATCTATCTATCTGCTATACAGCATGTCTGTCTGAGTGTCTACGGGACTAGTTTTTGAGAGATTTAACAGACATGTTTCAGTGTGCGCTACTTAAGTTTGTTCCGAGTCAAGGGACTTCTGAAAATGTGGGGGATAGAAAATGTAATATTCGCTCATAATTAGTATGGAGAACAAATCCAATGAGAATAATTAATTATCATCTTTGTTGCTTGTTTTTCCCGTCACTTCACCTTTTCCTCACTCCTTTACTCTTAGAACAATTGTTATTATTATTATTATTAGTAGTAGTAGTAGTGTGAGTAGTAGTAGCATTACAACATTTAGTAGTAGCACTACTACTACTATATGAATTATTGCGTCCGTCCGTTCGGCACACAATCTTGTTTGCGCTAATGGTCCTACAGTTTTTAATGGGTTGCCATAAACCTTAACAAGAATTATGATGATCATTTGAAGATGCGCATATCGACAAATCACTTTGCTCATGCAATTGTTTTAAGAGTTATTTGCCCTTATTTCTTGCAGATGAATACGGTGTATTGTGTACAGTTTTGTGAACGCAACTTGTCTTTCAGTTTCAATTCGATCTCAATGAAACTTGGTAAATGTTATGGTCATGAATATGCTCATATCGACAAGTCACATTGCTCCGCAATTGTGCTAGAGTTATTGCCCTTTTTATTTTGCAGATGAATGCAGTGTAGCCTTTGGGCATATAATCTTGTTAGCACAGCTTGTCCCACAGTTTTTGATCGATTGCCATGAAACTTGATAAATATACTGCACATCACCTGAAGGTGCGCGCATGGACTAAATTCACTTTGTTCACGCAATTTGTATACAAGTTATTGCCCTTTTTGTCTTACAGCTGAACTTGTGTATAGCAAAAAATCCCGTGAACGCAACAAGTCTCTCAGTTTTTATTGGATCGCGATGAAGCTTTGTAAATGTTTGGGTCATCATTGGAATTATGTGCATATCGACAAATCACTTTGCTCTTGGAAGTTACGTTAGAGGTATTCCTCTTTTAGTCTTGCAGATGAATGCAGTCTTTGATATAATCTTGAAAACGCAACTAGTCTAAGAGGTTTTGATGGATCACTGTGCAACTTTGTGCATATTTTGGCCATCGTATGAGGATGCCCATACTAACAAATCACTATGCACGTGCTATTTTGGTCAGAGTTGTGCCCTTGTTTTACTTATATCTGGCTGTAATATACGACAAAATATTGTGAACGCAACTAGTCCCACAGATCTCAATGGATCGCCATGAAACTTGGAATATTTTATAGTCATCATTTCTAGTTGCGCATTTTTAAAAAAAAACTGAGATACTGAGATTGTCCTGAAAACTATTGCTCTTTTTTCACTCGAAGACGTGTATAACAGAATCTTGTGAAGGCAACTAGCCTCACAGTTTTAAATGGCTAGTTTTGAAACTTTGAACATGTTATGGTCGTCATTTGAAGATGCGCACATCAACGAATTGCTGTCCTTCCGAAATTTTTGTTACAGTTATTGCTGTTGCAGCAGAGTACTGTGTATAACAGAAACTTGTGGATGCAACTAGTCTAGTAGTTGCTGATGGATTGCTGTGAAACTTGATATACATTATGGTCATCATAATAAGAGTCACACATCGACAATATGATTGTGCTGCTGATAAATCATGTTCGTTTTCACTTGGAGCTGGATACAGTGTATGACAGAATATTCTAAATGCAATTTGTTTATGTGGGTTTTTTATCGATCGCTGTGAAACTTCGTATATATTATATTCCTCGTCTACAAATGCACATATTGACAAATGTTTGTAATGCCGCAATTTTTGTAAGAGTTATTGTCTCTTATTTGCTTGCAGCTATATGCAGTATATGCCAGATTTGTGCTATTGGAAGTACTGTCGCAGTTTACAATGGATTGATATGAAACTTGTAGAAAATGTAGTTACCTTCAAAATATATGTATGCTGTCCAGTTATTGTACTCGTACTATTCGAAGAGTTATGCACTTTTATGACGATAGACCCATCTCCGTCACATGGGTAGTGGTTGGATGGGGTATATTTATGCGAGCAAACTGCTCACCTTTCTCTAGTTATTATTATTGTTGTTGTTGTTGTTATTATTATTATTATTATTATTATTATTATTATTTCAGGTTTTTCATGTACGTTGACGCTGACAGTGGCAATGTTGGATTCGGGAGCTCCTTCGAGTTCTGGGGATTCCCCATTTCCGGCATTCCTAAGGACCTTTACCCCTTGTACGTCATGGTCGGTGTTTCTATCCCAGGGGCGCTTGTACAAGTGGTGTACAAAGGGACCGGTGGGTAGCTTATTTCATTGCATCTATGTGAAAACATTCTTTCATTTTCCATTAAACACCAAAACCGTTTAAATTACATGAAACATGAAATGGAGAGGAGTGGGAGTAATTAAGCTAAAGGGAGCAAAGTGTGAATCAGTAATCGAGATCTAATGGGAGAAATATTGCTCGAGCAGAAGAAATCGTGGTCGAGTGGACGAAATTGAGATCGTGAAGTAGAAACTGAGATAGAGTAAAGAAATCGGGATAGAATAGGTGAAACAGAGCTATAGTAGGATATGGCTAGGGAGACGAGATTTAGTAGATTAGTCAAGATCAAATTC
The DNA here is from genome assembly GCA_029931535.1 of Margaritifera margaritifera. NCBI lineage: Eukaryota > Metazoa > Mollusca > Bivalvia > Unionida > Margaritiferidae > Margaritifera > Margaritifera margaritifera. The sequence goes on from JAQPZY010001553.1 coordinate 3,484,814, forward strand.
AAATAATCAAGATCGAATTGGAGTAATCGAAATCGAGTTAAAATGGTTGAGATCAAGTGGGAGAAATCGAGAACGAGAGGAATTGAGTTGGAAAAGTCAATATCGAGTTTGATTTATCAGGAAATATAATTTCAGTATACGTATAGGTTTAGAATAGTCAATACTGAGTACGGAGCAGTTGAAATAAAATCGAAATAGTTAGCAGTATTTCAGGTCGAGTTGGATTAGTGCAGATTGATATTATATAGGTGACAACGAGCAGGGATAGTTAAGATGAGCGGGAGAAGATCTAGATTAAGCAATATAAAACAGGCAGGTGAAAATGAGATCAGTGGAAATAAGTTTTGGCCGCCTCCTGAAGTCTCATGAATATAGAGTTGGCCCAGTGCGCCAGCCGTAAGAGTCGATTAACGGAGGCAAGCTCATCAGCCTTGGGATACATCCCGTGATGATGTTCCAGAATGTCTTCTTTAAAAAGGCCATCTATATGCATAAAGTCTGGCCTTGAACGTTTTGGATTTAACTCCCCCCCCCCTTTTTTTTCTTTCTTTCTTTTGCTTGCTTTAATTTTTGTTTTGTCAGCCTCTTTGGGGAGTTTTTGCAACATCATTAGCTTTTTCTTCTTCTTACATGATTCATATTTACTTTTGAGAGTAGCTATTTGTCTTCCTGGGGATTGTGGCAAGGTTTTTAACTTTATTATGTTTGCTACCTAGCTTTTATACTTGGCACTTTTTAGTCAGGATTGTGCTGATATCAAGCTGAACACTTTATATACAAACATCAGCACATATATTCTGAGTAGTTTTCATTTTGTTTGCAATATTCCTTATTAGTATAATCTAACTGGTTAGAACAACACACCTGAATCATATACTTTAATCAGTTGCTGGTAAAGTTAAAGGAATTTAGGTAAATAATCAAGGGGAACAGGATAAAATAGGCTTTGAGATAACCTATCTTTCTTGCCTATAACATTTTTTTTTCAGTTGGGGGTGGGAGTGGGGTGGGGGGTGGGGGTGGGATCGAGAAGTGTGTAACACATTTTTTTTTCTTTGGTTTCGCCTGTTGGAATTACTGGCCAGTTGTGAATATTAGACAAAGCAATCTTCCCACTTGTTGGCCAATTTATATCTAAACTTCCATTGTAAATGATTATTATTTGTACTTTTTCAAAATTAATTATTAAAAACTATGGCGATATTCCTTGGTTAATGAGGTCGAAGAAATGGATCTGACTAGAATTCTTCAAGAGTCAAGATTTAATTTAACACTATGTAGCACATCAGCAAAACAATATGTATCATGACAGTTAGTAACACATAAACAGAGTGAACAATATGTATCATGACAGTTAGTAACACATAAACAGAGTGAACAATATGTATCATGACAGTTAGTAACACATAAACAGAGTGAACAATATGTATCATGACAGTAAGTATCACATAAACGGAGTGAACAATAAAAAATATTCAGATTATCTTGCAAAAGTTCAGTTTAAAATTATTCCATGAAGTACATAACCATAAAAAACACAGAGTATATTTGTTTAATAAATACGAAGTGTGCCGGTATTATATCAAATATGAGAGGATAAAAACCGGTTATATGTAACAAACTCGTACATATAGTAGACTGCAGCACAAATGAGTTAAGTCTGCCTTTAAGTAGATATTAATTGAGACACAAAAGGACAATTACTCATATAAAATAAAATATTTAGGCTAAGTAATTCCTTATAACATTTTGACTTAAATAGTTATTTTGTATTTGAGTGCGTCTGAGGTCTCGTTCTCATGTAGGCTCCTGTAGAGAACAAGATTAATAATTTGCCTACCATTACATCTGCCAGATTCCAAATATATATATATATATATATATATATATATATATATATATATATATATATATATATATATATATGTAGAGAGAGAGAGAGAGCTAGTATTAGTCAAGGATATGAGATAATTAATTAAATAAGCTAGATTGTCCTGATCTCCTTACCAGTTTTCAAGCCAGGTGTGTTCACGGTCGGCAGCTATGTGTCTATGTATCGTTCCTACTCACCCAACTCGGACAAAACTTATTAGCAGAGAGCATGTGCATAAACCATTACAGATTACATGTGTATAAGGACCACTTGTAGATCGTGTCCTGCGAGGTCTTTGTACACAGATTTATCTATAATATAACAACAACATTTAGATGGTGTCGTAAGTGGTCTTTGTACATAGGTTTACCTGTAATATAGAGACACTTTTAGACTGTACCTTGAGTGGTCTTTGTACACAGGTTTACCTGTATATAAAGACCACTTTGAGATGGTGTCCTGTGTGCTTTTTGTACATAGATTTACCTATTTATAAAGACCACTTTTAGATGGTGTCCTGAGTGGTTTTTGTACATAGATTTACCTGTGTATAAAGGCCACTTTTAGATGGTGTCCTGTGTGCTATTAGTACATAGATTTGCCTGTGTATAAAGACCACTTTTAGATGGTGTCCTGTGTGCTATTAGTACATAGATTTACCTGTGTATAAAGACCACTTTTAGATGGTGTCCAGAGTGGTTTTTGTAGACGGGTTTACCTATAAATAAAGACCACCAGCAGATGGAATCCTGAGTGGTCTTTATACACAGGTTTAACTGTACGTGAAGTTGAAACAATATGTAAGTGCATTTACATATCACACAGTGATTTTAAGCCGTATCATACTAAAAAACAAGAAAATAACAAAAACGCGTTGACAACTAATCACTAATGTAAGTCTTGATTGAAAATTGATATAAAAAAGACTATTTATGTGAGTCATTCCTTATACCAATTATCGCAAATCTTTCTTGTATACATATCTGTAAGAGCCACACCCGCTATCGTATGCGATATATATATATATATATATATATATATATATATATATATATATATATATATATATATATATATATATATATATACGCCAGACACGCTTATATGCAAATCAGTTGCTTATTTGTTACTTTGTTACTTTGCTGTTGGGTTGTATTTTGTTTTTTTATTGTTGTTGTTTTTAGGGGGGGGGGGAGGGATATTTTCGTTTAAAATAGGGATAAATTTATTATATATATAACGAAATTTGTGCCAATATTAGGAAGAAGTAAAAAAAAGCAAAGTTTAACTTCAGTACAAGTAGTGTACACCTCATTTATACAAAAGGCCATTAGCCTCGATGGGTGGTAATGTTGTAGGTGGCATATAATCTTTAGGTGTGATACTTAACTAGAACACTGTTTCTTAGCAAGACTGTTAATTATTTATTTACTCTCAATATTCATTATTTTCTACATTTTTTGACAGCCCATAACTAGAACACTGTTTCTTAGCAAGACTGTTAATTATTTATTTAATCTCTATATTCATTATTTTCTACATTTTTTGACAGCCCCTGACCCGAATGTGCCAGGGCTCATGGGTAAGTTGAATTTGTATAAAGGGCTAATTAAATGCATTTTATAAATGATAATTCAGGCGTCAATCAGGCGTTTATCTTCTGTATGTGTTTAGAATCAAGTACGGCCTATTTCTCGAGAAACTATTTTACTCATATGGAAAAAGGTTTGAAATAAATTGTGACCACTTTGATAAGTTTCAAGTTTTTAAAAAAATCTTAAATAGGAAGCAAACAATTAGTTCTTAAGTTTACGATGGGTGTCATAAGTGGGGAAAATGATTTTTATTTCTTTCACAAGAATATAAGTATGGGCATTATGGATGAAAACGATGATGTTGTCATTAAAGCGATTTCGTTACTATGCAGTGTTAGGATTGTATTTATTTTCTTTTCTGTTTTGTGTATTTTTCTTCAACCAATGATTGTATTTCAGTGATTTTAAGAAGAGGTTTCATTAATAGTTCAGTGTACTTTTATAGCACCATAGGTTTGCTACCATAAGATGAAAAGGTTGAAAGAAATATAGATACATACATACATACATACATACATACATACATACATACATACATACATACATACATACATACATACATACATACATACATACATACATACATATATACATACATACATACATACATACATACATACATACAGGCTTACAGTCAGCTGAACAGACTCATACAAGAGCATATATATATATAGAGATAGAACCTCATACCTGATCCATGGCCATGTTTCCTTTCATTTACAGGTGTTCCACAACTGGGTATGAGTCAGGTGCCAATGCCTGTTGTGCCCCCTCCCTATGATCAAAAGGAAAAGTATTGAAAAAATGAAACCAAGAAGCAAAAATGTCAAAGCTCATCTTTTGAACAAACTGATTTTATAATCCATGAAATTGATTACTAATCCGATATCTCGGTCTACTAATCCCAGATCTTCATGTACATATCCAAGATTCTGATTTACTAACTCTATTTACTAATCCTAGATCTCAGTTTACTAATCCGAGATCTCGAGAAAACCAATATTTTGGATTATAAATTGAGATTATAGATTAGTAAACCGAAATCTTGGATTATTAAACCGAGATCTCGCATTAGTAAATTGCGATCTCGGAATAGTAAACCGAGATCTCATATTATATAAAAAAGCAAAACATGATCCTTAGAGTTTCCTTATGTATTTTAATTTTGCACAAAACTTACAATTAATAAAATGTTACAATTGACCTAATTTGCCTTGTTTTATTTCAACATATATTGTGGTTCAAAATAATGCTTTACTTCAGCATATACTTTATATTGTGGTTCAAAATGGCATTTTCTTATGATATAAATTAAAACTACTTGTAGGTGTATAATAAAAGGAAGCTATGTATGTTCCTGATACAAGATAACACAATCAGCCATTTGTTTTTTTATTTCTTTTTTATAAATTAGACGTAATGATGTGAAAGTGATATGAAAGGATATTTAGTGCATATTAAGCACTGTTAGATGTAACCTCTCATACAACTCACAAAGTCACAATAATGTGAGAAAGTTAAAACAATTAGTTTATTTGGTATTGGAATAAACCAAAGCAATCCAACGGGAATATCTACATGTCTTTTTCTTAAAATGTAGAATATTAATAATAATAATAATAATGTGTTTTTTGCAATCCATACATTGTTTCAGTGTTTAAGAGTGTGTGTCTATTGAAACTATTATGCATGAAATTAATAATTTTTGTAATTTTGTTCTAATTAGGTCAAACACAAATATATTTTGCACACTGTTTAAACAATATAAATGAAAGAAACCCCTAAAACCTGCAAGCATCAAAACAGACGTTTTATGATATTAAGATGTCTAGACTTTTTTTTAACAGGAGTTGATGATAAAACAGTTTCTCTAATCTTTAAGGCTTTTATAATAAACAATGCTAAATTAATCATCAGAAATAGTCTATTATCATTTTCTATATAAGTCATATGTTTTTCTAATGTTGGGTTTTTGTATAAGAAAAAAGTTAATACTTTTTTCGTGATTCTCCATACAGCAGACAAATAGTTATGACATTAAATTCATTTTCAATATTAATATTACAAATTTGACACAATTTTTCTATTAAATCATATATATCCTTATCTTCCTGTATTAACTCTGATTTGCAAATTACTCGCTCTAATCATTGTTATTGTGTAACAAAAGTCTCTATCTCCTAGCAATTCTAGATATTTTTGACAAGCGAAGTCTATTCCAATGATCTATAGAAACGCAGTCTTTCGATTGATTCAATCTCATCATAAAGTTTGTGCCTAAAAATATCTTCACATCTCTGATTAAAGATTTTAAAAAATATATTTTCATCTTTCACCCCCAGACTACACCAAACATTGCCAAATCCAATCATAATGCACCATTTAACTGATTTGTTTCTATTTCCATGATGATCCTATTAGTGTCATCAGAGTCGTCGAAAGTAATCCAATTAGGATCCCCGCATCGTCGATGAAAGTGGTAACCACTAATACAAGGCATGGAAAACGTTATCGACCGTATTGTGTTGATATTAAAGCTATCTAAAACCAGAATGGACAACTTCCCATGAATATCCTTGTTGTTGATACCTTGGTTGAAATTGTTGATGGGAAAGTTTTCGTTAGAGCCATTAATCTGGCTTCAGCAGATGTTTGGTTACAGCTTAAATGCCGTGTTGGTTGTAACGGACATTTCATGTTTCAGTTTTGCGCAGCGACGAATATTTCATGCTAATTGTGTGTTATTGTTCATGTAAATGTTTTAATTATAGAGTTTGAACTAGAATGACTCAAGTTAGGGATCACAGATGATCATTGAAGATCAATGTAAAAATCAGCTTGCAAGTTTGTCACAAGTTTGATTATGTCATAAAAAAATACGTTCAATAAAGACGTCTTTTTAATATGCAAGATATTTGGTGCACTTCTTCGAATTCCTTGATTTATACATGAAACTATTGTTTGTATGGAGAAAGACGATATTATTCTCACACAATATTAAAAACATATGTAACAACGTCGATAATTTGTTTTTCCTTCTCTATTTCTCTTCCAACCAAAGTGAAATGTTCGTTACATTTCGATTAATTAAGAAAGGCATATTGTGAGATATGCATTTGTGTAATGCTAAGAATATTTTTATTAACGTGTTTAAATGTTAACCCTTCCATTAAGTTTATATGTTTTGCTGTCCTTTGTTGGACTTTAGTCATACAGATTTAAAAAGTAGAAAGTAAATGAGTACATGTTGATATATGAAAAAAAAATCGCAAAAAATACACAAAATGAGTTGAAAGCAATATATATTAAATCGCAGTAATATAACATTGGAAAATTACCAGGTGGGCTGTAGATATTCCAATCTGGTCAAACACAATCCTGGAATGACAAAGGACATCCAGTAGGTAATGTACGTTTTCCCGGATTAAGTTTCATTAGTTGCTTTCAGTCCGCGAATAATTACTCTGAAAATACTTCAGTGATGATGAAATCCTTTCGGACTTTTAAACTTTGATGAACAACAATTCATTTTGATATGATAAAACATTTTGATGACAATATTCCTTTTTTGAAAAAAAGTTTTGCACTCCTTAAATGCACCCTATTATTGAGAGTAACTGATTATCTACTGTAGAATATCCCGCTCTAAAACCGGGTTGTTTTTGGCTAAGTAATTCATTCTCTTCCACCCACTCGTTTGTACTATGTAGAATATTTGTAGTTATGAAAACATATTGTACATGCATATATTAATCTTTCACTCGAAAATCAACATAGGAATCAGAAATATATTAGTTATTTTTGTTATAAAGAAATATGCAAGAAACCGGAATCCAAATGTAATTTATTACATGCTAAGAAGTAATGCAAGTAGTAATATGCGGGCGCTGGGGGACAGATATGGCACATGGGGGACAATGGTAAATTAGCATGGAGATGGCACTTGGGGGACAATTGGAGGTTAACATGGAGATGGCACTTGGGGGACAGAAGTGTTTATAGGGACAAATGGTAACAGTGTTAGAAGTGTCTGACCTCAATTGGGGTGACATAGTAATATTGTTAGAGTTGCCCTCAATATGTGCCACTATAGGTATGTAACGGAAATCCTATGTTAAATTTGTCCATAGGTTTAACATGGAAATGGGTTTATAGGGGCAAAAGTGTTTATAGGAACAGATGTGTTTTATGGGGACAAATGTGTTGATGAGAACAAAATAGACACATAGACAAAGACAAACAAACAAACATAGAGACATAGAAACACCATTGGCAATTGGATTGTTTCTTTCCTGAGAAATGTGGGTGGCCCTGAAAAAGGCCGTTGGAGTTTTTGTCAACAAAGTTAACACATATGACACCTCTTCACGGGCCTTCTTCTCCTCAAACTTCTACGCACTTCCGGTCCGCAGAGGAGCACCTATTTCAGACACCCTTGTCTCTCCACATAAATCCTTCTCTTCCAAAGAGCTGTAGCTGGCATATTCGTGATAGCCCATGAAGCTTTCACGTACATGGGATAGTCCGGGTTGAACAGCATGCCCGATACGATGCTTGAAGATTAAACGGATGTATACATCTTGTCTTGAGAACAGGTGAAACTATGTCACAGCAACGCTAGTATATATAGCCTAAGAGCGGATCGAAACGGATCGAAATGGTCCACCAATCCAAAGGCGCGTTACAACAGGTAGGATATCTCTTCCAATCAGACGAGAGCGGGGGTGTAACGACACCTTCAGTACATAGCTACCACAGCGTTCGTACGGTTTTACCTTTTGCGGCATAAGGATGACTGACACAACGAAGAGAATGTATTGGGGTGAGCCTGCGACGGAAATCTCGTATGTTCGGTGTGATAGTACGACGACAACGGCAGCGGTCAACATTCAACCAGAAGATTTTAATTTGGATTTTGTGGATTATCTGTCGTCGCAAGAATTTTTGCCTGAAACAACCGCCGTAGTACCACCTTCTTTACCCGTGGTGGATGATTTTAGAAAGAGACAGAAAGGAAAGAAGAATTGGAAACATTTTTGCAGCTTCCGAGAGAAGCAGAATAAGCATTTCTTCAGCAGGAAGAGTAAAGAAGAAAGCAAGAAGAGGAAAGAAGAAAGCTAGAAGAGGACAAGTGTGAAGGACAGAAGGAAGGTGACAATCTAACGGTGAGTCTGCTACAAGATATTTTAACAGAGTTAAAGAATCTGAGAAATATGTATCAGATTTCATTAACTCAACCCAAAAGAAAGAGACCCTCACGGGCTAAACATTCTAAGCCCATCACATCATATACGCTCATTACTACTACTGAGATGCTACCACCCCTACCATTGACTACTACTATTACTACCACTACCAAAGCAGCATCAGCAGGAGGAATAGGACTTGTCCATGGAAAGGGATTGAGGCAGTTAAAACTCATCATGTCCAGTCCATAAGTTTTTTGAAAAAAAACCCGGCCACAACGGTCTATTTCAGGGTCACCTACATTTCTTAGAAAAGAAATCAAAAATTTCCAAATCAAGTAAAACTTAAAATCCCATCATTGGATTGTGTATGAGTGCGTGCGTGCGTCCATACTCTAAAACAAAATCAAAACCAAGAGACACTTACTTTTTTCCTTTTTGGTATATTCTCTTTTTAAAAAATCACAATGAACATGACACATCATTCAAGTTCATAGTTCACTGTCCGTCTCTTTTCTTGAATTTCTTCACAGGTATCAAAGGTTCTTCTTCTTCACTGCCTTCCAGTCGTCTTGACTTCTTACATTTCTTGAGGACGGGGAAGGGTCCTTCTTCTGTTTCTGAAGAGCCCTCTGCTTCCTCCTCTCTTGCTTGTTCTCTTGTTTCTTAGGACACTCTGAAGACCAATGTCCTTTTTCTTGACAATGATAACAGGTATCTTTCCCATTGTCTCGGTTTTCTTGACATTCTGGAGCCCATGTGACCTATCTCTTGGCAGATATAGCAAGTATCTTGACTTTTATCTCGAGAGGAGGAGGAGTAGTCCTTGGTCTTACTGAAAGTGGTATACTTTCGAAGGACTCTCTGTAAATCACTGACCAGAAAGGCGATCTGTTTTGACTCTTCCATCTTCGCAGTGTGAAGGTTGAATAACGAATAGTTACTCCGAGGGTAAGAAGCTCTCTCTATATATAGGGAGAGAGCCTGTGTAAAACTCAATCAGATCCAAGTTGGACATCAAGATGAAACGATCACTTAATGTCAATGAGAAAACAGAGGAAGAAACTAATAGGCCACGACGGCGACTTTCCGTGCCATTTCATACACCGTTAGCTGAAGTGCTAGCCCAAGTGCATGCCAGTGATTTCGCAGTGGACATGAGCGAACCTGAAACCATACCTTCCTCAAGACCAAGAGAGTGTAGAACCCCGAACAAAGAAAGTCGTTCCGTAGCTCTCGAAAATTACTACCACATTCGAGAGACGTAAACAATGACATCCAGATAATTTAGAACCATCGCTTACACTTATAAGGTCTGAAGACTTCAAGTCTGAAGTGCCCCCCCCCCCCCTCGAGAAAGCCGCAGGTGTCATTACCAATGTGTGGGCTTCTTTGTTAGAAACATTGAAATGACAATGCGGAGCCAAAGAGGACGATCGTTGAGATTTTCCATCTATCACGACAGTTTGAAGTCTCCTGTCTGGATCGAGTTTAGTGCCCCGGCAGAATTAACATCGTCTAAAGTCATGGACAAAATTGAACACGTTCAACAATCCAACGACGAGTTTACCATCACCGATGGAAAAGCCACACTTCACATGACACACGTTTCACCTCCTTTGAGGTAGCGGACGACACAGGAAAGTGTTATTGGTGGACGACCTTCGCAGTACCAAATGCAGTGTCGTCCAAATCGAAACTCCCAAGACTAGATGTGCTTAGCCCGTGCCGTCGTGGTGGGGCGAATGTATGCCGACAGAAACGAGACTGCAGAATGGAAAAGAGCATGGGAGAGCATTCGAAAGTCGGACAGAGCCAAACAAAGAAAAGAAGCAGAACTCCCGTTGCAGCAAGCAGGCATAGCGAAAGAGACCGTGTATGGCATTTCTGAAATGCAACAACTTCAAGACGTCTTGGCTCTTCGGTATACCTTGAAAGTGCACCCTCAAGAGGTTCGCGGAGATCTCCTGTTTCGAGGACCCGATTTCCCCGAGATCAAATACTTCCACGTGTATCATCATCAAGAACATTTCGATACCATCACTAGTATCACGGGATTTCTTGGATACTCTTACTATTGCGAGAAATGTGACCAAGGATTTGCCAATCGGGAGCAACACATTCATTGCGGAGAGAGATGTCGGGGCTGTTTAGCTTCCACACTATGCATACCTGAAGAACACATTCATTGGTCTTCTTGTCATCGAACCGTTGTCAGTTCTGCGTGTTACGAACAACATCGCAGGACACAAGCTCACCAGCAGAAAGGTGCTTGTGATTTACTGAAATTGTGCTCCAAGTGTGGACAACTGATTCGAACCAACAACCCCAAGAAACACGTTTGTCCCAGAAAGAAATGATGTCGCATTTGTGACAAAATCTTAAACTTTCAACATCAATGTTACATTCAAAAATATGACAATACTCTGGAGAAAGAATTAAAAAGTGATCAGCAGCAGAAGAAGAACAAGACAGACATGGATTTTATCTTTTTTGACTTTGAATGCATGCAAGAGACGAGTATTCACATCCCTAATTTCTGCGTCGCTCATCGGGCTTGTGAGAAGTGCATACAAGAGACTATCTATTGTCATTGTCCCCATTGTAGTAAGGTTCCAGGACGTGAAAAAACTTTCGTGGCCCCAACACTCTGGCCAATTTTGTCTAATGGATCTTAGATCCTATCAACGACACTTGGAGCGAAGAGGACATTTGGAAGTGAAAAGTTTCGACCATTATTTCTAGATCACGGAGAAGTCGATTCTTTCAAGGAAGCGTGTACCCTAGCCAAAGCATGTGGATTAGTGTACCGAAAAAAAGTTCATGCCCGAGAACGAACTAGGCATCATGGCTTCTAACACTTATCTCTCGGTCAGCCGTAAATACTCTGCCAAAGCATTGCGTTGGTTGCATTACTTGTGCGAAAAGGAAGACAAATGGATACAAACGGAGGGGGAGAAAAGAAAATGGGAAGTCTATCTGTGGATGCTGGGATTTAGAAAATCCTCAGACGGTGTAAAATTTCAGGGATGCTTATTTCACGGATGCCCTACCTGTTTTCCTCAACGAGACCTACAAAATCCTCTCACAGGAGTCACCATGGAACACACCGACCAACGCTGTCTGAAGTTAGATTGTCAAGGATATCAAGTCGTAGAAATGTGGGACCACGAGTACGATCGACGTTTCAAAACCGATCCAGAATTTAGACGCATTGCCGAAAGTTACGACGTGGTAGACATTGAACCTTTGGACCCTTTCCACAGTTTGTCTGGAGGAAGAACCAATGCCACACGCTTCCTGTACAACGTAGACGAATCTCGAGGAGAATAAATCAAATACATCGACGTGTGTTCGTTGTATCCTTGGGTTTGCAAATACAAGCGATTCCCTACCGGACATCCTGAAATCCTGACAGAACACATCGACGTGGAAAACATTCGTCAACACGAAGGATTGATCAAATGCAAAGTCTTACCCCCCGACAAACTTGTACCATTATGTCTTACCCCATCATTGCCAAGAAAAACTGATGTTTCCTTTATGTCGTACTTATGCTGAAACAGGCAATCAAGATCACCCTTGCCACCACACGGAGGAAGAGCGCACTCTGACAGGTACGTGGGTCAGCGTCGAATTGTTTCTGGCTCTGGATCGGGGATACCGCTTGTTGAAAGTATACGAAATTTGGCACTTTCCTACCACCCAACAATACCAAAAGGACGACGCCTTGGATGTAGGCATTTTCTCGAACTTCGTCAATGAATTTCTCAAACTGAAACAAGAAGCCAGTGGCTATCCCTCTTGATGTCAGACTCCAGAAGACCAAGTCCAATTCAAAGAACAGCACCGTTCCGTAGAAGGTATCACTTTGAAAGACGTAGAAAAGTACGAATGAAGAAAATCGTTGCCAAAGTCATGTTGAATTGTTTGTGGGTAAAAATGTGACAACGTACGATCTTACCCAAGACGGAATACTTGGCAGATCCCAGTCGCTACTTTCAACTGGTGGACGAAAAAGGACAACTGATGAAACACGTGGAAATCATCCGTGAAGTTTTGATCTTGGTGAATTACGAAGAAGATCCCAAGTTTGTTCACCCCGACGACTTTAGCAGATTGGTCATTGCAGCCTACGTGACAGCTAATGCTCGCTTGAAATTGTACGATGAGGCTTTAGAAGTGTTGGGAGATCAAGTCCTGTACTTTGACACCGACAGTTGTATGTCCATCCATGGCCCTGGTTGCCCACACCCCAACATCGAAGGAGATCGTTTAGGAGCATGGACGGACGAGCATTCCCAAGAGACGATCCTTCATTTTGCCAGCGGTGGCCCTAAAAATTACGGCTACCGATACCGAGACCGACAAGGCCAACTCCATACCAAATGCAAAGTCAAAGGATTGACACTCAACTATCGAGCCAGCCAAGTGGTGAACTTTGATGTCTTGAAAAATGCTTTACAGTCTGGACAAGTTCAAGACTTTCGAGTGAAAACTTTATAACCCCACACAATCGTGCGTTTGCCAAGCCACCAATTCGTCAGTCGCCCTTTAGAAAAAGTCTACCAAATTGTGTACCATAAACGAGTGCGACTTCCAGACCACACCACTTTGTCGTACGGATACGCCGATCTTCAGTATAAAAAAGGGAAAAGTTCCAAGACCAACAATTCATTGTGACGACAAACGTCGACCGAGCAAGAAGATGAATACTAATTTCACACAGCCACTGAGTGATGAGCCCACTGTTAACTTCAAGTACAATAGGGAGACCAGTACACAGACACCGATGCTGACGAACTCGACACAGTCACCGAGTGAGGGATCTACTGTGAACTCCAAGTTCGATCACGACCTCGAGTGCGATGAAGTGCCTTCCGATGAGATGGATGCCGTACGCTTTGACATCAGCGATGCAGCACGACCTTTCCGCTCCTCTGGGACTATCGAAAGCGATGCCGTTCGTGTGCCTTACCTTCCCACTAGCGAATGCAATGAAGCACGACGCCCTTTCTTCTTTATTGGTGCTGCTAAGCGTGTACCTACCTGCGGATGCCATCCCTACATTGACAAAGAATTCACGTTGCCTGTGGCTTTGCCTGGCTATTGTGACTTTGAAAGTCGATTCCAGACACGTTCAAAGATAAGTGGCCTAAATATCTGGAAGGACCTACTCCCAAAGCTTTAGCCAGATCCGAATTTATCTACTTGGGAGAAGGTGATAAAGTCAAGTGTTTCAGCTGTGGTGTGACACTTCACGAATGGGAGTATAAAGACTCAGCTTACTTGGAACATGCCAGATGGTCTCCGCGCTGTCAGTACATGCCTTTGGTCGGTCCAAAGAAGTAATATGTCGGATACTTTAGAAGAACACATTCATTGTTTGCCTCCGGAGCTGCGAGAACACATTTACAGAGCGTTGGTCCAGATACAAGTGAAACGCAAAGAACAATTGCATCCTTTACGACATAGACGTTTTAACCATTGGTATCTGAATGGTATAAAAGTACTGATTAGTTTCAAAGTATTCAAATGGTCAGACATTCATGAATGACTAGATGACACCTTTAAGAGTTTGGATCGCACCACCTACAATGTGACATTGTTACACAGAATTCGATGGAATGAAATTCAGGAAAAAGTGAAAAACTTAGAGGAATACAAAAATCTTTTAAAAGAAGTGTCACCTCAAGTCTGAGGCGTAGAAAGGTTATCACTGAATGTCTTGGATATCCTTTACCATCCGATGCCATTTGGCAATTGTGTGACTATTTCATCACAAAGAAAGACGTGCCTGAAAATGACTAGTTTAGAAGAGCACATTCAGAATCTGCCTTTGGAGCTGGGAGAACGCATTTACAGAGAGTTTGTTAAGACACAAGTGAGATTTTTAAACTATTGCTATTTCCACAGTATAAGAAGACTGATTCTTGGGAGAAACTATCACAGATGCCTTGGAGTAGACTATCACCGAAGATACAAACCTTGGGAACCTGGATATAAAAGCTGACCATGCCACGGCCGTTTTCTTCACTTGTGGTACGAATTCCGTGGAAGGAAGATGTACGTATCTGGAAAAGTTTTGGTTTCGATGCTAGGCTACAAGAAGTGGCACACTTTGCCAAGGACCGTGCGAAGCACTAATCATCGAAGACAAGAACAAGTGAACTTAGAACCAAAGTCAAAAGTGACATTTTTTGCTTGATGTGTTTTTTTCGTGTTTCATGACATGTAAATATGTTTTGTTGTAGTGACACTTTTGTTTAAAACATTAAACGTGTACGAAATGTATAAAATGTCTTGTGTCTTTCGTGTTCCTCTCAAAATTCTCCCTACCTCAGTCATGGCTGCATCTTCCTCTTCTGCCTCCTCTTCTGTTGTCAAAGTGATTGACGAAAAGTTAGATCGTCAAAGTTGGGAAGCTTTGTATCTGCGCCATCCTTTTAACATGTTGATTGCTGGACCCATTGGTTCAGGCAAAACCGAATTTCTCAAACGTTTGATCGAACACAAATCTCATTTGTTTGAATGTCAACCCCTCAATGTAACGTATGGTGTTACAAAGAGTGGCAATCTTCTTACACGTTACTTCGAGAAAGTCAAGGAGAAGCCATTTCCTTTGTCGAAGGCATACCTCGCAAAGAAGATGGGATGGTGTCTGACTTGAGTTAAACACATCTGGTCATCTTCGATGACATGTTAGGAGAAAGCGAAGAAGAAATTGAAAAGTCATGAAAATCAATGAGAAGCCATTTCGTTTGTAGAAGGCATACCTCGCGAAGAAGATGGGATCGTGTCTGACTTGAGTCAAACACATCTGATCATCTTCGATGACATGTTAGGAAAAGGCGAAGAAGAAATTAAACTTTGGTTTACACGAAAAGGATATCATCGTAATGCCAGTATCATTTACATTACTCAAAATTTATTTCAACAAAGTAAAGCCCATCGTACCATCAATCTCAACGCCCATTACGTGGTGTTGTTTAAAAGCCCCAGAGACAAATCTCAAGTGCAAGTGTTAGCCAAACAGTTAGGCACTCCTTGGCTGAATTATGCGTACGACGATGCCACTCAAACACCTCATGCGTATTTATTCATCGACTTAAAAAGCATAACTCCCGATTATTTGAGATTTCGTACCAGTTTGTTTCACCATTGGTGTCAAGAAGGAGGTCTTGTCATTTACACGTCCCCTTCGGCAACTCTTGAAAAAAAAAAAACTATAAAAACATCCACCACGTCATTTCTTTCCCACAGTTTACAAGATGACTTCCTTTCAATCTCATCCTCCTGCCAAATTGATTCGTGCCCTGTATGGCATCAGTCGGAAAAAATTGCACAAGTCCGTGCCCATTTGTTAGAAGCTAGTCTCAAAGAAGTTTTACGATGGTTTACTTTGACAGCACGTCAATTACTTCAAGGCATCATTCACATCCCTCATCAAACCCAACGTTATTTTGAAAAACATAAAAGTGATTTGTCACAACTGGCAGATCCCAGAATCGATCCACGCACTAAAAAACAAATCATTTTGACACCTGGTGGCAGTGGTTCTTTACCAGGTGTCATGATTCGTTCTCTTTTGAAATGGGATCCTAATGCCCAAGCCAAAACCAAAAAAAAAGAGAAAAAACCAAATCCCCCTAAAGACGGTCACAACAACACACCACCCACAAGAAAAAGAAAAGCCACAAGAAGAAAAGCCCTTACAAAGTTTACTGGATTTATCCAGACAAGAACTGACACGATTTAGTCCGTTGAAAACACCTCAACGTCGAGTGATGCCTGTCATGAAGTTGGTAAGCCGTGCTGACCATCAGTGGAGTCCTGTTCCAGTATAATAAAGAAGTGTGACCTCAGAATGATCTCAGTTCTATTTTTTGCTCCTGACACCCAAGATCCCCCAAAAATGCACACCACCACCCTAGTCGTCCCAAGAAAGGCAAAACCCAAAAAGGACTCCGACCTCGTCTCGCCAAACATTGGGACGTGTTGTCCGTCCTGACTAAATCCAATCCTCCCATGCGAAAACAACTCATTCAAACAGCCCCCAAAGAAATCATCGATACCGTGTGTGAATGTTGTTTGAATGTGTTGAAAGGAATGGTACCTTTGTCCACGATACAGAAACAAAACTTAGGAAAACATCAGAACGTTCTTCGCTAAATGGTCAAAAAGAAATTACCTCTCAGTCAAAAGAACAAAATGCTGGTGCAACGAGGAGGATTTCTATTCATGCTGATAGGACCGTTGTTAAAAATAGCGGCTCTTTTGTTAGGAACGATTGCTGGGCCTCTTTTAGGAGGAGTCATGCGATCAAAGACGGGAAGAAAAAAGAAGATAAAAAGGACACCCGTCTCTGTAAAGACAACACACTTGTACCTTTTGGATCTTATGGAAAGACAAAAACTGACTTTAGTTCCTTGCAAACGATGGATGGAACTCCATCGTTGGTACGAACAACGGATACCTCATTTATCTCCCAATTAAAATCACAACGAGATGTCCCAGTTACAACAAGAATTACAATCGCTCATTGATCGAAGGGATTTGTCAGAAGCTGAAAAATCGCAACGGTACGGACAACTATTGCAACGTGTTAAACTCTTTCACCAGAAAGCTTTAGACAAAACAGTTAAACCCACTCTGAGAGATTTCAAGGCCATGATGAAAAGCGAACCAAAAGTCACCAAGACAGACACCGCCACGGAGATGACAGAGAAAGAAGAACAAGAACAGTTTCAAACTCGACCAGCTAAAACAATACGAAAGCTAACAACACCGGGTTCGAGCAAAAAGATGATGTCCACACCTTTGCCATCAGAAGATTAAAGGAATAGAAGTGAAAACAGAAGTCAAACCAGAACTGATTACCCCTGTTCAGACACCCTCTTTTACACCTGTGGCTCGTCGGACACGTAAAGCATTGCAATCCAAAAAAATACCACACGAAGAAAAGAACATTAGAAGTTGGTTGACTTATTGAGAAGCGGCATTGTCATCCCCATAATCATGGAGACACTTTTAGCCAGTATTTACCACAATCCTGCACATACTGCTGGTTACGGAGAAGTTATTGGGCAGCTAAAAGCAAATTGAAAAGTGCACGTTTGCCACAAGTACGACGATGGTTACAAGAACAATCGACGTACACGTTACACAAACCCATTCGACGAAACTTTTCCAGAAGTCAAGCCAAAGTGGCTGGCATCGATCAGCAATGGCAAGCAGATTTAGCGGATGTCTCTCATTTGGCAGCGTACAATCGTTGTTACAAATATTTGTTTTGTGTCATTGACGTGTTTTCCAAATCCGCTTGGGTCGTTCCTTTGATTTCTAATACGCGCTTTAAAACGGGTGTTGAAACAAAGTGGTCGTCACCCTTTACGATGGCAAACAGACAAAGGCATCTAATTTATAAATCAAGCTTTTCAAAAAGAATTGAAACAACGGCACATTCATTTTTTTATCACTGAAGATCCTGAAACCAAAGCCAGTGTCGTGGAACGTTTTCAAAGAACTTGAAAGAACGCATGTGGAAATACTTTTACACATCAACACACTCTCAAGTACATCGACGTGTTACCACGTCTGTTCAAAGCGTACAATCAATCGTACCATCGTAGCATCAGATGTGTCCCCGATGATGTCACTCCTGAAAACGAAGTGAAGGTGTTTGATCGATTGTTTGGTATGGCGACTTGTACGATATCGAAAACATTCTCGAACGAAGAACACGTAAAGTGGGCAAACGTCGAGTAGAAGAAGTTAAAGTGCGTTGGAAAGGATATCCTCCTAGTATTGATTCTTGGATTGCCGCTTCCCAAGTCGTCGACTATAAAAAGAAGAAGTAAGTAACCAACATGCCGTTCAAGACAGCAGCTACCTTTTCTTCGCAGAGTTCCTCTCTTCAAGAATTACAAAAACAACCTTTGTGGGTGTGGTGCGGAGAACGTATACCTAAAAATCAAATCGTCTTTTTCTGCCAAATGTTTATGGTGTATTGTGTCATCGGAGCAGCCATTGGCAATTTGAGTTTGCAACAAGGTGACAAACAATTGTGGACCATTTTACTCAGCAGTTGCATCAGTTATCTTCTGCCCAGTCCTTCCTTGAAATGTAGTACGGACAGTAACAACAACAACAACCAGCACAACAGTGCGGCCAACGCCAGTCATCCTTCTTCCAGTCACAGCAACAACAACAGTAGCCCTATCTTGGAACATTTTGAACATCATTCTCCTTTTACCACGAGTAGCTCCTCGGAGACCAGAATCCTGGAACTATGAATAACCAATTTTATTTAACTTTACACAGTGACAGTTCTATGCATGTGTTTCTCAACAATACCTTATGTTGTTTCACGGTCAAATTACCTCAGTCCATACAATTGGATCACGAAGCTCATTGGAAAGAGGCTTTGGTAGAAATCATTCATCCTACTCAAGCTCTCAATATCAACGAAGGTCAAAACACTTTCATCGTGGATATCCTGAACGAACAAGTGCAAGGACACTTGAACAAAAATAAATCTAGTTATTACGAATCCAAATAATCATTACACACCAATCCTCCTTCCTTGACTAGCTATACCATGAGAATTCCTATGGTTTATTATTTTAATGCTCAACATATTTATGGACACCATTGCGACCATCTTTCAGAACCAATTGTATGATACTCGATCAGGACACTTTTCTTGGTTTTGTCCAAGGCTTTGCCAAATTGGTCCTGAAAGATGGTCGCAATGGTGTCCATAAATATGTTGAGCATTTTTCGGACCCCAAAATATTGTCCATCACTCTTTGTCCTGGGTTGTTTGATATTTTGGGTGGATACACACAACTAGTTCCCATGAAAGACATCAACAGCAACGATCGATTTTAAAAGTTTTTGCGCTACCCTGTCGAATTGAACAATGGACTGAATTTATTGCTTGTGTACTCCGATGTGGTGGAGTACAACGTGGTGGGAAACACAGCCGCTCCATTACTGAGAGTCATTTCTTTCAAAGTGGATTCTGCCGTCGCTGCGTACGAGGAAGGTGCAAACACATATCACGTTCATTTGTATATGCTCATTATCTTCCTGTTAGTAAATCGTATTTTGATAGTGTCAACATTGGTATAAAAGGAGATCTGGGACAAACTATTATTCACTAAAGGAAAGACACGGTGAAACTACATTTTCTAAAAAGGTTATCCAGCGAATTGTAACACAAAATTGTATCTTGTGTACCGAGGAGTGGCTCGACAACGAGGACATGGTTTAGGAGATATGTTAAAATCGTCTTTTCGGACGGTAGGTCCCATCTTGAAACCCATGGTGACTCGAGGATTGCATGCCTTAAAAGATGCCGCTTTGACGCAAGGAAAAGAATTTCTTCAAAACGTCCTCATCGACAAACAAACTCCTAAAGAAGCCTATATGAGATCAGGAACAGATGTGTTGCTGCAAACTGGAAAAGATCTTTTGGGTCGCCGAGAGACCCCTATAAATTCGCTTCACACTTCTGGCCCTGGCATTACTTCTTCCTCAACGCCACAGCAAGGACAAGGCAGAAAGAGACGTCGACAACCCTTCAGAGCTCATAAACACGCTGTTCAGAAAAAGAATAAGAAAAGAAGAACTGTCAGAGAATTAGACGTGTTTGATTACTAACTGATGAAAGTGATGCACCGAGATTCTTGCGAATGTACCAAATCAGAACTGGATCTGTTTGCCATGCCACCTACCATGATGACGATGCAAGAATCCCAATGGGTAGAATTTCATCCTGTGTCGTCTTTTACGACTTCAGCCCCTATCGAATTTGAAACCAAAGGACAAAGCGAAGATTATATCGACCTGAGTAGCAGTCACTTGTATCTGAAACTCAAAGTGCTCAAAACGGACAGCACCAATCCTGGGGCCGATGACAGAGTAACTCCCGTCAATAATTTCATGCATTCTTTGTTCAGCGAAATGGATTTGTACTTGAATAACAAACTGGTCAGCAGCAGCATGGATACTTACCCTTACCGTGCTTACTTGGAAAATCTCCTGAAGTACGGAAAAGAAGTCAAGAATACCCATATGGATGCTTCCGTGGTATGCAAACCTGATGGTTTGGAAAGGTTCAACGACACAGCGTTGACTGCAGATGACGATCCTCACAATGTGGGATTTAACGACCGCCGAAAGAAAATCAGACAAGGGCGCACTTTAGAACTGATGGATCGTTTGCATTTTGACATGTGGTTGTAAGACAAGTATTTGTTGAACGGAGTGTATGTACGCCTGAGACTGAATCGCAGTAGTATCGTCTTCCATTTGATGGCTAATGCCAACAAGTACAAAACCGTCATCGAAGAAGCCAGACTTTACGTGCGCGTGTAGAAGTGTTACCTAAAGTAGCCAACGACATCAATCAAACTTTGAGCAGAACCACTGCCAAATATCCTGTGCGACGAGTCGAAGTGAAAACCTTTACCATTGCCTCTGGACTCCGATCCAAAGTCAAAGATCATGTCTTCCAAGGACAGTTCCCCAAGTGTTTGCTCATCGGCATCGTCAGTAATGCAGCCTTCAACGGAGCCATCGATAAACATCCTTTCGACTTTCAACACTTCAACGTCTCCAAGATAGAAGCCACTAGAGATGGCCAGACTTTGTGTACCAGACCTTTTGAATCTAACTTTGCCCAGAAAAATTACTTGCGATCTTACTTGACACTGTTTGAAGCCACAAGACAGTTATGCAACAACAGCAGCGTACGAGGATTATGCAGGAGGATATGCTTTGTGGGGACTTGATTTCACTCCCGACCAAGGCAGCGACGAAGGACATTTCCATATTATAAAATCAGGCCAACTTCGTGTGGAACTTCAGTTTGCCACAGCTTTCGTCAACACTGTGAACGTTATCTTGTATGCAGAATTTGACAATACTCTAGAAATCAACAGTTTGAGAGAAGTGATTCTAGACTATTAGAAACGATGCAACACGAAGAACCTATGGAGATAGAAGATGAGGGATTTTGTGATCTAGAACAGTCACAAACCACCAGTGAAGAAGAAGAGAAAAGTAGTCGGAATATCAGTGTTACCAAGTTTACTGGATTTATGCGATGTAGATGGCCAGAACAAGAACAACATTTAGTCTCCTGTTTTGCTACGGTATTGACTGAAAGAATTACAGCCCTGACTAGAGAACATTGTCATGGATGTCAAATCAATCATCCGAGTCAGAAACAACACGACAAATGTTTGATGATGAGTGCAGAAGAAAAATTGGAAGAGTATCTGGATGAGGCGTGGTCTCTGATTTAAGAACAATTGGTGTTGAGAAAG
Organism: Margaritifera margaritifera; assembly: GCA_029931535.1. Taxonomy (NCBI): domain Eukaryota; kingdom Metazoa; phylum Mollusca; class Bivalvia; order Unionida; family Margaritiferidae; genus Margaritifera; species Margaritifera margaritifera. The sequence goes on from JAQPZY010001553.1 coordinate 3,506,805, forward strand.
TGTTATAAAGACTTGCAGGATCATTCCTCACCTCCACTCACTTTTCTGGAGACCTAACGCATCGAAGCTCTCTTGCAACAGAGTACAGAGACTACCCGTCAATCGAGTTACTTGACAGACATATTCAAGCATAAAGTCAAGTGTGAATTGATGACTTATAATTACCTGTGAACAAATGGATACCTAGGAACTTCATTACCTGTTGACTCGCAGTTCGTACATCGCTTCTTGGAATCCTGTGGTGTGTGCTAAAGATGAACTTCCACATCGCAAACCTAAAGACATTCAAGCCTATGTCATCAATACCGACGGCAGTCATCGACCAGGAACCCATTTCCCAACGATCACAGTGTGGAATATTTTGATTCTTATGGATTACCTCCTTTGGAAGACGACATCATTGACTTTATGAGAAGAAATACTGTCTCCACTCGATTCAACAATGTAAGATTTCAAGGATCAGATTCTATGCTGTATGGACAATATTGTGTGTATTTTCTTCCTCAACGCAGTCTTGGACTTTCCTTAGAACATTTAGTGACTTGTTATAATAGAGAGTACGCTAGAAACGATGCAAAAGTAGAAAGATGGTTTTGTGAACATTATGGTTATCTCTTGTCTTTAGCTCAGAAACGTAGTGTGCATCGAGGGTAAAATTACTTAGAACAGTGGAAGTCGAGTTCTTCTTGTTGATTAAAAAATGTAGATTTTTTAAAAAAATGGTGTTATGTTGTTTATTTATTTGAAAAAAATGGAATGTATATGCTCTTTCACCCTCTCTCTATCGATCTGAGGTACATACTCTTTCACATTTCTCTTTATCAAAATATGAGTCATGTTTTCCATCGCGTCCGCGCTTCCAGCATATAAAGCGGTGCGTTTGCCAGTCACGTCACTCTTGTTGACTCGTCAACACCTCAATATGGCTGCGAAGATTAGTATAGTAAATGAAGCGATGGTGAACATGCAGCGGGTTAGACATAACCTGATTCAGAAGAACCCAGAGAAGAAGACGATGATCTTCCTGCAAATGACCCAAGATCTGGTGGAAGACGTTTTGCGAGAGGAGATCTTCATGGACAGAGCGGAATGGGAGGATAGACATAGACCTCAGCAGCAGCAAAGGCAACAACAACAGTTACAACAACAACTCTTGCAGCAGCTGCAACAACAAGAAAGAGAAGTGACCTGTAAGATGGACTGTGAGGAGTTTGCCTTCTCCATCACAAGGAAGCGCCCCTGTTTTGCGGTTGTGAGACCTGTGGTGAAACGTGGCCGTCCTGCCAGAAGTTAAACTTCTCACCAAACACCCCCAACTGTCCTTTTCATGGCCACCCAGATCTCTAGAAAAGATTACTCTATGATTGCCTAAAAATTGGTGTGTTTGTATGTTGAGTGTATATTTGTGTCTGTCTTTTTTCCCCAAAACCAAAAAATCCCTTTCCCGTATATGTCTGTAGAGTATGTTTGTATAGAGTGTGTCTATGAACACTCCCTTACCTTCCTACGTTAAAAAGTGTTTTCTTTTAGGTCCGCGTACCTGGTACTTGTGATTTGTATGTGTGTGGGTTGTATTTTCTGGTGTGAGGGATGTTTTCTTTCACGTCCGTGCTTTAAGTATATAAAGCCGTGCGTTCACCAGTAGGGATACCCCCGTTGACTTGTCAACAACCCGAAAAATGAGCAGCCGTAGAACAGAAAAACTGAAAGAGATTCAAGTTCACCTGGAGCATGTTCGTCGTTTGATGGACGAACTGGTCCTCATCACGCTGGAGGAAGAGGTAGATGACCAGAAAAAGAAAGAAGAAGAAGAGGAAAAGAAGAATATGATGCTGCCCAACTGTACTGTGAAACCTATAGTGAGGACACAGTTGCCGCAACCACAGCCACAGCAGTGACCACAGCCACAGCCACAGGAACCTCCACAACAGCATCAACAAGCACACAGGATGTATAGGAGGAGAAAGCAGACTTTCACTGTCCCTGCCACTGAGGATTGGGACAGTGAAGCCACCCAGCCTCCTTTTGCCTTTCTAATCTCGATCAATCCCTGGCGTGGAGATGTATGGAGTGGAAGATGTGCTGCTTGTGGTGCTAGACCTGGGAGGTGCGGGCATCTCTAGGTGAACTTGAAAAACCAAACGGCCCTTTTCAAAGTCACACCAATTGCTAAGAACAGAAATCTTATTTTGCCTAAAAAAAAATTGTGTTTGTATGTTTGTGTCTGTCTTTGTCTTTTTCCCCCCTCAACCCCAAAAAACCTTTCCTTTAAAAAATGTATATATGGTGTATGTTTGTATAGAGTGTGTTTGTTGTGTGTCTTCTTAAACAAAAACAAAAAACCCTATCCCTTCTAAAAATGTGTGTGTGTTTGGTGTATGTTTGTATCGAGTGTATCTATCAACACTCCCTTACCCTTGTGTAAATAATTTATAAAAAGTGTTTCTTTTATCTATGTAATTGATTGGATGCATGAAAAACGTTTTAATTTGTGACGTCGCAATGTTTACCCATAAGTCATACACTGAGCTTTAAATAGAACAAAAAAGTAACAGTTGTCGACTTTAAATTTAATTTTAAAGGAAAGAAATCATTATTTCCAAGTTTAAAATGAGCAAACACATCTTTAAACAGAATACAAAGTTATGATAGAAATCTGTTTTCAAATAAGAATGTTAGTCTTTGTTGTTAGGTTTCGCTCCAGGATTTTTGAGCATCATTTAAAGTCAGCAAACCACAGGGAATAGTTGTTTGCTCTACAACTCTAACAATGTAGAGAAAATCAACATGAATGTACACGTCTTTCACCTACTTGGGTTGACATTTAGTTTTGATCACTATTAAGAAAACTATGTGCTGCTATATTACTTGCATCTAAAGTTCAGGCAGAGAAAATTATTTTAATGAGGAGCAGAGTTGACTATGAACGTACCTATTTCTCACAAAATCACTGGGAAAAGATGGGTGAATACACATAAACAGAGCTACGAATACATGGACAGCCGATCATGCACATTGTAGGCAAAACCCTTATCTTGAACCCCGTTAGCACAAAAGTGCTTCTGCACTAGGACCGTTCCCTTCTGCATGCGACATGAAATCATGCATTCCAAACAACACTATAAATAATGAGAGAGAAACATGGAGATAAATTATGGATGTCTCTTCAGTCAAAAACTTACTCCATGACCAATCATACGAAATTGTTTAGGGCTGACGTATGATTAAATTACTGGAGGTGCTGTAGGTATAAGATCATTGGAACGGTGGCACACGTCTAGTGAAAACATCATGTTGTTGGAACCATTCTTGCAGAAGGCAATGATACAAAGCTCTTTTTAAGATAGTTGCCATGGTAGCCATGATAGACGTTCATGCAGGATCATCTGCATTATTACAAGAAATCTTTTACGGAAAACTCTATGTCAATATGACCATATGTTTGGAAGGACAGACTTTCAAGTTGTCGCCATAGTGGAGGTCAGATAGGTACCATCTTTATGCAGAACTAACTATATATCATTGCTAGTTTTTAAATGAAGACCTCATTACAAAACAACCATTCGTTCCAGACGAGTAGCAAAAAATGAGAATTTATATAGGATCATCTACACATCAGAAGGAGTCTTTAAGACAAAAACTCAAAATATCATGTGAATATGATCAACCATTCATGAAGAGTAACTAGATTTGTATTGTATCAGTGAAAAATATCAGTTAATTTTGAACACCTCTTTCATATTTATTAAAGTTTCATATTCTTGTACATAGTCAACTTCAGCTGATTCCTGTCCATACTTATGTTTTTTTTTAATGAATACATGTAATGTGGCATATTAATTTGAAAATATTTACATTTGAGATATTTGCACCATATCATTCCTTAATAGCCATAATTATAAAGGACAGACGCTTCATCCAGTTGAAAAAAATCTTTTGATAGATCAATGACTTGAAAGTCGAAATAAACGCACTGATGAAGTGACAGCGTTTATTCTTAGAATTGTGTAATTTATTTGCATTTTTCATGCTAACAATGTGAACATGCGATGACATTCCAATATTTATATTATATTTTTACCAAAACTTTGCCTTATATGGTGACGAAGCAATGTCTATTGTGCATTTGATGTAGGCATTTGATACCTTGTTTGGTATACGTGTGTCCATATTTTGGTGATGTATAGTGCTGTATACGAGTCCCCATATTTTTCTTTGCTGTTTTTGAGGCCATCGCAACATTGCGTAGTAAATAGTTTCGTTAGTGTGATATTTGGCAACAGTTCCTTTGTTTCTCGATTGCGATTACAGCCAACTCCCCTCCCCTTTTCGTTTGATTACAGGCATACAGTTTCAAAATCACTTAGGTAGTTTTATGTTAATTGTGTGTGTAGTTTATGTTGAAATAACGCATCCGATTTCATCGATAATATCGGTTTCCGTTTTATTGTGTGATTTTGATTTCTGATCGTGTTGTAGATAAGCTACATATTCTGATTTTCATACGGGTCCAATAGCATTTACACACTACATGCACACACAGCATGTAGCTGTTCTTGAGGTATCATTGGAGACTCTATAGAAAGAGACGGTGGATATATCTAGGCTGAGAAATCAACCCACTTAGAGTAAGAATTAAATAAAACCAAACGCATGTTTGAGAGATATTGTTTAGCACCCAGGTCCTTTATAGTCAAAACAGGAAAAGCATGCACGTTTTCTGAGAGACCTGCTAAAGATACATACGCTACAGTTTAAGAATGGATTGAAGATATCAAGCGACATAGAATCGAGGCTCAGATAGAATTCATATATGATCACTTATTGGCATGAAGTGAGTGAGAGAAAGACTCCTTTGTAGACTATGCGAATTTTGCACATCGCTTTTCGTGATAAAGATACAGTAACACAGGCACAACATACGTTTTATCAACGGGACCAGAAATCCAATGAGTCTGTCCAGATATATTCTCTTGTTCTGATAAAACTGGTTGACAAGATGATGACTAAGGACACTACCATCCCCGAAAATAGAGACCTAATGCTGAAGGAAAGATTTATTGATGGAGTGAAGGATTTTCAGTTTCGCTGAGAGATGAGGCAATATACATTATAATATCCAAGTTTAACGTGCTTTGACGTAAGGGAGAGTATGCTACGATGGACCGAAGGTTACAAGTTAAAAAAATCTCACTATTCACTGCAAGAAACTACCGTTACGAATGAACCAAAGGAGAGCATATTCACCGCATACTGAAGAGTCATGAAGAACTACTGCATAAGTATCAACAACTTCATACGTTGTCAAAATTTGCAAGTGAAGACTAAACAAAGTTGAGGAACAGCCAACAGGAACACGGACAGAAAAGAAGCGTCCTGACTTGTTTTGGATGTGACTGAGTTGGTCATAAGATGAAGTACTGTCCTTCCCAGCATAACATGCCTTCATGGATAAGGATCACAAGAAACAGAAATGACCTGAAAACCACTCCAACTACTAAGGAACCGAAGAATCAACAAGACAATCAGTTTAACGGATAACTTCTGCTGTGTCCAGTCAAACAGGAAGAGAAACAGATGAACAAGTCTCTCCATATCAACGTCAGAAGATTTTAGAAAAGGCTGCAGGAAAATGTTTGAAAGTAGAAATCAAGGTAGAATTCCACTTCTGGTATGTGCTTGTTATATACTGGATCTCAAGTCTCGACGATGACAGAGAGTTTCTTAGGAAAAGGTTTTAAGAAAGAATTCAACACTGATGGACGTAACAGAGTGGATGAGAGTCACAGGGGCAAATAATTAGGAAATTCCATTTATAGGTGACATCGAAGTGGAGATACAAGTATTTGGCCAAACACATCCTGCGTAGGAATGCTTGCTGTGAGGGACCCCGCAGATCCAGCCGGAATGAACAAGAAAGTTTAAGCACCTGGGTTATTCGATAGCATTGTGTTTTAGTTGATGAAACAGAACTTGGTGTTTTCGATTCTTGATGGAAAATATGGTGAAAAGTAGTGAACCCGTTATTGTCTCTATATGTGATATCCATGTCTACAGATGAAGACGATCGTATTAGTTTCATCAGAGTTGTCGAAAGTATTCCAGTTAGGATCCCCCGCATCGTCGATGAAAGTGGCAACCACTAATACAAGGCATGGGAAACGTAATCGACCGTATTGTGTTGCTATTAAAGCTATCTAACACGGGAATGGACTACTTCCCAGGAATATCATTGTTTTTGATACCTTGGTTGAAATTGTTGATATGGAGGTTTTCGTTAGAATCATTAATCTGGCTTCAGCAGATGTTTGGTTACAGCTTTGGTAAATACCATGTTGGAACAGCCCACCCTGTTGTAATTGTTCGTGACAATTCGTCAAGTACGAAATTGGATGATGCTGTAATACAGTCTGAGCTTTCCTTGAGAATTGAAAAGATACAAGTTGATGTGGATATATCTAAGCCTTCCGTCTGCATTGAAGATTTGCCATACAAGTTGAAACTAGGTAATGTAAGGTTTACCCCTGAGGAGGAAATAGCGCTGGTTAAACTCTTCCATGCCTATAAAGATTGTTTTTGCCAGGATGATGATTATGATTTGATGATATAGAACTGATCAAGCATAGGATATCCACTGTACATGGCAACCCTATCAAACTACTTCATCGTCGGTTGCCACCCCACCAGATGGATGAAGCAAGGCAGCATATCAACAAACTCTTAAGTCAGAATGTAATTAGGAAGTGTACAAGTCCTTATGATGTTCTAGTTGTTTCGGTAGGCGAGACAGATGGAAGCCTCAGACTCTGCATGGACTAACAACAACTTAAGTATAAAACAATTAAGGATGTGTATTTCTTACATCGCGTAGATGAAGCCTTGGAGGCCCTACATCGATCCAAGTACTTCAATTATGTTGACTTGGCTCAAGGATATTATCAAGTAGCAACTGATGAGACATACACTCACATAACAGCCCTTAGAGTTGGAACAGGTGGACCCCGTGAATACGTGCGCATGCCGATGTCCCTATGCATCATTCCAGGAACTTTCAGAGATTAATGGAGACTTTAGGTGGATCTTTCTGGGTGGTCTCAGTGCTTAAGTGAGCTGAAAGATGAACTGGAGGCGCAGTGCACCCTAAAAGTCAGTATGACAGTATGATAGCCCCCTGCTTATACAAACATACGCACACACACACACACACACATATATATATATATATATATATATATATATATATATATGAGTGTGTGAGAGTGTATGTGTATGTATGTATATGTACATTCTCATTTCATTATATAATTCTTTAATTTTAAAACATTTGGGAGCATTTTACACCACAGAATGATGCCACAACAAAAAATGATGCATCGGAGGCAAATGGTCTTTTCCACAGAATGATTTCACCACAGAATGATGCATTGGAGCCTAATGGTCTTTCCTTAAATGATCTATGGCTTATTCCTGGTTATTACCTAATGTCTCTCGAAGAAGCCGTTGAGACCTTAATGACAATGAAGCGTATTTCTGACGTCTGGAATCCAAGCTGGCTTCCTATGTTTTCTTCACGTGCCGGTGATTTCATCGTTTTTGACTTGAGCAATGGATGTATCTTTGAGATTTTTACCAAGGAATCATTGGGCTGGAAGGTAGCTACAAGCATCGAGGAGTTTCTCCGACAGTTAGCACAGAATCTGAAAAGTGACAGAGTATTTGTTCGTGATGACGGACTGATGGATGAAACAATGGACGATAACGAAGTAGTGAACGAAGAAAATCAACTTGCAGAGAAAACTCAGACAAACCCCAATCTACCTGTGGATCAAATATTTGACAAAATCCATATCGCTCGAAGCGTCAAAAACACACCTGTCTCTGAGATGAATGTCGACGAAGATCTTAAACAACCAAATCTAATTGTTAATTGCCGAAATATGCCAAACGTTTGCCGAAACATTAGGAATGCAAACAACAACGGTAAGACGAGAAATCTGCAGCGTATAACAAATAGATCTCAAATTAGAAGAAATCGCCGATTATCATGCGGCCGCTCAAGATGCAGGAGGGGGCAGTCTTGTGACGAGTATCCATTTGCTTCCACGTCCCAGGGCGGTGCAGGAGCAACCATCATGTGTGTTCCTGCCTCTGAGAATAACTCTCAAGGAGGACAGCTCAACGGCTTTTACCGAAGGAATAGAGTGGTCAATGGTAGCTGGTTTCACCAGCGGTATCCATAACTTTCAGCACGTCTAATCGGAACGCTGATAACCTGAGCCATTTACTTTTGCTTCAAAGATCGAAGAACTATTGTAGAATTAATAATTAGGGATATTTTTAAAGTTCATCGAGGATCAGAAAAATATAATCCAGAACGGTTTTTACTGAAATCACTAAAATGGAATAATGGTAAAAATTCAATTAAAAAAGGCAAATAATATTGTATTTGTATTGACAGATTGATTAAGTTTGAAAATTATTAGATCCCTAATTTTGATTTGTTTCCCAGCTTTATTGCTTTATGTAAAATTTACTCAAATGTTTCAATCGTTGGTGCTTGCTCCTTACTCCCTCCTCCGATCATCAACACGTATTGTAAGCTAATCTTCGTCTTATGCGACAAATTTATCGCTTTTTTTGTAATAGCATTGAAACATGTTGTTGTCTAGTATAAGCATTTTCTGAGATATTTTAGACATTCTGTTATTCGCTGTGTGAAACTAATGAGATATACATGCACATTCATTAATTTAGATTGAACGCAAAATAAATGCACACAAAATAACTTACACTTGAAGTTAAGGCATTTTTCCGAACCTGTTATAAAATATGACCCATATTATTTATTTGTTTCTTCATGTGTAGTCACAAGCTTCCTTATTTATAAAATACATCCAAATTTTAATGGAATGTAAAGGTACCTTTGAGCAATGAAATGTAAATTGAACTACATTATTGAACAGCTAAACATCCCCTCCTTTCAGTCCCAGTGTCCTAAACCCACCCCAACCCAAACCCCCTGATTAGTAATTCCTTTTAATCAGGTACGTCGTGCTGTTTCAAAGATTACATTTAGTTAGTAGGCATGACGCTATCTTTAGAGGACAATATCTCGATTTAACATTCAAATCCGGGTCTAAATTGTTGAGACTACTCGAGCATTTCCTTGCTTTCAATATAGTCCTTGCTTTACTCAAGCATTGAAAGCATATAAAGACAAAACAATCCATGCAATGAGATGTGATTTTTATGACGATTTAGTAGCATAATCGACATCTGCTTTACAATCCATCAGACGCTATCCATTTTTGTGAGATAAAAAACTGCATATGTGCGGTTGAACATAGTTAAAATTGAGATATTTATCATAATTTGTGGTGCAGGATCTGCTAGAATGTGTCACTGGTTTTAGAGAGAAGCAGATCAGCAATGCTGACGTGCCTAAAAACGACTTTCGGTACCGTAGATTGCTAGATTTCAAGTTTGAAATGATTCACGTGTTCTTTCCCTCCTCACACCTTAGCCTTTTTGGAAATACCACATCCACATTTCAATTGGTTACTCAGTGTTACCTAGAAAGTTCCTGGACAATTTATTCTATAATAAATACTCTATTAAGCAACCACATGTCTTCTGAGGTCAATGTCCTCACTCCCAAGAGGGCGCTAATTTAAACTGGTCTGCCTCTAATTAATATTAATGTAAGAATAAGCAGAATATGATCGTTGGTATGTCTCAATCTCGATACGAAAATTATATGAATTCATTCATTTCTGATGGTATATATTTTCACGATTTTTTGGACAAAGTTAAATTTGTAAAACTGGGGAGAGGTCTTTTTGCATCCACAGAATGTTTATAATTCGTTTTGTATCTCAAGTAGGGGTTTGCAGCAATCACAAAATCCACTTAAACTTATAACTCCCGCGAAAAATGGGAAATTCATGTTACTATATTGATTTAGTATTAAAAAAAAATTCTCATCTCTTATAGATTCGACTATCTATAAAATACAGTATGAACATTCATATTTATATTTGTTTATGTATATATATATATATATATATATATATATATATATATATATATATATATATATATATATATAAAGATGGATTGGGGGTGTATGTGTGGCTGATGTTTTGATGGTTGTTGCTTATGGTCCATTCCACTTTTTTAACAGGAGAATGAGGCTGAATATACCATGTTTAAGTATCAGTAAAAAAAGATGGAAACGTCGTATCAAGACCTCAATGATAAGTAATGATAATAGACTATAAAAGAAAAAAACTGAAGTTGATTCAACTTGACATGTAGAAAAGTATTTACCTAATTGTGGCAATTATTCGTCCATTTCTCGCTTGTATATTATCTGTTATATATATTATGCCATACATAGTCTAATTTTTGGCAATAAAGAGTATACTCTACTTCATTATTTGCACAAATATTAATTTCCTCCATTTTTGAATATTTTCATAAACTTGAAAACATTCATGCAAATGTTTAAACTGTGAACTGAGATACCGCATTGCAAAACAAACAAAGCATCATCATCGTAATAAACAAAACGCTTCCGAACCATGGATACCAAGAAATCTATCCATTTGGCTATCTATCTTTTTGTCTCTGTCTATCTATATATCGATCGATCTATCTATGTGTGTATCTCTGTGTGCCTGTGTGATTGACGAATGCATGCATCTATGTCGTATATATGTCTCTTCTGTATTATCAACCATTTATGTGTTAATACATTCATCCATGACTCTATCCACACTTCCATTTATCCATTCATTCATCCTTCTATCTATCTGTATGTTGGTATGTCTGTGTCTGTCTGATTGGATATCTAGCCTACCCAAAATATATGATTTATCAAAATAATACTGTATAATTGAATATTTGACGATTGGTTACAAGACTGAATCACCTATATAAAATTGTATAGGAATATTTGTAAATATTCCTAAATTTAAATTTTACAACTGATCAGACGTTTCCTCAATCGACTTCCTTTATCACGTTCTAGTTGCAAAATTTATCAACCATTTCGTGCAAAAACTTGTATTCTGCGGTATGCAGTCTTCGGGATATGTTGAAAAAGAAAAGAAAAATAAGTGATTTAAATCATTGGGATATCTTTTATTTTCTTATTTTCTAAATTCCAATTCGCCATGAACACTTTCCTCTGTATTTTAGCAGGTCATAGTAATACATAAATTTCTATTTATTCTTAGATTTTGTTGAAACTTCAAAGCTCTAATTGCAGAGGTAAAAAAGTTAATTCAGTGACATTTTAACGCCAATCATCTCTCATTCGCGAACTGTTGATGGAATATTAATTCTAGAAAAGTAAATGATTATCTTTTAATTATAGTGATATTTGCATTCAATTCATTTAAATAAAATGGCGAAATAAACGTGTAAAAGTAGCACCTGGACTGACTGGACTATCATTCAGTTTTAGTAGATATAAATACAAATCTTTAGCGCGAGTGTTCAAACGTTGACATTACATTAAATATTTCCTATAATTCGCCGAGTTGTGGCCATTTACTTTGTATTAAAAAAACTAACTGAACGTATTATTTGAAAGTACACATAGTTTACAGTCCATAGCTTTGATCAATGATATATAAAGACTGGCTGATTATGGGATGTAATCAAAATTTGAACTGAATTTTACAGTGAATTTAAATATACAAAATATGCTGTGCACTTGCCAAAGAGCTTTAATTGGTTGGTATTGTGCAATTTTACATTCGAATGCTTCTTTTTTATACATGTATTCCTAAGTATTCGTAAGAAACATTGAGAATGAGAACATAATTTTCTACTTAGTATGTCGCACAATAAGGAGAAGAATTATGAAAATATCTCGTCATTATTTCAGAGTTTGTATACATTTTAAATATTACAAGCTTGTATTGTAACTGTTATGTCTTTTTTCAATCTCACCATTTTAAGTGTCGAACAATGACGATATTCGTTTGTAATCATTGCTATCTACACAGACAGCTTAAGATATGACTAATGAAGGTTGGTTGGATTTAACGGCACTTTCAATACAGCATATCATGATGAAGAAATGGGAGCTAAATGCCGTTCCCAAAGACTAAACGACGCAGCCTACCTGGATTGACTGGGCGGGAATATAACCCGAGACCCTTAGATTGCGAATCCGACGCTCTTCCAACTGAGCTACAGCGGCTCCCTACTAAGGAAGGACACACTTTGCCCATACTGTGCTCAATAGTGAGGAAGATGCAGGATGTAAACTGACAACAGGGGCATGCAAAATATGTTTTGGTCAGCTTAAGATGACATTCGAGAGAGATATACTATTAGTTATATGGTGTTTTATCAGGGTAGTTTGGAATATTCTAACCTGTTTGATTCCATGTGGCTTTCGCCTGCTAAAGCATATATTAACAGTTGTATCCGCAATTAGAACATATCATCGTCATACAACACACATTAAAGTATGAATATTTTAAATATTTATGGAGGGTATCTAAACTGAACTGAATTAAATATAAATATATCCATGGTGGACCTTGATGAAAAAACATGTCACAACCTGGTGTTGCTGATGACACGCACAAGTCATTTAAATCTTTTCTTTTCGTCGTACAAAAGAAAACATATACTAAATACAGGCTATTTTTGAACATATATAAAGCTGAAAGCAAGTGTATATAACGTATAACACGAATAATTTCCTAAAAACAAAAAATAAAACCGCGTCATATCAAGAGTTACTGAAAAGTGGGCACCATTTTCTTTTTCACTAGTACCTGTTAGAGAGGGTATGGTGTCAAATTTTCTCCCTGGGTTAATGCACCAAATTTCGAAAACTTTCTAAAATGAAGATAAACTCTACTCTGCCCATATTTTATCAAAGTGAGCTTATTAATAATTTAAATTGGGAATGGAATGTTTGCTATCCTAAAGCTCTTTATGCCGAGTAGGAAATATGGAAATAGCAATGGTTTCAAGAAATGGGCGTTATAATTTCATGGTTTAAGTCAATATTGGCATAAATGTATTAAAAGTGTTCTTAATGATCAATTAAGTGTTTCTAAATGAGGTTTGTACATACACCGTAATTTAATGTTGCTGTGAAAACCGACACCCTTACAAGTCGTCAAATTTATCATATTGGTCATAAATTTGATTTATTATATGTTTAGAGGTTCTGTCTTGCTGAAGGAAATATTTTATGACAAAAATATCTCAGAAATATTGTAAAAAGTCATCATGGCCAAAACAAATAATAATGATATTAATATTAATAACAAAAACAATAATAATAATAAGATAGAGTATAATACAAAATGATGTTGCCTGTAAGCATTATATTTTCAGTCAGTGTTTATGCGTCTATTTGATATTCTTATCTTTGTCTTAATGACTTAAAATAAGAGTGGGATAAGATTATTATTTTAAATATCGCCGAATACATTCTTATACAATACGTATAGGGTTTCTCGTTGGATATATCACTTCGAAAATCTTGTTTATCTGAAAATTCGTACAGACAAACATTTTGAGAGTCTATAGAAGTGTATCACGGATGTGAAATTTTGTGATATCATATGATATGACCTCGTGACCACTTATTAAATGTAACATTATCCAATCACCATGCATCTCTGTGCATTAACAACCTTCTTGATAGTGGTCAGAACTCAGTGTTGCAGATGGGACACGTGAATTGAGGGTGAGTAAATATTTGCATGTTTCATACATATTTTCTATGATAGCAATATAGTTTTTTTAACTTTGTTCCCATCATTTCAGTATCTGTAGATCTCTTTAAATGTTACATTGTGGTTTCTAATTCAGTTATTCATTACAGTCCATTGTTGATGATATATTCGTATATATTTAATACTTTGCTTGTAATCATAGTATCGAATGCTTTTGAATTTCATTAGATAATTTGAGAACTGTTTGAGATTTCTTTGAAGACACTATATTCATTATTGCGCCCTGTAAAACAACTTAGTAGATAATTTTAAGCGTACACCTATTTTCTCATGAAATCTTTAAAGAATCTTCATATATTTATTTCTTCAATTTAGACCTTCCATTTGACTGCCCTGTAATTCCAAATGGCAATATCTGTCATCGTTATAGCTTCCTTCTTTTCGGCTAGTGCCTTATTAATGGACGCAACATCAGGTAAATAGCATGTGATTAATGCATTTTGACATTGACCATGAAAGTATATTCACAAATTTCAACCACCCCAATCTAATGTGTGAAGATGGTTTGTTATTTGGTTACCATTAGGATTATTCAGATCGAGGGAAACACATTGATTCCACTACATACAGCCTGTACCGTTAAATATAGAAACAGGAGAATTTCACTACATACAATCTATACCGTTAGATATATAAAAAAGGAGTATTCCACTACATACAGTCAATACCGCTACATATAGAAACATGAATATTCCACTACATACAATCAATACTTATCAACATAGAAATAGGAGTAATCCACTACGTACAATCTATACCGCTTGATATAGGAACAGGAGTAAAAGGGCCCTCCATCTGTTTGCAATAACAATGTAAAATGGAAATAAACAAATCAACCCTAAATAGACTAATGGTTTTAAGAACAAAATAAGACAGAGAATAGTAAGTTTCAACATTCACCTTCATAGCTTTTATTATACATAATTCTCTTATAGCCTTCTGGCTCATTTTTAAAGGTTATCCATCAAATGAGCAGACGGTTGAAGAGAATGGAATGAGAACTAGCTTGAGGTTTATCATAAATCATCCTCTAAATAAGGATAGGCCTGCCAGTTTCCTTTTGGGTCCCCCATTGACCTATGAGGAAGCATTCTTTACCTTGCTGCCAGTGCTTGAAAACATCGATGCATCACACGTGGAACAGCTTATTCAGGTATGTATGTGATTTGTGATGTACTTGTGAGGAAATAAACTCACACACAGAGACAAAAAGAATAAACTTCATATCGTGTTAGTGCCTCCTGTTATAAGACGCCACGAATATTTTGTCAAATTTGTCAGCGCTCATGCTTGAATTGAGAAATTGTGCATACTTTATATACGCATGTACATATTTATCTCAAAATGTAAATTTGTGTGTATATATACATATGTATGCATGCATGTCAGTATGTCAGTATGTATGTATGTATGTATGTATGTATGTATGTATGTATGTATGTATGTATGTATGTATGTATGAACGGATTGATGGATGGATAGGTTATTGGATGGGTAAATAGATGGATGAATGTGCGCATCAAGCTACTCGTCGATAAATTGTTTGATAAAACAATTCGACAAGATTATATACATATAAAGCGTCACAAAGCTTCCATATTCGTTTCTTAGAATTTTAACTAGTCCCATGTAATATAGATCGGAAGTTATAATGTACTAATCTGTTGACATATTTTGATCAAACATAACAAACTACCTGTTGTATGTTTCGCTTCAGCTGTATGAATATACTGACGGACTGAATACATCGGAGGCAAATGGTCTTTCCTTAAATGATCTATGGCTTATTCCTGGTTATTACCTAATGTCTCTCGAAGAAGCCGTTGAGACCTTAATGACAATGAAGCGTATTTCTGACGTCTGGAATCCAAGCTGGTTTCCTATGTTTTCTTCACGTGCCGGTGATTTCATCGTTTTTGACTTGAGCAATGGACGTATGTTTGAGATTTTTACCAAGGAATCATTGGGATGGAAGGTAGCTACAAGCATCGAGGAGTTTCTCCGACAGTTAGCACACAATTTGAAAAGTGGCAGAGTATTTATTCGTGAAGACGGACTGATGGATGAAACAATGGACGATAACGAAGTAGTGAACAAAGAAAATCAACTTGCAGAGAAAACTCAGACAAACCCCAATCTACCTGTGGATCAAATATTTGACAAAATCCATATCGCTCGAAGCGTCAAAAACACACCTGTCTCTGAGATGAATGTCGATGAAGATGTTAAACAACCGAATCTCCGTTTTAATTGCCGAAATATGCGAAACGTTTGCCGAAACATTAGGAATGCTATAAACAACAACGGTAAGACGAGAAATCTGCAGCGTATAACAAATAGATCTCAAATCAGAAGAAATCGCCGATTATCATGCGGCCGCTCAAGATGCAGGAGGGGGCAGTCTTGTGACGAGTATCCATTTGCTTCCACGTCCCAGGGCGGTGCAGGAGCAACCATCATGTGTGTTCCTGCCTCTGAGAATAACTCTCAAGGAGGACAGCTCAACGGCTTTTACCGAAGGAATAGAGTGGTCAATGGTAGCTGGTTTCACCAGCGGTATCCATAACTTTCAGCACGTCTAATCGGAACGCTGATAACCTAAGCCATTTATTTTTGCTTCAAAGATGAATGAACTATTGTAGAATTAATAATTAGGGCTATTTTTAAAGCTCATGAAGGTTATGAAAAAATATAATCCAGAACGGTTTTTACTGAAATCACTAAAATGGAATAATGGTAAAAATTCAATTAAAAAAGGCAAATATTATTTTATTAGTATTGACAGATTGATTAAGTTTGAAAATTATTAGACCCCTAATTTTGATTTGTTTCCCAGCTTTATTGCTTTATGTAAAATTTACTCAAATGTTTCAATCGTTGGTGCTTGCTCCTTACTCCCTCTTCCGATCATCAACACGTATTGTAATTAATCTTCGTCTTAATTTATCGCTTCTTTTGTAATAGCATTGAAACATGTTGTTGTCCAGTATAAGCATTTCCTGAGATATTTTAGACATTCTGTTATTCGCTTCTACGCAGGCAGTGTGAAACTAATGAGATATACATGCACATTCATTAATTTAGATTGAACGTAAAATAAATGCACACAAAACAACTTACACTTGAATTTTTCCGAACCTGTTATAAAATATGACCAATATTATTTATTCGTTTCTTCATGGGTAGTCACAAGCTTCCTTATTTATAAAATACATCCAAATGTCAATAAAATGTAAAGGTACGTTTGAGCAATGCCATTTAAATTGAACTACATTTTTGAACAGCTAAATATCCCTTACTTTCAGTCCCAGTGTCCTTACCCCCACCCCAACCCCAACCTCCCGATTAGCAATTCCTTTTAATCAGGTACGTCTTCCTGTTGCAAAGATTACATTTAGTTAGTAGGCATGACGAAATCTTTAGAGGACAATATTTCGATTTAGTATTCAAATCCGGGTCTAAACTGCTGAGATTACTCGAACATTTTCTTCCTGTAGAATGTAGTCCTTGCTTTCCTCGAGCATTGAAAGCATATGAAGGCAAAACAATCCATGTAATGAGATGTGATTTATACGTTTTTATGTGATTTTTATGACGATTTATTAGCGTAAACGACATCTGCTTTACTATCCATCGGACGTTATCCCTTTTTGTGTGATAAAACAAACTGCATATGTGCAATTGAAAATAATTTAAATTGAGTTATTTATCATAATTTGTTGTGAAGGATGTGCTAGAAATGTGTCATTGATTTTGGTGAGAAGCAGATTAGCAATACTGACGTGCCTGAAAAAAACTTTCAGTACCGTAGATTGCTAGATTTAAAATTTGAAATGATTCACGTGTTCTTTCCCTCCTTACACTGTAGCCTTTGTAGAACTACCACATCCACATTCCGATTGGTAATTCAATGTTACCGAACAAGTTCCTGGGCAATTTATTCGATAATAAATACCCTATTCGGCAACCACATGTCTTCTGATGTCAATATTCTCACTCCCAAGATGGAGCTAATTTAAACAGGTCTCTCTCTAATTAATATTAATGTAAGAATAAGCAGAATAAGATCGTTGGTATGTCTCAATCTCGATACGAAAATTATATGAATTCATTCATTTCTGATGGTATCGATTTGTACGAGTGTTGAGAAAAAGTTAAATTTGTAAAACTGGGGAGAGGCCCTTTTGCATCCACAGTATGTTTATAATTCGTTTTTGTATCACAAGTAAAGGCTTGCATCAATCACAAAATCCACTTAAACTTATAACTCCCGCGAAAAATGGGAAATTCATTTTAATACTTTACTGATTTAGTATTAAATATTTTTTTATCATCTTTTATTTATATCAGATATATTTATATATATATATATATATATATATATATATATATATATATATATATATATATATATATGGGGGGTTGGGGTGTATGTGAGGTGATGTCTTGATGGTTGTTACTTATGGTCCATTCCAATTTTTTAACAGGAGAATGAGGCTAAATATACCAAGTTTAAGTATCAGTAAAAACAGATGGAAACTTTGTATGAAGACCTTAATAATAAGTCTTGATCATAGACTGTAAAAGAAAAACAAATGTTGTTGATTTATCTTAATATCTGACAAAGCATTTGCCGAATTTTGCCAACTTATCTTACACTTATTCGTCCATTTCTCGCTTGTATATTATCAGTTTTATATATAATGCCATACGTAATCTAATGTTTTGCATTAAAGAGTATACTCTACTTCATTATATGCACAAATGTTAATTTCCTCCATTTTGGAATATTTTGATAAACTTGAAAACGTTCATGCAAACTTGAAAACATTCATGCAAATGTTTAAACTGTGAACTGAGATACTGCATTGCAAAACAAACAAAGCGTCATCAGCGTAATAAAAAAGCTTCCCAACCATGGATACCAATCAATTTATTCATTTGTCTATCTATATATTTTTTTCTGTCTATATATGTATCGATCGATCTATGTATGTGTGTATCTCTGTGTGCCTGTGTGATTGATGAATGCATGCATCTATGTCGTATAAATGTCTCTTCTGTATTATTAACCATCTATATCTTAATACATTCATCCATGAATATATCCTACCATCCATTCATCCATCTATCTATCTGTATGTTTGTATATCTGTGCCTGTCTGATTGGATATTTATCCTACCCAAAAAATACGATTTATCAAAATAATATTGTAGAATTGAATATTTGACGATTGGTTACAAGACTGAATCGCCTATACAAAACTATAGAGGAATATTTGTAAATATAAAAAAATCGTCATCGTTTATCACGTTCTAGTTGCAAAATGTATCAAGCATTTCATGCATAAACTTGTATTCTGCGTTATGCAGACTTCGGGATGTATTGAGAAAAAAAAAACAAATAAAAAAAAAAAATATATTAAGCTATTTAAATTAGTGGGATTTCTTTTGTTTTCTTAATTACTTGTTTTCTAAATTCAAATTCGTCATGAACACTTTCCTCTGTATTATAGCAGGCCATAGGATGCATAGATTTCTCGTTATTTTTAGATATTGTTGAAACTTCAAAGCTAAAATAATATGCAGAGGTAAGAAAGTTAATTCAATGAC
This sequence comes from Margaritifera margaritifera, assembly GCA_029931535.1. Lineage (NCBI taxonomy): Eukaryota > Metazoa > Mollusca > Bivalvia > Unionida > Margaritiferidae > Margaritifera > Margaritifera margaritifera. Next base: position 3,526,193 of record JAQPZY010001553.1, read on the forward strand.
ATCTTACCGACAATTATCTCTCATTCGCGAACTATTGATGGGATATTAATTCTAGGACAGTAAATGATTGTTTTTTAATTATAGTGGTATTTGCATTAAATTCATTTAAATAAAATGGCGAAAAAAGCATGTAAAAGTTGAACCCGGCCTGAACGGCCTAAAATTAACTTTTAGTAGATATAAATACAAATAGTTAGCGCTAGTGTTCAAACGTTATCATTACGTTAAATATTTCCTATAGTTGGCAGAGTTGTGGCCATTTATTTGTTATTCAAAACTAACTGAACTAATTATTTGAAAGTACACATAGTTTAAAACCGATAGCTTGGATCAATAACAATCAAAATTTGAACTGAATTTTATGGTTAATTTAAATATACAAAATCTGCCGTACACTTGCCAAAGAGCTTTAATTGGTAGGTATTGTGCAAATTTTACATTCGAATGCTTCTTTTTTATACATGTATTCCTAAGTATTCATAAGAAACATTGAGAATAAAAACAGAATATACTGATCGTCGCACAGAATAATGAGAAGAATTATGAAAATATTTCGTCATTTCTCAGAGTTTGTATCAATTTTAAATATTATAAGCTTGTATTGTAACTCTTCTGTCCCTTTTCAATCTCACCATATTAAGTGTCAAACAATGACGATATTCGCATGTAATCATTGCTATCTACTCACACAACTTAAGACATAACTAATGAAGGTTGGCTGGTGTTTAATGGCACTTTCAATACAGCATATCATTCTGAAAAAATGGGAGTTAAGTGCCTTTCACGAAGACTAAACGACGCAGCCGACCTGGGTGACTGGGCGGGAATATAACCCGAGACCCTTAGATTACGAATCTGACGCTCTTCCAGCTGAGCTACAGCGGCTCGCTACTAAGGAAGGATATACTTTGCCCATACTGTGTTCAATAGTGAGGAGGATGCAGGATGTAAACTGTCTACAGGGATATACAGAATATGTCCTGGTCAGCTTAAGATGACATTCGAGAGAGATATGCAATTAGTTATATGGTGTTTTGTCAGGGTGGGTTGGAATATTCTAACCTGTTTGATTCCATGTGGCTCTCGCCTACTAAAGCATAGATTAATAATTGTATCCGCATTTAGAACATGTCATCGCCATACAACACACATTAAAGTGCGAATATTTTTAATGTTTATGCAGGGTATCTAAAATTAATTTAATTAAACCTAAAGATATCCATGGTGGACCTTAATGAAAAAACATGCCACAACACGGTGTGGCTGAAGACACGCACACAGCATTTAAATCTTTTCTTGTCGGTCTACACAATACAAATATACTAAATGAAGGCTATTTTTGAACATATATAAAGCTAAACGCAAGTGTAAATAACGTATAATACGAATAATTTCCAAAAAACAAAAAAATAAAACCGCGTAAAATCAAGCGTTTCTGAAAATTGGGCACCATTTTCTTTTTCATTACTATCTGTTAGAGAGGAGATGGTGTCAAATTTTCTGCATGCACCAAATTTCGAAAACTTTCTAAAATGAAGATCAACTCTACTCTGCCCATATTGTATCGAAGTGGTAGTAAAGGGGGCTCTTACAAAATCAATTAAGCGGTGACATTGAAATTCGACTTATAAATAGGCTCAAGTATGCCAAATATAGATATATCAGGAATATATGATACAGTTTACATTGTTGACACCTTAACGTAGAAACCGTGACATTCTCAGGAAAATCGAACAAGGCCACGTTGTACTTCTTGCACTTATAATTGGAGATTTTATTTTAACAGAACTTAAATAACTTTTGCAGTACTATGTATGACAGTGCTAATAATCCACCCATTCATACGAATATATTTAAAAAATCAAAATTACATTTTATTACATGTCTGTTTACCCCTAAATAATTTATATTGTGTTCAATACGGACGTTCTAACCGTATTTCCGTGTTGCATACCAAACATTTCTGTATCGTTCACGGAGCCTGAAACCTCTTTTGTCATTTGTATGCATCCTAGATAGTTTTGATTAACATTCATTGTTCCAGCACTTTAGCAATTTCTATAAGTTTTCAATGAGTGTACTATTCGAATTCTCTACTAGCTGTCTATCACGGAAATTTGTGCTCATGAGCAAAATGTTTAAAATAAGGAACCAAATGTTCGATAGTGCTGGTGTGTTCAATTAAAATGTAGCAATGTTCCTGACAGAGCTCAAACCAATGATTCCTTGATCTGGGCATCAGAGTGTACAATGTCTTTTTAGACACGTATGTAATAAAAACAAGATGCACCTCACAACTAAATCCGAAATATAAGAAGTGAAAAATAACACATAATCAAGATATTATTAAGTAAGTAAATAATTCGTTGTGAATGTTTTGTTCAAAAACCATAAACACAAACAAGCATGGATGATACATGTGTGTTCGACAGATATGGTCACAGATGCTTACCATTGTCCAGCCGAATATTACTCTAGGATAAAATCAAATACACATATATATCTTAACTGCCAGGTGAACAAACAGTGCGATTTCAAAACGTACTTCGAACATTGTAAACGTTTAGCCTAATTCATCACAGCGTTTCATTGCTCTCATGCCGTTTGCCATCCATAGCAGTAGTCATATGACGTCATTTAGGTAATCATGAAAGCCCTAATAGACCTTTGAATTGAATTACTTAATTCTTTACACGGACTCTGTACTGAATGTATCAGTATAATCTTATATGTGTATAAAACCTCTCTAGTAAAATATTTAATGACAGAAAGCCTTCAGAGAACATTATAGAACCAAAATCCTTGGACACAAATTGCATTTTTTCTTTGCTTACATGCCCATATATGGGAAGGGGTCTTTTGGTTCGACCGAAGAATCCACTTTCGTTGAGTCCTTGAAACCTTGATTTGTAGCAACCAATAAATAATATATATATATATATATATATATATATATATATATATATATATATATATATATATATATATATTGTTACGACTCTATGGTCTAAGAAAAATGTAACAGAAAGAAAGTGAAACCAACAAATCAAATAAAAATCAACAAGCAATTTATTTATAGATAATTAAAATGAAAAATCAAAAAAACACTTACAGCAATGTGTATTAAAAAATCCAAATAATCCAATAAGAATTAGTGTCCTAATCACAAGTCCTAAATATAGAATGTTCCGAATGCACGGGAGTATCCTTGAATGTTTTGATGTACCAATGTTCTTTAATGTCCTGATGTACCAGTAGTATTTCATGTGCTGATGTCAAAATGAAGTAGTCCAAATAATTCTGAATAAGTTCACATAAATTCCAAAATCATCAATTCAGAATCCAAAATCCAAAAGTCTATGAGTACCGTTATAATCCAATGAATACTTAAAATAATTCCTCTCTCAGATTTGGAATGACTTTCCGCAACTGTAATAGCTCTTTACAAGACTGATAGTAATGTCGAAACTGAAAAACTGTCCACTATACATGGTATATATAAAGATAGGTCACATGACAGAACATTCTAGAATAATAAATGGCCAATGTGCTTCTTGACATCTAAAGTCAAGAAACATTTATAATTTCCTAAAATATCATAATATTATATAAACATCATACATAACACCTCCCCTCATAAAGGAAAAGAAAGATTTATGCAATATAAATCTTTCTTTTAAAGATACATCTAATACTATAATAACCAAAAAATTACATAAGAAAATGTTTTATAATACTGGACTTAATTACATCAAGCAATATAACATTTCTATGCACGTGAGAGTGCATCTGCAATCACATTGTCTTTTACCCTGATGTGTCTTATGTCAATGTTATATTCCTGCAATATTAAACTCCATCTCAACAATCTCCGACTTTTATCTTTCATTTTGTTGATGAAAGTAAGGGGATTGTGATCACTGTACACAATAATTGGAGAAAGAGCCGAGGTAACATACACTTCAAAATGCTGTAAAGCCAATATCAAAGCCAAACATTCCTTCTCAATTGTGGAATAATTTTTCTGGTGCTTGTTTAGTTTTTAGAAAAATAACACACAGGGTGATCCACACCACTTTTGTCTTCCTGAATCAATATTCCACCAACCCCTACATCACTTGTATCAACAGATAATTTAAATGATTGGCTGAAATTTGGTGCAGAAAGAACTGGTGCATTCTTAAGCGTGGCCTGTAACTTGGCAAAAGATTCCTGACACTTCTCAGACCAATGACAATTGGTATTCTTACTCAATAAACTTGTCGCAAATTCAGCAATTTTGGAAAAATTTGAACAAAATTTCCGATAATATCCAGCCATACCTAGAAATTGCATCAGTTACTTTTTACAAATTGGTACAAGAAAGTCAGAGATAGCTTGGACCTAAGCTTCCATAGGTTTAACTTGACCTTGTCCCACAATATGTCCTAAAAATGTGACACAAGCATGGCGAAACTCACTTTTGCTCAAATTAATTGTCAGATTCGCATCGCTGAGTCGATCAAAGAATTTTCGAATGGTTTCCAAATGATCTTCCCATGTGTTGTTGTAGATAATGATGTCATTGATGTACGCGTCACAATTGTCAAGACCAAATGTTTTCTTGTTCATCAGACGTTGAAACGTTGCAGGAGAATTTTTCATTCCAAACGGCACGACTTTATACTGATAAAGTCCATCTGGAGTTACAAATGCTAAAATTTCTTTTGCCCTTTCCATCCATGGAATTTGCCAGAATCTTTTTCAAAGGTCAAACTTGGTGACATATTTCGCATTTCCAATTTTATCAATGCAATCATCAATTCTTGGCATTGGAAATGAATCCGTTTTGGTGACACTGTTGACTTTTCTATAGTCAGTACACATACGGAATGTATTATCTGGCTTAGGAATAAGAATACATGGTGAACCCCAGTTACTTTTACTTGGTTCTATAAAATCATTCTCCAATAAATACTGAATTTCTTTCTTCAAATAGTTCTGTTTGAGAGGATTCATCCTATAAGGATGCTGTTTCACAGATGCAGAATCTACAATGTGAACGTCATGATAGATTTTACTTGTTCGTGCAGGAACATCAGAAAATAAGTGCTCATAGTCATGTAATAGCTGTTTTAGTTCATTTCTTTTCTGTTGTTGTAGATGTGAAAGTTTCTGGTCTAGATTGTTCAATATTTCTGAATTCCGAAGATTGATTATACCAGAGTCACTATAGTCTGATTGTATTCCATCGTTGATATCTTCACTCTGTGGGACAGGTACAACTAAATTAACTGAATAATTAGCTGTGCTATCTCTGTCAAAATATTCCTCTAACATATTTATATGATAAAGTTGTTTCTGTTTCCGTCTCCCAGGAGTGTTAATGATATCATTTAAGTTATTTACTTTCTTTTCAACGGTATAAGGACCATAAAATTTTCCCTGAAGAGGATTCTGAGGTATGGGCAAGAGAGCCAGAACTTTATCATCAGGTTTAAAACTCCTTTCCTGTGAATTTCTGTCATACCTTAATTTCATTTTTGACTGGGTAGTGTGAAGATTAGTTCTTGCTACTTCACAGGCCTTTGACAACTTGTATTTGAAATCAGAGACATAATCAAGAAGATTAATCTTCGAATCTTCATTTGAAAGAAGTTTCTCTTTCTATAATTTCAATGATCCACGGACAGTATGACCAAAAATTAGTTGAAAGGGACTAAAACCCAACGACTCTTGAACTGATTTCCTAACAGCAAACAACAACAAATGAACACCCTCATCTCAATCCTTTTCTGTATCAAAGCAAAATGATCGAATCATATTCTTCAAAGTTTGATGAAATCTTTCCAAAGCACCTAGACTTTCAGGGTGATAGGCAGAAGATTTAAACTGTTGGATGCTGTTATGTATGATGTTTATATAATATTATAAATATTTTAGGAAATTATAAATGTTTCTTCACTTTAATATTTGCTTAAATCTTAATGTTTATCAGGAAAAACATGTTTAACTAGTGTCCTTGAATTAGGTTGTTTTGATCAATATGTTTTCTCAATTTGAAGGTCAAGGTTGAATTTTGTTTACAAGTAAAATTCCATTAAGATGACACATGTTCTAGAACATTATGTCATGTGACCAATCTTTATATATACCATGTTTGGTGGACATTTTTTCAGTTTTGACATTACCATCAGTCTTGTAAAGAGCTATTACAGTTGTGAAAATTCATTACAAATTCTAAGAGAGGAATTATTTTAAATATTCATTGGATTATAACAGTGCTCATAAACTTTTGGATTTTGGATTTTTAATTGATGATTTTGGAATTTAAGTGAACTTATTCAGACATTTTGGAATACTTCATTTTGACATCAGCACATCAAGATTACTAGTACATCAGGACTTTGGAGACCATTAGCACATCATAACATTCAAGGACACAGCCGTGAATTCGGAACATTCTATATTTAGGACTTGTGATTAGAACAATCATTCTTATTGGATTATTAGCATTTCAAAACACATTACTGTAAGTGACTTTTTGATTTTTCATTTTAATTATCTAGTAATAAATTGCTTGTTGATTTTTTACTTGATTTGTTGGTTTCACTTTCTTTCTGTTACATTTTTCTCAGACTATACAGTCGTAACAGAAATTGGGGGCTCGTCCGGGATTGAATTTCTTTAAAGCATATTAGAGATATTAAATTTATCTTTGAAATTCATATTGATTTTGTCTCTGAATTTTTTTTGTCTTTGGCAAAGATTTTTAAAAAGAGAAATTTTTTTGTGTGAAACCAACAAGCATTTACAATGGCATCTAATGTTCAGAATTTCATTTCAAAACCTACCCAGGAGGGGTTAGAGTGCATGAGAAAGGATGAGTTGCTCGAGCTTGCCAGAAAATACAGTCTGAGGCAAAAGTATCATTGACAAAACAGGAGATAAAGATTATTTTAATTCAGTATTTAGTAGGAAAGGGAATTTTTGAAAATAGTGCTTTAAGTTTGAAGAGAAAGCCTGTATCTGGTTCTGATAGGAAATTAAGGGAATTAGAGTTAAAGAACCAGATGGATTTAGAATTGGCAAAGCTTCAGATTCAGAGAGAGAGAGAAAAAGAAGAGAGGCAGATGGAGAGAGAAAAAGATGAGAGGCAGATGGAGAGAGAGAAAGAAGAGAGGCAGACACAGATGGAGAGAGAAAAAGAAGAGAGGCAGATGGAGAGAGAGAAAGAAGAGAGGCAAATGCAGATGGAGAGAGAGAGAGAGAGAAAGAAGATAGACAAATACAAATGCAGATGCAGATGCAAAGAGAAGAAAGGGAAATGCAATTTAAGTTAAGAGAATTAGAACTGGCAAACAGAGCACACTCCACTCCTTTAAACACAAGTCCAGGTTTTGATGTTACTAGGTATATTAGCTTAGTACCCCCTTTTCAGGAAAAAGAAGTAGATAAATACTTTCTTCATTTCGAGAAAATAGCTGAAAACTTGAAATGGCCCAGAGAGCATTGGACTTTGTTATTACAAAGTGTACTTATTGGCAAAGCTCGTGAAGTCTACACTTCACTGTCAGTACAACAAAGCACTGATTATGATGTGGTTAAGGAGTACATCTTGAAAGCTTATGAGTTGGTACCAGAGGCATATCGACAAAGGTTTAGGAATTGTAGAAAAGAAACTGGACAAACTCATGTCGAATTTGCAAGGGATAAAGAACAACTATTTGATAGGTGGTGCTCAGCCAAGAAAGTTGATCAAGCTTATGATAACCTCAGACAGCTCGTATTAATTGAAGAGTTCAAGAGGTGCATCCATAGTGATGTTAAAACCTATCTTGACGAGCAGAATGTGGAAACTTTGGAAAATGCTGCTCGTATGGCTGATGATTATTCCTTGACTCACAAAATTTCATTTGGCAATAAATCGTCCTCTCAGCAGTTTTCTGGTAAAAAACCATTTCAATCTCATACGAGTACTTCCAAATTTCACAACAGCACAACTGTTAGGAATCAAACATCTGATAAGACTGATCAGAAATCCTTATCTCTTCCTACGTGCACTTATTGTAAAAAGAAAGGGCACGTTATTTCTGATTGCTTCAAGTTGAAAAATAAGCAACAGAGAAAAGACAGAGCTTTTCCAAATGCTCTTATTTCTACGAGGTCAAGGTCACGGTCTTGTATTGAAAGCAATACATTTGTTGGGTCAAACAAACCCCAGTCTGATTCTATTTTGGAGGCTTATGAACCATTCATGTCAGAAGGTTCTATATCCCATATTGGTGATTCTGCCAAACCTATCCCAATTAAAATATTAAGGGACACTGGAGCTTCTCAGAGTCTTTTATTATCAGGTACTTTGCCTTTGTCTGAGGAGTCTTCTTCAAGTGAAAGTGTTCTTGTTCAGGGAGTAGAGTGCGGCTTTGTAAATGTTCCTCTCCATTGTGTCAATTTGGCATCAGACTTAGTTTCTGGACCTGTGACTGTTGGGGCAGTGACTTCTTTACCCATAGAGGGTGTTCATTTATTACTAGGCAATGACCTAGCTGGAGATAAGGTTGTGGTTAATCCACTTGTAACTGACAAGCCTTGTTTGGATCAGAAAGTTGATCCTGTCGAAACTGAAATCCCTGATTTTGTACCCTGCTTGTGCAGTTACTAGAGCTATGGCAAAAAGAGCTCTTGAGATTGATGTTGATCAGGATATTATTCCTTTAGCTGACACATGTATTGGTCAGTCTTTTGATGAGGTCACTTTTTCCTCAGGTATTGATCAATCAAATGGTATTGATCACAGTGATCCTCTTTTGGCAACTCATTCTCTTTGTTCTAATCAGGATGACAAACGACAATCCCTTGTCGTTGAACAGGAGCAAGATCCCGAGATATCTTGTTTGTTTCAGAGGGCTATTAGTGAAACTGAAGCCACACAAGTTCCTGTGTGTTACTTTGTGAAAAATGGGGTCCTTATGAGGAAAATGAGACCACCTGATGTACCCGCTGGTGACGAGTGGTCAGTGAGCTATCAAATTGTTGTTCCTGAGTCATATCGACAGGAAATTCTTAATTTAGCCCATGAAACTCCTTTGGCTAGTCATTTAGGAGTCCGTAAGACTTATCACAAGATCTTGAATCATTTTTATTGGCCGAAACTCAAAAGTGATGTTTCTAAATTCTGCAGATCTTGTCACACTTGTCAAATGGTAGGAAAACCCAATCAGAAGATACCTAAGGCTCATTTGCAACCTATTCCTGCATTTGATGAACCATTTAGTAGAATAATGGTAGACTGTGTTGGTCCTTTACCTAAAACCAAGTCAGGCAACCAATACTTGTTGACCATCATGTGTACATCTACAAGATTTCCAGAGGCAATTCCTCTGAGAAATATAAAAACTAAAACTATTGTGAAAGCTTTGGTGAAGTTTTTTACACTTGTTGGCCTTCCCAAATCTGTCCAGTCGGATCAAGAGTCAAATTTTATGTCTGGAATTTTCCAACAAGTTATGCATGAATTAGGCATCCAACAGTTTAAATCTTCTGCCTATCACCCTGAAAGTCAAGGTGCTTTGGAAAGATTTCATCAAACTTTGAAGAATATGATTCGATCATATTGCTTTGATACAGAAAAGGATTGGGATGAGGGTGTTCATTTGTTGTTGTTTGCTGTTAGGGAATCAGTTCAAGAGTCGTTGGGTTTTAGTCCCTTTCAACTAGTTTTTGGTCATACTGTCCGTGGACCATTGAAATTATTGAAAGAGAAACTTCTTTCAAATGAAGATTCGAAGATTAATCTTCTTGATTATGTCTCTGATTTCAAATACAAGTTGTCAAAGGCCTGTGAAGTAGCAAGAACTAATCTTCACACTACCCAGTCTAAAATGAAATTAAGGTATGACAGAAATTCACAGGAAAGGAGTTTTAAACCTGGTGACAAAGTTCTGGCTCTCTTGCCCATACCTCAGAATCCTCTTCAGGCTAAATTTTATGGTCCTTATACCGTTGAAAAGAAAGTAAATAACTTAAATGATATCATTAACACTCCTGGGAGACGGAAACAGAAACAACTTTGTCATATAAATATGTTAAAGGAATATTTTGACAGAGATAGCTCAGCTAATTATTCAGTTAATTTAGTTGTACCTGTCCCACACAGTGAAGATATCAACGATGGAATACAATCAGACTATAGTGACTCTGGTATAACCAATCTTCGGAATTCAGAAATATTGAACAATCTAGACCAGAAACTTTCACATCTACAACAACAGAAAAGAAATGAACTAAAACAGCTATTACATGACTATGAGCACTTGTTTCCTGATGTTCCAACACGAACAAGTAAAATTTATCATGACGTTCACATTGTAGATTCTGCATCTGTGAAACAGCATCCTTATAGGATGAATCCTCTCAAACAGACCTATCTGAAGAAAGAAATTCAGTATCTACTGGAGAATGATTTCATAGAACCAAGTAAAAGTAACTGGAGTTCACCATGTATTCTTGTTCCCAAGCCAGATAATACATTCCGTATGTGTACTGACTATAGAAAAGTCAATAGTGTCACCAAAACGGATTCATTTCCAATCCCAAGAATGGACGATTGCATTGATAAAATTGGAAATGCGGAATATGTCACCATGTTTGACCTTTTAAAAGGATTCTGGCAAATTCCACTGACGGAAAAGGCAAAAGAAATTTCAGCATTTGCAACTCCAGATGGACTTTATCAATATAAAGTCGTGCCGTTTGGAATGAAAAATTCGCCTGCAACGTTTCAACGTCTGATGAACATGATAACATTTGGTCTTGATAATTGTGACGCTTATATCGATGACGTCATTATCTACAACAACACCTGGGAAGATCATTTGGAAACCATTCGAAAATTCTTTGATCCACTCAGCGATGCGAATCTGACAATTAATTTGAGCAAAAGTGAGTTTCGCCATGCTTGTGTCACATTTTTAGGACATATTGTGGGACAAGGTCAAGTTAAACCTATAGAAGCTAAGGTCAAAGCTATCTCTGAATTTCAAGTTCCAATTTGTAAAAAGCAACTGATGCGATTTCTAGGTATGGCTGGATATTATCGGAAATTTTGTTCAAATTTTTCCAAAATTGCTGAACCTTTGACAAGTTTATTGCGTAACAAAGCCAAATTTTATTGGTCTGACAAGTGTCAGGAATCTTTTGACAAGTTAAAGGCCATGCTTAAGAATGCACCAGTTCTTTCTGCACCAAATTTCAGCCAATCATTTAAATTATCTGTTGATGCAAGTGATGTAGGGGTTGGTGGAGTATTCATTCAGGAAGACAAAAGTGGTGTGGATCACCCTGTGTGTTATTTTTCTAAAAAACTAAACAAGCACCAGAAAAATTATTCCACAATTGAGAAGGAATGTTTGGCTTTGATATTGGCTTTACAGCATTTTGAAGTGTATGTTACCTCAGCTCTTTCTCCAATTATTGTGTACAGTGATCACAATCCCCTTACTTTCATCAACAAAACGAAAGATAAAAATCGGAGATTGTTGAGATGGAGTTTGATGTTGCAAGAATATAACATTGACATAAGACACATCAGGGGAAAAGACAATGTGATTGCAGATGCACTCTCACGTGCCTAGAAATCTAATATTGCTTGATGTAATTAAGTCCAGTATCATAAAACATGTTCTTATGTAATTTTGGTTATTGTAGTATTAGATGTATCTTCAAAAGAAAGCTTTATTATATAAATCTTTCTTTTTTTTATCAGGGGAGGTGTTATGTATGATGTTTATATAATATTATAAATATTTTAGGAAATTATAAATGTTTCTTCACTTTAATATTTGCTTAAATCTTAATGTTTATCAGGAAAAACATGTTTAACTAGTGTCCTTGAATTAGGTTGTTTTGATCAATATGTTTTCTCAATTTGAAAGTCAAGGTTGAATTTTGTTTACAAGTAAAATTCCATTAAGATGACACATCTTCTAGAACATTCTGTCATGTGACCAATCTTTATATATACCATGTTTGGTGGATATTTTTTCAGTTTTGACATTACCATCAGTCTTGTAAAGAGCTATTACAGTTGTGAAAATTCATTACAAATTCTAAGAGAGGAATTATTTTAAATATTCATTGGATTATAACAGTGCTCATAAACTTTTGGATTTTGGATTTTTAATTGATGATTTTGGAATTTAAGTGAACTTATTCAGACATTTTGGAATACTTCATTTTGACATCAGCACATCAAGATTACTAGTACATCAGGACTTTGGAGACCATTAGCACATCATAACATTCAAGGACACAGCCGTGAATTCGGAACATTCTATATTTAGGACTTGTGATTAGAACAATCATTCTTATTGGATTATTAGGATTTCAAAACACATTACTGTAAGTGACTTTTTGATTTTTCATTTTAATTATCTAGTAATAAATTGCTTATTGATTTTTTACTTGATTTGTTGGTTTCACTTTCTTTCTGTTACATTTTTCTTAGACCATAGAGTCGTAACAGATGACTAATTCATGCATAACTTGTTGCAAAATTCCAGACATAAAATTTGACTCTTGATCCGACTAGACAGATTTGGGAAGGCCAACAAGTGTAAAAAAAACTTCGCCAAAACTTTCACAATAGTTTTTGTTTTTATATTTCTCAGAGAAATCGCCTCTGGAAATCTTGTAGATGCACACATGATCGTCAACAAGTATTGGTTGCCTGACTTGGTTTTAGGTAAAGGACCGACAAAGTCTACCATTATTCTACTAAATGGTTCATCAAATGCAGGAATAGGTTGCAAATGAGCCTTAGGTATCTTCTGATTGGGTTTTCCTACCATTTGACAAGTGTGACAAGATCTACAGTATTTAGAAACATCACTTTTGAGTTTCGGCCAATAAAAATGATTCAAGATCTTGTGATAAGTCTTACGGACTCCTAAATGACCAGCCAAAGGAGTTTCATGGGCTAGATTAAGAATTTTCCTGTCGATATGACTTAGGAACAACAATTTGATAGCTCACTGACCACTCGTCACCAGCGGGTACCTCAGGTGGTCTCCATTTTCTCACAAGGACCCCATTTTTCACAAAGTAACACACAGGAACTTGTGTGGCTTCAGTTTCACTAATAGCCCTCTGAAACAAACAAGATATCTCGGGATCTTGCTCCTGTTCAACGACAAGGGATTGTCGTTTGTCATCCTGATTAGAACAAAGAGAATGAGTTGCCAAAAGAGGATCACTGTGATCAATACCATTTGATTGATCAATACCTGAGGAAAAAGTGACCTCATCAAAAGACTGACCAATACATGTGTCAGCTAAAAGAATAATATCCTGATCAACATCACTCTCAAGAGCTCTTTTTGCCATATCTCTAGTAACATCACAAGCAGGGATTTCAATTGAGACAGGATCAACTTTCTGATCCAAACAAGGCTTGTCAGTTACAAGTGGATTAACCACAACCTTATCTCCAGCTAGGTCATTGCCTAGTAATAAACGAACACCCTCTATGGGTAAAGAAGTCACTGCCCCAACAGTCACAGCTCCAGAAACTAAGTCTGATGCCAAATTGACACAATGGAGAGGAACATTTACAAAGCCGCACTCTACTCCCTGAACAAGAACACTTTCACTAGAATAAGAATTCTCAGACAAAGGCAAAGTACCTGATAATAAAAGACTCTGAGAAGCTCCAGTGTCCCTTAATATTTTAATTGGGATAGGCTTGGCAGAATAAACAATAAATGATATAGAACCTTCTGACATGAATGGTTCATAAGCCTCCAAAATAGAATCAGACTGGGGTTTGTTTGACCCAACAAATGTATTGCTTTCAATACAAGACTGTGACCTTGACCTCTTTGAAATAAGAACATTTGGAAAAGCTCTCTCTTTACTCTGTTGCTTATTTTTCAACTTGAAGCAATCAGAAATGACGTGCCCTTTCTTTTTACAATAAGTGCACGTAGGAAGAGATAAGGATTTCTGATCAGTCTTATCAGATGTTTGATTCCTAACAGTTGTGCTGTTGTGAAATTTGGAAGTACTCGTATGAGAGTGAAATGGTTTTTTACCAGAAAACTGCTGAGAGGACGACCTTTTGCCAAATGAAATTTTGTGAGTCAAGGAATAATCATCAGCCATACGAGCAGCATTTTCCAAAGTTTCCACATTCTGCTCGTCAAGATAGGTCTTAACATCACTATGGATGCACCTCTTGAACTCTTCAATTAATACGAGCTGTCTGAGGTTATCATAATCTTGATCAACTTTCTTGGCTGAGCACCACCTATATAGTTGGTTCTTTTTCCCTTGCAAATTCAACATGAGTTAATCATCGTTTTATACGACTAATTTATCCCTGCTTTTGTAATAGCATTGAAGCATATTGTTGTCAAGTAACAGCGTTTTCTGAGATATTTTAGACATTTTGTTATTCGCGTTTATGCAGGCTGCGTGAAACTAATGAGATACCCATGCACATTCAATCATTTAGACTGAACGTGGAATAAATACACACAAAACAACTTACGCTTTGTGAGAAACTTGAAGTTAAGGCATTTTTCCGAACCTGTTATAAAATATAACCAATATTATTTTTTTGTTTCTTCATAGTCGCAAGCTTCATTATTTATAAAATACATGCAAAATGTAATGGAATGAAAAGGTATCTTTGAGCAATGAAATTTAAATTGAACTACATTATTGAACAGCTAAACACCCCCTCTTTTCCGTCCCTGTGTCCTTAAACCCACCCCACCCCCAATCCCCCGATTAGAAATACCTTTTAATCAGGTACGTCTTCCTGTTGCAAAGAGTACATTTAGTTAGTAGGCATGACGCTATCTTCAGAGGACAATATACCGATTTAGCATTCAAATCCAGGTCTAAACTGTTGAGATTACTCGAGCATTTCCTCCCTTTACAACAGAGTCCTTGCTTTCCTCGAGCATTGAAATTATGTGAAGAAAAAACAATCCATGTAATAAGATGTGATTTAGACGTTTTCGTTTTTCTGTGGTTTTTCTGACTATTTATTAGCATAAAAGACATCTGCTTTACAATCCATCGGATGTTATCCCCTTGTGTGTGATAAAGAAATTGATATGTACTGTTGGACATAATTACAATTGAGGTATTATCATAATGTGTCGTGAAGGATCTGCTAGAATGTGTCATTGGGTTTAGAGAGAAGCAGATCAGCAATGCTGACGTGACTGAAAATGACTTTCGGTACCGTAGATTGCTAGATTTCAAATTTAAAATGATTCACATGTTTTTTCCCTCCTCACACCTCTGCCTTTTTGGAAATACCACATCCACATTTCAATTGGTTACTCAATGTTACTAGGAAGTTCCTGGACAATGTATTCTATAATAATTTTCTCTATTCAGCAACCACATGTCTTCTGGGGTCAATGTCCTCACTCCTAAGAGGGCGCTAATTTAAACTGGTCTGTCTCAAATTAATATTAATGTAAGAATAAGGAGAGTAAGATCGTTGGTATGTCTCAATCTCGATACGAAAATTAGGTGTATTCATTCATTTATCTAGGTATAGATTTTCACGATTTTTGGGAAAAAGTTAAATTTGTAAAACTGGGGAGAGGTCTTTTTGCATCCACAGAATGTTTATAATTCGTTTTGTATCATAAGTAGGGGTTTGCACCAATCACAGAATCCCCTTAATGTAATAACTCCCGCGAAAAATGGCAAATTCATGTTAATACTATATTGATTTAGTACTCAATTTTTTCTTCAGCTCTTATAGATTCGACTATCTATAAAACCCAGTATGAACATTCATATTTCTATATGTTTGTATATATATATATATATATATATATATATATATATATATATATATATATATATATGAGGATCGGGGGGGGGGGTGTTGCTGATATTTTGATGGTTGTTGCTTATGGTCCATTTCACTTTTTTAACAGGAGAATGGGGCTAAATATACCATGTTTAAGTGTCAGTTAAAAACAGATGGAAACTTCGTTTCAAGAGCTTAATGATAAGTCCTGGTCATGGATTATAAAAGAGAAAAACCTTTAGTTGATTCATCTTAACATGTGCCAAAGGATTTACCTAATTGTGCCAACTTTTCTTACAGTTATTCGCACATTTTTCGCTTCTATATTATCTGTTTTATATATTATTCCATACGTCGTCTAATTTCTTGCAATAAAGAGTATAATCTACTGCATTATTTGTACAAATATTAATTTTCTCCTCTTTTGAATATTTTGATAAACTTTAAAACATTTATGCAAATGTTCAACTGTGAAATGAGATACCGCATTGCAAAACAAAAAAAAGCATCATTAGTGTGATAAAAAAGAGTAATAAAAACAAAGCTTCCCAACCATGGATATCAACCAATCTATCCATTGGTCGATCTATCTATTTGTCTCTGTCTATATATCTATCGACTGATCTATGTATGTGTGTATCTCTGTGTGCCTGTGTGATTGATGAATGTATGCATCTATGTCGTATATATTTCTATTCTGTATTATAAACCATCCATGTTAATAGTATCATCCATGAATCTATCCACACTTCAATTCATCCATCCATTCATCCATCTATCTGTATGTATGTTTGTATGTCTGTGCCTGTCTGATTGCATATGTATCCTACCCAAAAGATATGATTTATCAAAATAATAATGTAGAATTGAATATTTGACGATTGGTTACTAGACGGAATCACCTATATAAAACTGTATAGGAATATTTATAAATATAGAAAATTTTAATTTTACAACTTTTTATATATATTCTTTAAAAAAAAAAAGGTGCACCGCGAATATTAGTCACATTTCAGAATTCAGCTATGCAGCAAGACGAATTTCCAAAGAGTGTAATTTCCAGACATTTATTGCTTTTAGTCACATGACCACTGATTTGATAACCGTGAGCTTATTAATAATTTAAATTAGGAAAGGAATGTTTGGTTTCTTAAAGCTCTTTAAGCCGCGTAGGAAATATGGAATTAGCAATGGTTTGAAGAAATGGGCCTTATAATTACATGTCAACTGAGGATGGTTCTAGTGAATATTGCATAAATGTACTAAAAGTGTTCTGCGAATGATCAATTAAGTGTTTATGAATGATGTTTGTACATACACCGTAATTTACTGTTTGCTGTGAAAACAGACTGCCTTACAAGTTGTCGCATTTATCATATTGGTCATAGATTTGATTTAATATATATTTAGAGGTTATGTCTTGCTGAAGGAAAAATTTTATCACAAAAATATCTCAGAAATATTGTAAAAAGTCATCATGGCTAAAAAAGTAATAATGATATTAATATTAATAATAAAAACAATAATGATAATAAGATAATATTTTCAGTCAGTGTTTTTTGCGTCTATTTGATATTCTTATCTTTGTCTCAGTGACTTAAATAAGAGTGGGATAAGATTATTATTTTAAATATCGCCGAATACATTCTTATACAATACGTATTGGGTTTCTCGTTGGATATATCACTTCGAAAATCTTGTATATCTAGAAATTCGTACAGACAAACATTTTGAGAGTCTATAGAAGTGTATCACGGATGTGAAATTATGTGATATGATATGATATGATATGATCTCGTGACCACTTATTAAATGTGACATCATCCAATCACCATGCATCTATGTGCTTTAACAACCTTCTTGATAGTGGTCAGAACTCAATGTGGCAGATGGGACACGTGAATTGAGGGTGAGTAAATATTTGCATGTTTCATACATATTTTCTATGATAGCAATACACATCTTCGACGATACAAACTAGTTTTTGTAACGTTTTTCCCATCATTTCAGTATCTGTAGATCTCTTTAAATGTTACATTGTGGTTTCTAATTCAGTTATTCATTACAGTCCATTGTTGATGATATATTCGTATATATTTAATACTTTGCTTGTAATCATAGTATCGAATGCTTTTGAATTTCATTAGATAATTTGAGAACTGTTTGAGATTTCTTTGAAGACACTATATTCATTATTGCGCCCTTTAAAATAACTTAGTAGATAATTTTAATCAACACCTATATTCTCATGAAATCTTTAAAGAATCTTCATATTTTTATTTCTTCAATTTAGACTGTCCCTGTGACTGCCCTGTAATTCCAAATGGCGATATTTGTGATCGTTATAGCTTCATTCTTTTCGGCTAGTGCCTTATTAATGGACGCAACATCAGGTAAATATCATGTGATTAATGCATTTTGACTTTGACCTTGTTTGCATATTCACAAATTTCAACCACCCCCAATCTAATGTGTGAAGATGGTTTGTTATTTGGTTACCATTAGGATTATTCAGATCGAGAGAAACACATTGATTCCACTACATACAGCCTGTACCGCTAAATATAGAAACAGGAGAATTTCACTACATACAATCTATACCGCTAGATATATAAACAGGAGTATTCCACTACATACAGTCAATACCGCTACATATAGAAACATGAATATTCCACTACATACAATCAATACTTATCAACATAGAAATAGGAGTATTCCACTACGTACAATCTATACCGCTTGATATAGGAACAGAAGTAGTTTCAAAATGGTTAGTAAAGGGCCCTTCATCTGTTTGCAATAGCAATGTAATATGGAAATAAACAAATCAACCCTAAATAGACTAATGGTTTTAAGAACAAAATAAGACAGAGAATAGTAAGTTTCAACATTTACCTTCATAGCTTTTAGTATACATAATATTTTTATAGCCTTCTGGTTCATTTTTAAAGGTTATCCATCAAATGAGCAGACGGTTGAAGAGAATGGAATGAAAACTAGCTTGAGGTTTATCATAAATCATCCTCTAAATAAGGATAGGCCTGCCAGTTTCCTTTTGGGTCCCCCATTGACCTATGAGGAAGCATTCTTTACCTTGCTGCCAGTGCTTGAAAACATCGATGCATCACACGTGGAACAGCTTATTCAGGTATGTATGTGATTTGTGATATACTTGTGAGGAAATAAACTCACACACAGAGACAAAAAGAATAAACTTTACATCGTGTTAGTGCCTCGTGTTATAAGACGCCACGAATATTTTGTCAAATTTGTCAGCGGTCATGCTTGAATTGAGAAATTGTGCTATTCATATACGCATGTACTTATTTAATGCTTGCGCATATATAGGTATGAATGTATCTATGTATGGTTGGATGGATAGGTCATTGGATGGGTACATCGTTGGATGAATGTGCGCATAAAGCTACTCATCGATACATTGTTTAATACAGCAATTCGATAAGATTATATGCATATAAAGCAACACACGTCTTCTATAGTCGTTTCCTAGAATTGTAACTAGTACCATTTAATATAGATATGAAGTTATAATGTAACGGAAAGTAATAATCTGTTGACATATTCTGATCAAACATGACAAAGTACCATTGGTTGATTTCTCTTCAGCTCTATGAAGATACTGACGGACTGAATACATCGGAGGCAAATGGTCTTTCCTTAAATGATCTATGGCTTATTCCTGGTTATTATCTAATGTCTCTCGAAGAAGCCGTTGAGACCTTAATGACAATGAAGCGTATTTCTGACGTCTGGAATCCAAGCTGGCTTCCTATGTTTTCTTCACGTGCCGGTGATTTCATCGTTTTTGACTTGAGCAATGGATGTATCTTTGAGATTTTTACCAAGGAATCATTGGGATGGAAGGTAGCAACAAGCATCGAGGAGTTTCTCCGACAGTTAGCACATAATTTGAAAAGTGGCAGAGTATTTATTCGTGAAGACGGACTGATGGATGAGACAATGGCAGATAAGGAAGTAGTGAACGAAGAAAATCAACTTGCAAGTAAAACTCAGACAAAGTCTAATCTAGATGTGGATCAAATATTTGACAGAATCCATATTGCTCGAAGTGTCAAGAACACGCCTGTCTCTGAGATGAATGTCGACGAAGATGTTAAACAACCGAATCTCGTTTTTAATTGCGGAAATATGCCAAACGTTTGCCAAAACATTAGGAATGCGATAAACAACAACGGTAAGACGAGAACTCTGCAGCGTATAACAAGTAGATCTCAAATCAGAAGAAATCGACGATTATCATGCGGTTGGTTAAGATGCGGCAGGGGGCAGTCTTGTGATGAGTATCCATTTGCTTCTACGTCCCAGGGTGGAAGAGGAGCAACCATCATGTGTGTTCCTGCCTCTGAGAATAACTCTCAAGGAGGACAGCTCAACGGCTTCTACAGAAGGAATAGAGTGGGCAATAATAGCTGGTTTAACCAGCAGTATCCATAATTTTCAGCACGTCTAATCGGAACGCTGATAATCTAATCCAATTTCTTTTGCTTCAAAGTTGGAAGAACTATTGCAGAATTAATAATTAGGGCTATTTGTAATGTTCATCGAGGATAGGAAAAAATATAATCCAGAACGGTTTTAACTGAATACACTAAAATGGAATAATGGTAGAAATTCAATTAAAAAAGGCAAATATTATTGTATTTGTCTTGACAGATTGATTAAGTTTGAAAATTATTAGATCCCTAATTTTGATTTGTTTAGCTACTTTATTGCTTCATGTAAAATTTACCCAAATATATCAATAGTTAGTGCTTGCTCCTTACTCTCTCTTCCGATAACCAGCACGTATTGTAAGCTAATCTTCATCTTATACGACTAATTTATCCCTGCTTTTGTAATAACATCGAAGCATATTGTTGTCCAGTAACAGCGTTTTCTGAGATATTTTAGACATTTTGTTATTCGCGTTTATGCAGGCTGCGTGAAACTAATGAGATACCCATGCACATTCAATCATTTAGACTGAACGTGGAATAAATACACACAAAACAACTTACGCTTTGTGAGAAACTTCAAGTTAAGGTATTTGTTCATAACCTGTTATAAAATATGACCAATATCATTTATTTGTTTCTTCATGCGTAGTCGCAAGCTTCCTTATTTATAAAATACACGCAAACTTTAATGGAATGCAAAGGTACCTTTGAGCAATTAAAATTAAATTGAACTACATTATTGAACAGTTATACACCCCCTCCTTTCCGTCCCTGTGTCCTTAAGTCCCCCCCACCCCTCAATCCCCCGATTAGTAATTCTTTTTAATCAGGTACGTCTTCCTGTTAAAAGAGTACATTTAGTTAGTAGGCATGACGCTATCTTTAGAGGACAATATACCGATTTAGCATTCAAATCCGGGTATAAACTGTTGAGACTACTCGAACATTTCCTTCCTGTGCAATATAGTCCTTGGTTTCCTCGAGCATTGAAGGCATATAAAGATAAAACAATCCATGTAATAAGATGTGATTTAGACGTTTTATGTGACTTTTATGACTATTTATTAACATAAACGACATCTGCTGTACATTCCATTGGACGTTATCCCTTTTTGAGATAAAAAACTGCATATGTGC
Source organism: Margaritifera margaritifera (assembly GCA_029931535.1). Taxonomy (NCBI): domain Eukaryota; kingdom Metazoa; phylum Mollusca; class Bivalvia; order Unionida; family Margaritiferidae; genus Margaritifera; species Margaritifera margaritifera. The sequence continues at coordinate 3,547,628 of JAQPZY010001553.1, forward strand.
TGTTGAACATAATTAAATTGAGGTATTATCATAACTTGTTGTGAAGGATCTGCTAGAATGTGTCATTGGTTTTAGAGAGAAGCAGATCAGCAATGCTGACGTGCCTTAACACGACTTTTAGTACCGTAGATTGATAGATGTCAATTTTGAAATGATCCACCTGTTCTTTCCCTCCTCACACCTTAGCCTTTTTTGGAAATACCACATCCTCATTCCAATTGGTTAGTGTTATCTAGAAAGTTCCTGGACAATGTATTCTATAATAATTTACTCTATTCATCAACCACATGTCTTCTGGGGTCAATGTCCTCACTCCCAAGAGGGCGCTAATTTAAACAGGGCTGTCTCAAATTAATATTAATGTAAGAATAAGGAGAGTAAGATCGTTGGTATGTCTCAATCTCGATACGAAAATTAGGTGAATTCATTCATTTATGTCGGTATAGATTTTCACGACTTTTTGGAAAAAGTTAAATTTGTAAAACTGGGGAGAGGTCCTTTTGCATCTACAGAATGTTTATAATTTGTTTTCTATCACAAGTAAATGGTTGCAGCAATCACAAAATCTACTTAAACTTATAACTACCGAGAAAAATTGGAAATTCATTTAATACTATATTGTTTTAGTGCTAAAGTTTTTTTTCTTCATCTCGTAGAGATTCGACTATTTATGAAACGCATTATGGACATTGATATTTTTATATGTTTGTATATATATATATATATATATATATATATATATATATATATATATATATATATATATATATTTATGAGGATTGGGGGTGTATGTGTGGCTGATGTTTTGATGGTTATTGCTTATGGTCCATTCCACTTTCTTTGCAGGAAAATGAGGTTAAATATACCATGTTTAAGTATCAGTAAAAAGAGACGAAACTTCGTATCACTGCCTTAATGATAAGTCCTGATCATAGACTATAAAAGAACAAATATTTGTAGTTGATTCATCTTAATATATGCAAAGGTATTTAAATAATTGTGCCAACTTTTCTTACAATTATTCGCACATTTCTCTCTTGTATATTATCAGTTTTATGTATAATGCCATACGTAGTCTAATATTTGCAATAAAGAGTATACTCTACTTAATTATTTGCACACATATTAATTTCCTCCATTTTTGAATATTTTGATAAACTTGAAAAGATTCGTGCAAATGTTTCAACTGTGAACTGAGATACTGCATTGCAAAACAAACAAAGCATCATCAGTGTGATAAAAAAGCTTCCAAACCATGGATACCTGCCAATCTATCCATTTGTCTATCTATCTATTTTTCTCTGTCTATCTATCTATCGATCGATCTACGTATGTATGTATCTCCGTGTTCCTCGGTGACTGATGAATGCGTGCATCTATGTCGTATATATGTCTCTTCTGTATTGTCAACCATCTATATCTTAATACATTCATCCATGAATCTATCTACACATCCATTCATCCAACCATTCATCCACGGATCTATCTGTATGTTTGTATGTCTGTGCCTGTCTAATTGGATACATATCCTACCCAAAATATATGATTTATCAAAATAATAATGTAGAATTGAATATTTGAGGATTGGTTACAAGACGGAATCACCTATATAAAACTGTATAGGAATATTTGTAATATACAAAATTTGTATTTTACAACTGATCAAACGTTTCCTCAATCGACATCTTTTATCACGTTCCAGTTGCAGTCTTTGTGATAAATTTAAAAAGAAAAGCAAAATAACTGATTTAAATCAGTTGCAAAATCTAGCAACCATTTCATGCATAAACTTGTATTCTGCGTTATGCAGTCTTCGGGATGCGTGGAGAAAGAAAAGAAAAATAAGTGATTTAAATCAGTTGGATTTCTTTTATTTTCTTAATTTCTTAGTTTATTAATTCCAATTTGTCATGAGCACTTTCCTCTGTATTTTAGCAGGAAATAGGATGGATAGATTTCTCGTTATCCTTAGATACTGTTAAAACTTCAAAGCTATACAAATATGCAGATATAAGAAAGTTAATTCACTGACATTTTACCGCCAATCATCTCTCATTCGGGAACTGTTGATGGAATATTAATTCTAGGACAGCAAAATGATTATTTTTGAATTATAGTGACGACCTATAACTAACCTTAAGTAGATATAAATACAAATAGTTAGCGCTAGTGTTCAAATGTTGACATTACATTAAATATTTCCTATCGTTGGCAGAGTTGTGGCCATTTACTTTTTATTCAAAACTAACTGAATTTATTATTTGAAAGTACAATCAATTTACAACCGATAGATTGGATCAATAACAATCAAAATTTGAAGTGAATTTTATAGTTAATTTAAAAATACAAAATCTTCTTTACACTTGCAAAAGAGCTTTAATTGGTAGGTATTGTGCAAATTTTACATTCGAATGCTTCTTTTTTATACATGTATTCTTAAGTATTCGTAAGATAAATTGAGAATAAAAACAGAATTTACTTATCATCGCACAGAATAAGGAGAAGAATTATGAAAGTATCTCGTCATTATTCCAGAGTTTGTATAAAGTTTAAATATTACAAGTATGTATTGTACCTCTTCTGTCCTTTTTCAATCTCACCATATTAAGTTCCAAGCAATGGCGATATTAGTATGTAATCATTGCTATCTACACAAACAGCAATATATATAACTAATGAAGGTTGGCTGGTTTTGAACGGCACTTTCAATACAGCATATCTTATCGAAGAAATGGGAGCTAAGTGCCTTTCCCAAAAACTCACCGACGCAGCCAACCTGGGTGACTGGGCGGGAATATAACCCGAGATCCTTAGTTTACGAATCCGACGTTCTACCAACTGAGCTACAGCGGCTCCCCACTAAGAAAGGACACACTTTGTCCATACTGTGCTAAATAGTGAGGAAGATGATGGATGTCAGCTGTCTACAGGGGCATATAGAATATGTCCTGGTCAGCTAAAGATGAAATTCGAGAGAGATATACTATTAGTTATATGGTATTTTAACAGGGTGGGTTGGAATATTCTAACCTGTTTGATTCCATGTGGCTTTCGCCTGCTAAAGCATATATAACAACTGTATCCGCATTTAGAACATTTCATCGTCATACAACACACATTAAAGTGCGAATATTTTAAATGTTTATGCAGGGTATCTAAATTAAATTGAAATAATTCTAAAAATATCCATGGTGGACGTTAATTAAAAAAACATGTCATGACCCGGTGATTTTCTCTTCTTCCTACAAAATAAAAATATACTAAACGAAAGCTATTTTTGAACATATATAAAGCTAAACGCACGTGTAAATAATGAATAACACGAATAATGTCCTAAAAACAAAAAATAAAACCGCGTAAAATCAAGAGTTTCTTTTTCCCTAGTTTCTGTTAGAGAGGGGATGATGTCATATTTCTGCCTGGGTTTAATGCACCAAAATTCGAAAACTTTCTAAAATGAAGATACACTCTACTCTGCCCATATTGTATCAAAGTGGTAGTAAATGGGACTTTTACAAAATCAATTAAGCGGTGTCATTAAAATCCGATTTATCAATAGGCTCAAGTATGCCAAATAAAGATATATCAGGAATATATGATAAAGTTTACATTGTTGACACCTTAACGTAGAAACCATGACATTCTCAGGAAAATCGAACAAGGCCACGTTGTACTTCTTGCACTTATGATTGGCGATTTTATTTTAACAGAACTAAATTAACGTTTGCAACACTATGTATGACACTGATAATAATCCACCCATTCATACATATATACAAAAACATTTTTCCAAATTACATTTTTATTACATGTCCGTTTACCCCTAAATATTTTATATTCTGTTCAATACGGATGTTCAGTCCCTATTTCCCAAACATTTCTGTGTCGTTCACCGAGCCTGGAACTTCTTTTGTCATTTGCATGCATCCTAGATAGTTTTGATTAACATTCATTGTACCAACACTTTAGCAATTTCTATAACTTTTCAATGAGTGTACTAATCGAATTCTCTGCTAGCTGTCTGTCACGGAAATATGTGCTTATGAGCAAAATGTTTAAAATACGGACCCAAGTTCAGTTAATATTTAGCAATGTTCATGACAGACCTCAAACGAATCAGAGTGTACAATGTCCTTTTATACATGAATGCAATTAAAGAAAAAGCCCGTTATAATTAAATCTGAAATGTAAGAAATGAAAAAAAACACACAATCAAGACCTTGTGAAGATAGTAAATAATTCATTGAGAATTCATGGAAGATACACGTTTCTTCAACAGATAAGGTCACAGACGTGCTTACCAGTGTCCAGCCGAATATATAGTATAAAATCACGGAAACGTATATATCTGAACTGCCAGATGAACAAACAGTGCGATTTCAAAACGTATTTTGAACTCTTTAAACTTTTAGCCTAATTCATCGCAGCGCTTCATTGGTCTCATCCCGTTTGCCATCCATCGCAGTAGTCATATGACGTCATTTAGGTAAATCATGAAAGCCCTAATAGACCTTTGAACTGAATTACTTAATACTTTACACTTACACTGTACTGAATGTAGCAGCATTATCTTATATGTGTATAAAGCATCTCTGGTAAACATTTGAACGATAGAAAGTCTTCAGAGAACATTATATAACCAATATCCTGGGCCAAACATTGCGTGTTTTTGTTTGTACTTATATACACAGATTGGGGAAGGGGCCTTCTGATTCGACCGAAGAATCCACTATCGTTGAGTCCTTGAAACCGTGATTTGTAGCAACCAGGAAATTATATATATATATATATATATATATATATATATATATATATATATATATATATATATATATATATATATATATATTGTAAACAAAATTAAAAATGGTGCACCACGAATATTAGTCACATTTCAGTATTCAGCTATGCAGCTATGCAGCAAGACGAATTTTCAAAGAGTGGAATTTCCAGACATTTATTACTGATCTGGTAACCGTGAGCTTATTGTTAACTTAAATTGGGAATGGAATGTTTGCTTTCTTGTAGCTCTTTAAACCGCGTAGGAAATATGGAATTAGCACTGGTTTCAAGAAATGGGCGTTATAATTTCATGTTAACTGAGGATGGTTTGAGTTAATATTGGCATAAATGTACTAAAAGTGTTCTGCGAATTATCAATTAAGTGTTTCTAAATGAGGTTTGTACATACACCGTAATTTACTGTTTGCTGCGAAAATCGACAACCTTACAAGTCGTCGAATTTATTATATTGGTCATAAATTTTATTTAATATATTTTAGTTTTCAATCAGGAGCATATGCTTGTTCTTCATTTTTTTTATACTATGATTAAATTATCAGATCATTGATATTTAGATAACTCACTAAATGTCACATTATTTGTTGAATATTTTTAACCGATAAGTTTCTAGCAACACTCTAGTGATTTGAGCAGCAGGGGATAGATGCACAACTTTGACCAGCTCTGTGGCTTGATTATGTGTTAATATTTTATGAATTTCACCGTTATCATGTCTACGAGGATACTACAATAAAAACGAAATATGAATTAACTTAACCTGAAGTAGGCATATTCCAGAGATTAATATCATAAGTCTGTCATTATATGATATTCAATGTGTTAGGCTACAAATAGTCTCACTTTAGAAAATTTATCAGTATAAAACGTGCATGAAACTTCGATCGAATTTTCAAATTTTTGAAGAATTCATCTGTTGATGATATGTATATAATATCAAGACATTAAAGCATTCTTCGGAAGCTAATGATGTTCAATGATTTGAAAGTAATTCTTAAGTATCAATGGCACGTATTGTGTAGTTCGTCCGTCTATTACTCTGTTTGGGCGCTTTTAATCGTCGCGCCTGCAATGGGAGACAAGTGTTAAATGCGAAATATATTGTGTCAATATCCTCACTTTTCTATCTATCTGCCTTTATATATGTATGTTTGTCTGATAATCTGTTTTTCTCTGCTTACTGAGTTTGTATCTATCCATATGTGCATGCATGGTAACAGATAGATAGATAAACTAATGGATCGATGGATTAATATTTAGATAGCTACATAACAAGGGAAGGAAAGTGTGTTAAACGAATTCAAACGCTCCACTGGAAGTAGTTTATAATTAGTTGAATTTTGACCAAAACAAAAAATTAATTATGACATATATTTGTCATATAGATCCATAAATTCATGTATCTCTGACATTGTTCAGTCTAATCAAACACTGAAAGCAGACGCATCTGGAATGAATGTCAAATATGGGATTATACAAAATTGTGTCTGTTAGAATTTATAATTGTTCAAAGAAAATCTAATTAGATAGTTTTGACAAAAGTATTTTTCTTGTCAACTATATGAGTTAATTGCGTCTGACCTTGTTTGAACCTTGACCCAAACCAGGACATATGTAGTACAATCAAGTGAAAGTACTTGTTTAGATCCTGCAGCCTCATCACAGTTTGAGATATCCTTGATGATATCTTGAGCTTACCAGGATATATCTTGTATGCTCATTTCTGATGGACCGTATTTAAACTCTCCATCATCCTCAACTTTTGATCTAAAAGAAAATATGTCAAAATCCATTCTATTGAAAAGAACAGGCTTAATAGTTCTACATCTGATGTTTGATCATTATCAATATTAAAAAGCATGTTTAGGGTGATAATAAGATATTACATTTGAATCACTGTAGTGTTATTTTTATTCTGCGCTAAGGTGTTCATAACACTAGACCCTTTAGTCTTACAAACACAAAAAGATGGTTCAAAATTGAAATTCACGCGTTTTCAGCACCATGTATGTAGAGTGACAAAACTAGCAATATAGTGAATGGCGATGCAGATATATATCTGAATATATGATCAGTCAAAACAGTGAAGATTCTGATCATTTCCATAATTATTGTTTGAAAACATTTACTGCATTCTGATAAGGCGGTGCAGTGGTTAGAGTGCAGCACTCGAGACCAGAACGCTGGGTTCAATACTGGCAGGCCAGACCGAGAGGACCTCCTTGGCGTGTCTCTGGGCAAGGCACTTTACTTCTATTGCCTCGGCACGATATAATCTTTCATATGAAGATATCGCAGATCAACGTAAAAGGAAGCAAAATGCATTAAAACTAAATTGATCTTTATACTCTAGGCTATTTATGCAACAAGATGAAACTATATTCCATAGTGGAGTAAAACTACAATAGAAATGTTACTTTCATTACCAAGGCTCAATCAATTGCTTTGCAACATTTTTGAAGACCTCACATTTGACAGATATTAAAGAAACAATGAGACATGATTACTTTGAAATGTTTTGCCGATTCTAATGTAACGTTTGAGAAAAATAGAGAGAGAGATCGTGTTGAAATTGTTTAAATTGGCAACGAAATCTAATTCAACGTGGTTGCCATAGTGGACATATTAATTATATTTTTAAGGCTTTATTTTCCCTTATTTTCAGTTAGTTACTACCGGCCTTTATCAAATGGAAAATGTCGCACATGGAAATGACTTTTTGAGATGTCGCAACATGTTTCACTCCCTGTAATTTTGTGTTTGCCTTTAAAACGTCATCTAAACAGGAAAACATATTTGTCATTGACTTATTCCTTATGAATGTAAAACGTAAACATAAATACAAAATCTTAAACACTCAAATTCATAACCAGAAAGAGTAGAAGGAGTATTGCGAGATCATGACCATTTGCAAACTTAACCAGTTGAATAAATTCGCTTTCTATTTGCAATCTCAATTATCAATTATTTCCGTTGAAACAAAAATAAATTGGACAGTTAGTATTTGGAAAAAAAATAAAGAGAAAGTGTTCTCCCTTGAAATGGATGGACGTGTTTCGTAAGAGCGCTGAGAGTGAAGATTGTAAACTCTTGCTTGTATTATATTTCTGTTAAAAAGCGCTGTAGCGATTCTGCACACAACAGTATTAAAGGTGAAGAGATTGCAGAGATGTGACTCAGACATTAGTACGGTATATATCTTAATTATGTAACTTTTGTTAGTTTTACGTACGCACAGTCATGCATGATTGGTTTCTCGTATCCATTGTGTAGTGCTCATACATGTAGCGTATGCATTGTGTAGTGGTCATGCATGTAGCGCATGCTCATTCGTTTTCATCTTTAGTGCAGTAAAGAACTTTATACTCTGTGCTCTATATAATGCAAATGATCGGTTATAAATATCCCGCATCAATGATTCAAAATGCTGGCACAAGTGATGTAGATATTATGGAGCTAAAGCCAGTACAGTTTGATAGTCAAGTGAGATCAACAGTAAGAGTCCAGAATATCTTGATACAGAGTCAGCGGCAGTGTTTGGTGTATGGTATCAAGATGAAGTGAGCGCATACGCTGAGGTCTACAAACAACTACCCAAAGAAGAATTCACAAATATAATCCTCATAGATTTTAATTCGGACGAAGTCAAGATCGAGGAATTTAGGCAGATCATGTTTGAAACAGTGAAGGAAACAAAACATTTCGGCTGAAGAATAATGACGAGCTAAAGGGGCGTTTACACACTAGTCGTGAATCAGTTGCAGTAAAATAAGCGAAAGATATTCACGGTCTCCTATCATATTTGGAGGGTGAAGAGTTATACGTTGTAAGCGATATGATTACTTCATCGAAAGGTGTTGTGCATCAATCTCGTCCTTTTAGTCAGAGTAAAAACAGAACTCGATGTACTCCTTGTACACCAGTGAGGTCTATTTTGTTGACAACTACGTCAATTGGAGACACAGAAGTACTGTCTTCTTCTCAGAATCAATCTTCAATGTGTGAATGTGTGCCACTGATTGAAGAACTAAACAGAACTATTCGCTGTTTACGGGCCGAACTGCTCGCGCTTAAAGATAATTAATCACACATAGAGTCTGTAATAGACGATAGGTTTAAAAAGCTGAATCAAAACGATCAATAAAATGTCCTTGTGTATTGAGAAGTTTGAAACAAAGATCAGTAATTGTCAGGTACAGATAAGTAGTTACCAGCTCCCAGTTTCGGCGAAAATGTTGATTAAAGATGTTACTAATAGTGAGCAGCCCACATCTAAGCATGCTTCAAATGTCAATAACTTGAATAAAGATGTTACTGATCGAGAGCAGCTCACAACCTCTGGTACAAAGTCTACAGTTTCTAGTGGCCACAGTGGCATAGCTAATAGTGTTGTTGTTGGTGTTCGTCCTTTGAGTTCGAAAATGACCATGACATCACTAACTGGTTTGGTTTTCTGTGAGTACGTGGGTGGCTGATTAGGCCAATTTGTGCTCTTAACTGTCCGTGGTACACTTGACAGGAGATGCCGCTTGGTTTTCCTTGATTAATAGAGGACGTGCTGCAGTTCTGAGATTCAATCTGCTCACGCTTCTGCACTGCCTCTGCAGTTCTCCTCCGTTCAAAGTCTGTAGCTCCTATATGGATGAGACTCCGCCAGGTGGAGCGATCCTGTGTGAGATGTTCCCAAGACTCAGGAGCAGAGTGTGGATGCTTGGAATGCCTGACTGTTTGAGAAAAACAATGTCTGGGACCCTATTCTGCCATTTTATCCTTATCAGTTTCCTCAGGCAGCCCATGTGAAAATGGTTAAGCTTCTGTACATGGCATCCGTACACCGTTCCGGTTTCGCAAGCATACAGCAGGGTCGGCAATACAATGGCTTTGTAGACCCTCAGTTTTGTTTGTAGATTGATGCCTCTGTGCTCCCACACATTTGCATGTGGTCTGCCAAAGGCCACACTTGCTTTAGAAAGGAATGAGAAAGTCCTTCGGTGTTGATCAGAATGGCTTCAGTTTAATCATCATCATTCATCTGCAGCTTGTCGCATGTCATCCATGACTTCACATAAAAAATGCGTCTCTCTACGCCTTGGGTGGTTGCATCAGATTCAGTTGGGTGACTAGATATGATTATTTGGATGTCATCTGCGTACAATTGGTGAGACCAGATGACGATTTATGACAGTTGAGAGGGGCTGAATGTATAGAATGAAGAGAATGGGTCCAAGAACAGAACACTTTATAACACCAAAACATCGATAAACTGCCCTGAAATGTTTTCCATTTACAGACACCATTTGTGTCCTTTCGTCTAAGTATGACCTGAACCATAGTAAGGCTGTATCGTGTATGCCAAATACGTGCTGGAGACGGTGAAGTAATATATTATAGTCTATTTTGTCAAATGCTGTAGATAAGTCAAGAAGTGTGAGGTCTGTATTCTTTCCACAACTTTCCAATATCCAAAGCAGAGAGAAGGTCATTAACTACTTTCAGAGGGCAAATTCGGTCCTGTGGCGAGGGCGGTATGCAGACTGTACATTGCTAAAAAGACTATTTAAATTGAGTTGAGACACCTGATAATGGTGACATTCAAAAGATCTTAACACAGAATTAAGCCGCAGGGCTGGTAAAAGTTGTGCATCGAGCTCTGCTACTCAAATGACTATAGAGTTGCTAGAAATTTACTGGTTAAACACAATCAACACATAAAGTGTCTTTTTTTTAGAGTTATCTCAATATCTATGATCGTTTTTTTAATTTCATAGTATAATCACCGCAGAAAATGATCATAGGCTAAAAAAGAGATCCCATCAAATCCCATTCCAAATAACACGATACAATTGTCTGATTACAAAACATACACGCTAGTGAGGTATACATTGTTTATCAAAATTCAATGTTTACACGCCGTTATACTTTGTGCTTGGCGCTTTTGTGTAAGGATTATTCATGCTCTTTACATACGGCAGATGTTCTTTATTTACATAACACATTTTTATTTTCCGATTTCAAGGACATACAGAAGTACGCCAACTGATATTTATAAGTCATAAAAACAAAAATTAGAATGTCAAATAAAGCAGAAATAAACATGCTGACTGAACAGATATTGCTTTCAAGCGATACCTTTTAGTACGTTATTATTCTAATTATTATCACTATTGTTTATATTATTATTATTATTATTATTATTATTTAGCTATGATAACTTTCCACAATATTCTTAGATATTTAGGTCATTGCAAATCTGTCTCTCCTTATAAAAGTTTTTTTTTTGTTGTGTGTTTCCTTCAGGTCTCGAAGAATCCTAAAATGAAAGAAAATATTAATTAAATTAACACGAAGAAGACATATTTCTAGAGGCTCAGTAAATGCAGGGATTGTGTGTATCATAAGCACATTATATGACATTCAGAGAGCTAGATTATAAATAGTCCCATATTATTTATCAGTTAACAAATTGTGCTTGAAACTTCGATCGAATTGCAAAGCGTACAAAAATTTTGAAAACTTCTTTGGAAGAGATGTGAGATAGGTAACATTACCATATTAAAGTATTATTCAGAACATGATGTAAGATAGGTAACATTACCATATTAAAGTATTATTCAGAACATGATGTAAGATAGGTAACATTACCATATTAAAGTATTATTCAGAACATGATGTAAGATAGGTAACATTACCATATTAAAGTATTATTCAGAACATGATGTAAGATAGGTAACATTACCATATTAAAGTATTATTCAGAACATGATGATGTTCAAGGCTTTTGAAAGCAATTATTAAGTATATTATTTATCATAGGCATGTATTTTTCTCCGTATAATATTCTTTCTTGAATGCTTTTCATATGTATGCTGTTCTGTGTTTCTAACAACAATGTATCTGTTCATACTACTATCTATCTCTCTCTCTCTCTCTCTCTCTCTCTCTCTCTCTCTATATATATATATATATATATATATATATATATATATATATATATATATATATATATATATACATCTGCCTGTCTGTGCCTGTGCGTTTTGAAATCATTACACAGGTATGGAGTTACCAATATGCTTAAAATCTGACACCCCTTTTCTTTATTTTCTTACAAGTCAGTAATGTTGATGTTTGTTCCGTATCATAACAATATTGCAGACTTTAATATTTGAAGATTGGTCAAAACAACTGAATCATTTAAATAAACTGTATAGAATTTTACAACTTATCAGAAGTTCTCTCAATAGACATCCTTATTGCACTCGAGTTTCAAAAGTTTCATAGCAAAGCTTCCATTCTGCATTATCCAATCTTTAGGATATATTTAATAAAGTTGAAACGAGTATTCGAACATTCGAATCAGAATACTGTCTTGCGAATATTGGAAGAAAAAAATTGATATTCGAATATTCGAATCAGAATACTTTCTTGCGAATATTGGAAGAGAAAAACGAGTATTCGAACATTCGAATCAGAATACTTTCTTGCGAATATTGGAAGAGAAAAACGAGTATTCGAACATTCGAATCAGAATACTTTCTTGCGAATATTGGAAGAGAAAAACGAGTATTCGAACATTCGAATTAGAATACTTTCTTGCGAATATTGGAAGAGAAAAACGAGTATTCGAACATTCGAATCAGAATATTTTCTTGCGAATATTGGAAGAGAAAAACGAGTATTCGAACATTTGAATCAGAATACTTTCTTGCGAATATTGGAAGAGAAAATTGATATTCGAATATTAGAATCAGAATACTTTCTTGCTAATATTGGAAGAGAAAATTGATATTCGAATATTAGAATCAGAATACTTTCTTGCGAATATTGGAAGAGAAAAACGAGTATTCGAACATTCGAATCAGAATACTTTCTTGCGAATATTGGAAGAGAAAAACGAGTATTCGAACATTCGAATCAGAATACTTTCTTGCGAATATTGGAATTGAAAATTGATATTCGAATATTTGTTTATTTACCTAATAAGTTGGGCAAAATAAAAGAAATAAACAATGCGAAATGTAAACCTTGCAACGTTGAATTATTTTGCAAGGGAACTACTTTAAACTGCTAAATCGCCTGAAATTTAAACTCCGACTCACAAAGTAACCATACTATCAAAACTCTGAATAGTTACATTGCCCATAACATCGCCATTTATATTCATTATACTCTTGGAAAGGTAACGTGAAATACGGCAATTTGATGAAGAACATGTTATATAATTGGGGTTATATCAAAGTCAACACAGCTTTTACAGGAGTTCTTAAAAATTATGTGAACTGTTGTCGGACACTCGTTATGTCATGAGCAGTTGTTGTAAATCCCGCAAACCATTACCACCACCCACACTATCCCTACCCCCCTTCCCCTCATGTTGCCTCGGTGGGTTAAGTCCAATATATATCCACAGTTGGTCTTTTATGTAAGTTTTGAAATCATTACAAAGGTATGGAGTTACAAATATGCTTAAAATCTGACACCCCTTTTCTTTATTTTCTTACAAATCAGTAATGTTGATGTTTGCTCCGTATCGCTATAAAGTATATATGCCAGATGAAATGACTTTGGAACAGAACCACTTAGGTTGTAGGGGTCAAGAGTTTGCTGTTACAATAAAGTTTGCTACTCCCTGATATTCCTGTGCATTAGTACAAAACCATAGTTATCAGCATATATTTTAATTTGTGTAGGATTTTTTCACGTCTTCATTCCTATGCCTTTTTGAAAATGACTCAACTGTTAGTTGGAATCCCTCCTTACCCCTGAAACCGAATGGTCTACTCCCAAACTTGGTTGAGACATGGAACTAGTTCCCTGGTTCCTGGTCCTGTTAGAGGTTACATTATACTGTTTACAGAAGCCACAAAGCGATTTCGCACCTATTGCAATGTACATCTTATGTATACATAGAGGTCAATGCCCGTGTATTGGTTTCAATTAAAACAATTATTTATTAAATCTGAATATAAGATTCTCATGGCTTAGCAAAAATCCCAATGTCCGTTTTGGCCATTTTATAGTCAGTCAAAAAGTCAATATCGTCAAATATGTCCGGCATATACTAGTATGACAAATTCCGGAGACCGGCAATCAACGTATCCAAATGTAATTAAATTAAATTGGCCACATGTCCGTGCGATTTTAATTGTGAACAAATCACTCCCCAGAGAGAGTTTTGAGATAATCCGCGCTTTTAGGGTGTAATCTAGTTTCTGTCCTTCTTACCGTATGTCTTGAGCACTATAACGGAATTGTATGCAAGAAAATAATTTTGTACTGAATATACACATACATATAGATTTGATTTAATTTCGTGTAGCGTTACCAATGGTGTATGGTTTTAGTCTTGGCAATTGCGTAATAACAAATTTTGTTCTCTTACTGCAGCACGTGTAACGTGTCGGCAGTGGGGACCAGCTTACCCCGTTTTCAACGGTCGTGGATTTGACCATGTCCTAGAACATAGAGTGCTAGTTTTCTGTATATCGTAACAATGCATAGGAGCTGTCCACTGTGGAGGTACGTAAAAGTGTAATACGTTATTCGTTTTAGCTATGCACTGTATTTGATAAAAATATTTAATGCATTGAATATTTCTGAATTTATTCTAAAGTTCTAGAAAACCAGACCTATGCCACGTGACGCCATGCAATCAGATATAATATAGTCTGTTTAAAGGTGGCCGAGTAGTCTAAGGCGCTGGCCCTTTACAGATCACTCACACGTCTCACCTCTGTCCGCGTGAGTTCGAGTCTCGGTTCGAGCAACGTGGGTATGTGAGAAAGCTTGCCAGTAGCGTCCTGTAGGTCGGTGGTTCTTCCCGCTTATGTGTCTTGTGTATTTTATTTTGAGGATTTTACCTAACAATCAAATGAATGTAGATGATACTTTCCATATTTATCTTCAAACTCATACAATCACAAACGTTAATTTAGTGCTTGTAACAGGATGATGTTGGGTGGGATGGATCTAGCGAAGACACACAAGAGAACGTGAATGGGGTGTTTATTTCTGATATGCGAATTAATGAATACGTGCTTTCTGACACCCTAGCTCACAACATTATTTCCATTGCACAAAAAGTTATTAAAGAAAAAGAATCACAGACCTAACGTACACATGCACACAAATACTATGATACTAATGACGCGCTGAATTCTATGAAGTATTATGAAAGACGCTTCCCACCCTAAGTTGCGCGTATATTAGTTTCAAGCCATTTCAATGAAACAGTATTGTCAACAATTACATGAATATACTCAATAAATTGCTGGCACAAATCATGAAAAGGTATGAGTAAATGTATAAGTAGTTCGTCAACATACACGATTAATGCACGTAAAGTTCACCAACATATTTTAGGAACAAAATATATATATTGATTGTCATTCATATAGCGACAATGACATTTAAGTGAATGAAAAACAATATACTGCTCATTAATAAATATGATTCTACTATTATGTTACATCCACACGGTGATCACAAATAATTTCAATTCAATATTCACGATGAATATCAGAGGAATGAATCCATGCATTTCACTCCACCCGGTCTGCTGAAAGATTCATCGGTAACCTCTCTACTCAGCAGATCCTTTGATCCCCAACCTTTGGCCCCTCACGAAGTTACTATTAAGAACAATATCTGAGAACAGCTAAAAATACAACAACTGAACCGTATAATACACGAGGCACACCTCAGAATGGGTTTAAGTACGAACGCAATGATATACATTATGCATGCGTGGTCTTGAACTGATTTTGTTGCATATTAAACTCTTCTTCCATAAGAACGATTGTATGAGATTATTAATATGATAATTCGTTTGTACATGTATTTATCTAAGACAAGATTAAATGCACTTTAAATTGATTGGCTTGTGTGCAATTTCTTGCACTACACTGAGTTGAATATCTATCCCAAACTAAGGCTCAAGCAAAGCATTGGAGAAAGTACCTTGCCACTAATTGTCCATAATGTAATATCAGAATGAGTATTTAAAAATTCACAAAAATCACATCTGTTTTCGGCATCAGAAAACCTGCGCAGCCGATTTAGTGCATGTCGTAAACAAAGATTTCTCTAGCTCTAGTATACTTTTAATTGAGTCTATAAATTTCTTTCACTGGGCTGTCATTGCGATTATTAAAATGGTCAGACATGCCAGTAAGTATTGTAGAGCGACATTTACTACTTTGGTGACATTTACAGGTAACTGGTTTATTTCAAGCCGGTGATTGACAGAATATGACATTTACCAGCGACTTTGAAATCAGTGATACAAGCAAAGAAATACATATTATGCCACTTACTATTCTTGTGACATTTGCTGTTAAATTGTGATCATTATTGCTCAGTAAGTGCAGCTTCAGCGGCAAATGTCATATTGTTTCAGATCGAAATTGTTTTTATATAGTAGATATTTGCGTCATTATAAACGCTCTTTCACAGATATTGCCATCGATCATGTCCCTAGTCGGTCCGTCTGTATTTCTTTAGTCCCTGCGTTCATCCATCCGTGCGTCGGTTTCTATTTCAGAACATTTGACAAGGATGGTTTCTCTCTCTCTCTCTCTCTCTCTCTCTCTCTCTCTCTCTCTCTCTCTCCTCGTCTCCAGAAAACGAACATAATTTTTCAGTGGGTTTAAATATCACAAATATGCTGCACACTTGCCAAGGATCTTAATTTGGTAGATATTGTGCAAAATTTCAAAACCATATATTTTATTCTTGCATTCAAAGTATTCGCAATATTAATTGAGAATAAAATGCAACATTTTCTACTAATTACTCCATGTAGAATAACTAGAACAATCATTCAAATAAATCATTATTATTCCAGCATTTGTTTACATCTGCACAGACATACGGAATATATCATGTCAGTGTAATATAAAAATAATGAAGGTTGGTTGTATTTTTATCACAGTATTGGCGATATCATGTCGAGGAAATGGAAGCTATGTATCTGGGCTGGCCTTGGCGTGTACAGACCCCGAGATCCTGGGATTACGAATCTGACGCTCTTCCAACTGAGCTACAGTGGCTACCTACTAAGGAAGACACACTTTGCCCATCCTGTGTTCAAGAGTGATAAAGATGCAGGCTATCTACAAGGGCATACGGTATATAACGTGATCAGTTTAATATATCATTATAGTTAGATGATATTAATCACTTAATGAGTTTGTATATATATATATATATATATATATATATATATATATATATATACACGGTTACAGATAGATAGATAGATACAAGGATGGATAGATGGATGCATAGTTAGAAAGATATATATAGATATATTCCATTATAGCTCTCGAACAGTGAGGAAGGAAGATGCAGGCAAGAAACAAGTCCATTCACTTGACCATACGATACATGTCCTAGTTTTGAGTCAAGATTTAACAAGGCCAGAACCAGTTATCTCACATAGTTGAGAATAATATGTCAACGCTATCAAATATGATTTGCTTTGATTTATTATAATTTCTGCCAATTACAAAATTGGTTAATACGATATCGTACAGACGTCGGCAGTCTCTTGGACATCATTCCAGAAGAATCTGCTTGCGGTGATTGATTAGAGAAAACATTGTCAAACGTATATCGAAACGTCTAATCATTTATTTATGAATTTGTGTGGCAAACTATACGCCATAATTAATGTCTTGTGATCAAATTGAAACTAATGATGAACGCCTCCCCAGTGGAGGTTTAATGTCGTTAAACACACTTATTTATTATCTCCCTCTCTCTTTCTCTCTCTCTCTCTCTCTCTCTTTCTCTCTCACTTTCTGTGTGTGTACACACACACACACACACACACACACACACATATATATATATATATATATATATATATATATATATATAGTATATATAGTGTATCCTTGATGGGGAGCAGCGGTAGCTCAGTCGCTAGAGCGTCGGACTCGTAATCCAAGTGTCGCGGGTTCAGTACCCGTCCAGGCTTGCCAAGGTCGGCTGCCTTGTTGCGTCCTTGGAAAAAGGCACTTGACTTCCATTTCCTCGGCATGATATAGCCAATAATGTGTTAAAAGTGCCGTTAAAACCAACAACAACAACCATTGTTATGATGATATATTGAGTTCACCAGGATATATCAGGGATGTTCATTTCAGATGGACCGTATTTACATTTTTCATCATTCTCAACTTTTCATTTAAAAGAAAGTATGCAGAATTCATTATTTTAAAAAGAAGAGGTCAAATATGTCCACACCTGAAGTTTGATCATAATATATACAATAAACATCACATTAAGTGATAATAAGACATTATTTTTCGAATCATTGTCTTATTGTTTTAATTCTTACTCTATTATGAAATGTTAATTAACTAGACTATTTAGTTAATTTTCCTTACAAATACGTAAAGATGGTTCTAAATTGAAAGTCACACATGTTTTCAGCACGATATCTGGAGAGTGACACAGATGATACTATCGTGTGTACCGATGCAGATATATGTCTGCAGAGATAATCAGTCAAACATTGCGAATATAAATTATTTCTCTAATTATTTTTTTAACAGTGTATTTCATCATGATAAAGAACCGCTGTAGTGCAGTGGGCCCGTGACAAGAACGGAGCGGGTTAAAATCCTAGCTAGACCAGGCCAGGACTACTTCCTTGGTGTGTCTCTGGGCAAGGCAGGTTACTCCCATTGCCTCGGCACGGTGTAATCTTTCATATGAGGATGTGCTGTTAACCCCCCCCCCCCCAAAAAAAAAAAAAACAAGCAATATTCATTACAACTAAATTTATCATAATACTCTAGGCTTTTTATGCGACAGAACATGGACGCAATGATCAATGAAACTATATTCAAAGAGCTTGGAGTAAGACAAAAAAAAATGTTTTCATTACCACGGTTCAATCACAAGATTAGTAAAATTGATGAAAACCTCACTTTGGACAGATATTAAAGAAAACATGAGGCATGATTGCTTTGGTATGTTTTGCCGATCCCACTGTATCTTTTGAGAGGGAGGGGTGGGGGTGGGGGGATTCGTGTTTAATTTGTTTAAACTGGTAACGAAATCTCACCCGAACTGGCTATAATGTCGGACATATCAATAATTGTTTAACAGCTTTATTCTCCCGTTTCTTTACTTACATACTACAGGCCATGGGTTTCCTTTCACAAACGCAAAATCTGTCACATAGAAATGACTTTTTCAGAAGTCGCAACATGTTTCACTTGCAATTTTAGTTTTGCTCTTAGAAAACGTAAGCTAAACATTAACGCATATTTCTTATTGACGTATTCCTAATTAAAGACATACAAATAAATAGAAAATCTTAAGCATTCAAAATCAGAACCAGTAAGAGTAGAAGGAGTATTGCGCAATGATGACCATTGCAAACTTAACCAGATCAAGTAATTTAGTTTATATTTGTAATCTCAAAAATCAGTTATTTCCGTTGAAACAAAAACTAAATTGGACAGTTAGTATTGGAAAAAAAGCAATAAAGATGAAAGGAAGGAAAAGAAGAAATAACTTTTGTGAATCTTTTTAGATAATAATAATAATGCTTGTTGTTTCCTTAATTGTTTTATATATCAAGGAATATTTTTGACAATTAATCTCTACGGTCACAAGGCAGTGGGATAATATTATCATATGTATACACATGCGCAAAAATTATAACATGTGCAAATTGTATCAACTACATTTCACTCGTTTACGTTTCTTTTCTTCCTTTCACTCTTCCGTCTTTCATTCCTAGTGCTGTTCGCGCAAACAGGAACTTCAAGATAGAGATTAAAGTAAATTAGGTGAGCTCATTAGGATGTATCCTGTATGCTTATTTATTCTCCATCATACTCAAGCTTTCCGTGTCAAAGACAATATTATTTATCATGTCAAAATACATTCTTTTTTTTTAAGGAAGGTGCCAACTATTTCCACATTTAGCAGTAATAAAAAGCATATTTAAGTGATAAGAAAAATTATTTTTGAACCGATGCGTTAATTCTTTTGACTCTTACACTATGCTGAAATGTTAATAAAACTAGACCCTCTAGTAGCTTTTTCTTTACAAGAACATAATGATGGTTCAAAATATAAAATCAAACATGTCTATGCAAGTATTTGCTTCAGTTATTTCTATAATACTAATGTGTATATCGATACTGATTGGTGTCTGCATAGATGATCAGTCAAAATATTGCAGATTCAAATTATTTCAAAAATTATATCAATAAAAATTATTAGATCACGATCAGGAGGAACAGTGGTTATCGTGTCTGACACGCGATCAGAAAGGTGCGGTCTCGAATCCTGCCCAGACCAGGCTGGGTCCGCCACCGTGGTGTATCTTGGTCAAGACATTTTTTAATCCTCTTGTCTCGCCACGATATAACCTTTCTTGTACTGACGTGCTAATATAAAGGAAACAAGCAAACAAATATCATTTTCCATTTACGTGCTATAGCTGTTTTGACCGGTAACTTAAAAAAATATATTGACGATATGGTATTATTTGTTTACTATTATCAAAGAATGATGATCAAAAGTTCCAGGTTAGCCGATCATACTGTATCTTGTGAGATGGGGGAGGGGGTTGTGTTTAATTTGTTTAAACTGGCGACGTATTGAATTCAAAACCTGAACGTAAATAGCCAAATTCTTAAACACCCAAAATCAGAACCAGCTGATTCCTTAATTATTTATATATGTTACGCAATATTTTTGACCAAATATCTTAACAGATCACTAGGCATTGGGATACTATTATCATATGTATATACCTGCATAAACATTATAATATGTGCAAATTGTATCATCTACCTTTGGTCTGTTTACGTTTCTTTTCTACCTTTCACTCGTCCGTCTTTTATTTCTGGTGATTTTCGCGCATAAAGGAACTTCAAAATAGAGATCAAAGTTAAATAGGTGAATTCACCAGGACGTATATATTATGCTTATTTAGATGGAGTGTGTTTAAATTCTACAACGTACTTAAGCTTTGCACTTCAATAAAATATTATTGGTCATGTCAAAAATTCATTTTTTTAAAGAAGGTACCAAAATACTTTTACATCTATCAGTAATAAAGAACATGTTTAAGTGACAAGAAACATTATTTTCGAATCACTGTGTTAATTCTTTTGACTCTTATTCTGTGTTGAATTGCTTATAAAACAATACCCTCAAGTCAGCCACCACCCCCACCCCCGCCTTACAAGAACATAAAGATGGTTGAAAATTTAAAGTAAAACATGTTTAACGCACCATAAAGAAGAGAATGAGAAAAACAGCCCTTTTATACAGATATTTACTTCAATTATTTCTATAATAATAATAATAATGTGTTTATCACTACTAATTTGTCCCTGATTAGATGATCAGTCAAAACATTCAGATTCAAATTATTTCAAACATTATTTCTGCACAAATTATTATATCATGATCAGGAGGAACAGTGGTTACTCGCGAATAGAAAGGTGCGGTTTGGAATCCTGTCCAGACAAGGATGGGTCCGCCACCGTGGTGTATCTTGGTCAAGACATTTTTTAATCCTCTTGTCCAAGCACGATATAATCCGATGTGCTGATAAAAGCGAAATAAACAGACATCATTTTCCATTTACCCGGTATTGCCGTTTTGGCCGATAAATGAAAAATAGATTCACATTGTATTATTTATTTTTCTTATATCAAAGAACCATGATAACAAGTTTCATGTCAACCTTATTCCATCTTCCTGCTAAAATTTAGTTCAATCGACGACATATTTGTAAATTTCTTTATAAACGTAATTTCATTTTCATGATGCAATAAAATGGAGAACTAAATCAAAGCAGCATTTAGGTCTTTTTACTAGGGACCACAGCTGAGAGTTTTAGGAGAAGGAAGACTGGACTTTTAAATAGAAATAGATAGTACAGAAATTCGAAACTCATGTCTCTACTTGAAACTTAACTAAAATAATTCCTGTTTAATGAGAATAAACAACGAGATGGAGGATGTCGATTGTATAAGCGAAGAATGCCCCGCAATTGTTAATATTTTTACAACGTTTAGAAAGTGCAAACTATACAAAAAAGTTACACAGTTTAGAAGAAAAAAAATGTTTTTAAGGTTTTTGTGCTTACTAGGTTTGCGTCTAATTTTTTAGCGAAAATTGTTGGATCAAAATGTATTTATCTTTCCTATCTATAACATATTAAAGCCCAGCTCATGTACTGGATTTACATCTTGTTCAGCTTGAAAAATAAATACTTGAAACCATCAAACCCCAATCTCTTAACCAGAGGGTAACAATTAAGCTGATATTTATAGGTATGCGATCAAAATACTTTAAGTTTGCATTTTGTGAAAATGACGTTGCTATTTCTGAGTATAAATTTAAGAATACTTTCACACTTACTTTATTCTCTCCTGTACAATAAAAAAAAATATTTTATCCTCTATGGCCATATGCGAGAATTTGTTCAAACCTTGAACCTAGATGATTAAAGAAAGTTTTTTTTATCCAGATATGATGTTGATGATGTTGATGATGATTGTAAAGTGATTCATGTATGCGTTAGTTCACATATGCGACAGATTTAAAAGGCCTCTTATATTATACAACGGATATGATAGTAGAGATTGACAACGCGACCTCTTAACAATATCCAATTATTTACTACTGCCCCAACCAATGCAAAAACTTGAAGCTACTTAATCAATGTAACATTATCAAATCGATTTGCCTTTTCGATCAGCAATCAAGGTATAAAAGCTTTGTTCAGAGGAATCAAAATCTGTTGATAGCACGAGTAGTTAGGGTAAGTCGAGGAAGACTTGTATCTGCACGTTCTCTGTGATAACGATACCATTATATTCTGTAAAAATGATCATTTTTAATTTATATTTTCTATTTTAAATACGTTTAAACTCATTTATTATGTACATTTGGCCTACTAAATGCCGAACCTGAATTTTGTTCTTGATGATAACTTTACAGATGTCACACCTTCAGGTTTATGAAACAGTTTCAAATAGTTGGAAATAAATTGTTTTTTTCCGCAAAAGATACATAGTGAATTTTGCGTTCGGTCTGAATATTCTTCCACAATAGTTATAGGTTTAAAATAATTTATTATATTTCAATTTATTTTCAGTTTCAAAAATCCGACTGATCCTTCCTCTAAGCCAACATGACGAAATTGGTTTACAGTATTGCTCCCTTCTTGATGGCTTGTGTTTTTCTCGTAGAAACAATATCAGGTAAGACTGCATGAAAGTCGCACAAAATCATCATCGACAGGTGGCGCACACGTTTAAAACATTACCAAATCTTATGTTGGTAGCTTTTTCTCTTCATTAAAACATAACCAGGACGTTCATTGCCTTAATTTTGAACACATTTAAAGTTTAGAGTCGATATTGTTGCTAGCTGGCAGAGAAGATTATGCATTACAATAAAAGAAAATATCCACCAAAATTTACTTGCTGTATTTCAAAAGGAAAATTCAAAAAGGTATGTAAGTAGGCAGTAACTTACAAAAAAACTCAGTTTAACAATTTTCGTTTGATAATATTTTTTTTTTAACCCTGAACTATGGGGATAAATATAGACATAAAATTGATGATGAGATCTAAACTATTTGGAATGGGAATGCATGATTACGATTAACGTCTAATAAAGAATAAGTATTGCTTGTTTATCAATGCAGGCGTTGCTGCTTTGGTCTGTTTTTGCTGGTTCTACTTTAATTTTTGACATGCAGGCAGAGAGAGAGGGGGAAAGAAAAAATGTTTTCATTTTAGCAGGGAATGTACCTTTTTCTCAATGCAATACAATCTTAAATAAAAGTAAAACGTTTAAAGTAGATAACAAAATAAATGTCTAAAGAATGAAAAACATTGTGCAAAATCTCGCCATAACATTTCCATTTTACAGAAATTTACTAATGCCTTCAAAATTAATCTGTACAGCGTCTCCATCAAGCCGACGGAATGATGAAGAAATTGAGATAAGGGAAAGTCTAGGATTCATCATAAATCATCCTCTAAATAAGGAAAGACCTGCAAGTTACCTTTTGGGACCACCATTGACAAAGGAGGAAATAGTCCTCACCTTACAACCTTTACCTGAAAACAGAGATGCATCTGATTTGGAGCAACTTATTCAGGTAAGCATGTATTTTGATAACCTTTTCCTTCAATACTAGCTCATTTTGTAAATGCCCACTTACGTACTTCACAAATGATACCTCTACATAGCGAAATAATTCGGTTTTGATGACATAGAAACGGTCATCTTTTGCATTACTGCTAACATGTTTATTAGACTTAGCTGAAACGATTATTGTTTTAAGTGTTGTAGTGTTCAGTCCGAACATTTTTATATTTATTTTGGCATGAGTTTAAAAGGAAAGCATGCTTAATAATTGTAGGGACTCTTTCCTCCATTTTTGGACAAAATAAAAGTTACCAACCGTTCAATTTATCTTTAAAACAAATGAGGAAATATTTATTGCAAAAAGGATTCTACCGAACTGATTTCATTAATGTTACAGTATATATATATATATATATATATATATATATATATATATATATATATATAGAGAGAGAGAGAGAGAGAGAGAGAGAGAAATTGATAACAGCGCAAATACAAAACAGTTTCCCAACGTTGCGAGCTAAACAAGCTCTTCGTCAGGGGAATAAACAGCTTACATACACAAAACAAACGATAAACACATAATCTAAGAAAATTATGGACTCCAATATGTTTGAATTACATGGGGAATTTACAACAACAGACAACAAACGGAAGAAAGACAGAAGAAATAATTTGAAAACGGTCTTAACAAGGGTAAACTACATATCTATTGGCGTTGCCGTCAGCCACACAAAGTTGTGTGGCAGAAATAAAAGATCGGGTTGTTGTGTCTAGTTCAGCATTGTAAAGAGCAAGAATTTATATTTGTACATGTTTTATGCAATGCTTATGCAATGAAGGGCTTAAATTGAATGCAAAATGACAGATTAGC
Organism: Margaritifera margaritifera; assembly: GCA_029931535.1. Taxonomy (NCBI): domain Eukaryota; kingdom Metazoa; phylum Mollusca; class Bivalvia; order Unionida; family Margaritiferidae; genus Margaritifera; species Margaritifera margaritifera. The sequence goes on from JAQPZY010001553.1 coordinate 3,572,451, forward strand.
GTTGTCTTGGAATAGATTGATATAAAAATTTATCTAGTAATGACAGCCTCAGTAAAATGTGCACCTGATCTGAGTATACTTTATGTGCATCTTAAGTTTATGGCATTTTCTTGACAAGTATATCATAGTAATTGACTTAAACAATGTATTCTTCAAAATGCTCTTTTGTCCCCAATGTATCAAAGGTGGGAAATACTACAGTAATACAACCATTTTTGGACTATTTATTTTGTGCCTCATAAATATAAACAAACTATTTTGTTGCATACATTTTTAACAAATCAGATTTTCCAAGAGGAACCCAATCTAAATGATGAAACATAAAATATACGTATAATTTGGTACACTATGTGCCATTTAATAGTCTCCATAATTTACACCAGTAACAATTATAAAATGTAACATATGTTCATTTGTTATATGTCAATTAAAACGAAAAGGACCTCCATGAAATAGCCTATATTAACATATCTAATTGCCAACTAATAATGGATTGCGTAGTATACTTTATACTACCTTGTATCAGAGACAAAGTTAGAAGAAATAGGCGTATGTAATCAGCAGTGTATACATGATTTATGCTAGCAGCCAAACTCATTGTCATAAATAGATAATAACCTATAATTTATTATTATTATGGTTTTTCTTATTCTTATAATAATAATAATAATAATAATAATAATAATAATAATGATAATAATAATAGTAATAATAATAATAATAATAATAATTATTATTCTTATTATTATTACTATTACTATTATTATTATTATTATTATTATTATTAAGCAGCAAAGGTACTTTATAGTTTGAAGACCAGAATTACTCGTTTTGGTAAGCTGTGTACAATAGCTCTATTGCAAATATTTGATACTAAAATAGCACCAATTTTGTATTATGGGTCAGACGTTTAGGCTTTTTACAAAGCAAATGACATTGAAGTTGTACATACGTCATTTTGTAAACAAATTATTGGTATTACCAAAAACACTCAACATGCTTTTATCGATAATACGTTTTGTAGAATGCCAATGCTAGTAGTAAGATATAATAGAATTCTTAAGTACTGGTTTAAATTACTAAATATGACGGATGAGAGATTCCAAAAACAAAGCTATAACCTACAATTGACATGGGGAAAACACTGTGACTGTTGGGTAAATAAAGTTAAGAATCTACAGTTTTCATACCGCATTGGAGAAGTCTAAGTGAATCAAGGGGTGGGTGATGAGTACCTCTTTTTCGTTATATTTAAACAACGTGTAAAGATATTGTTTCTACAAGAACTAAATGGAGAGCTGAATTAAATTAATTGGATAGATTACGATTCTATAATAAGATCAGAAACGATTTGAGTTGTCAATACTATATAAATTGTTTAATCTCTTCGTACAGTGTTGGCTTATTATGTATGTTCAGAAATGGAATCTTTCCTATAATGGTAAATATAAGTAGGTCTAAAAATATCCCCTATGTTGAAAGCCTGTGACCTTTTTGTGCAGATATTGAAGATGGCATTCACTTTGCTGTTAAATGTCCCATGTATGATAATTTGAGAAATGTCTATTTGCCTTTCTGTGCAGATATAGAAGATAAATTTCATTTTGTTCGTAATATTATTATAATATTTTGAGAAATGCTTATTTACCTTTGTACATTCATTGTAAAGCAAATCACATAAAATTTTATAACTGTATGCAGACAATCAATAATAATATTAATATCCTACATAATGTTGCTCATTACCTAGCAAAATCTATAAAGGTTAGAGAGTCAGTATGTTAATCCTAGAATTGTCTTGTTTCGTGGTTGTACCATAATTTTGATACATGTATGTATCTGGGCCGGTGGCCTATGTTACAAGAAGAATACAGATTATTATTATTATTTTATTATTATTATTATTATTATTATTATTATTATTATTATTATCTTCATCATCGTCATCATCATCACCATCATCAACCTATCAGTGGTATTTTCACTTTGTATCGGACTAGAATAACTCTGGTATGAGGAGTGACCTGAAAATATTAGTTTTCCAATAGGCAACATTTAATGAATATAACCAAAACAATTATGCATAGCTTTTTCATTTATTTCTGATATATATATATATATATATATATATATATATATATATATATATATATATATATATATATATATATATATATAATAACTTATTTATATCATTAAATGCAAGTGTATCATAAATGAATGTAAATTATGCGCCTTTGCTTGGAAATCAGAACCTAAATTTTGGATGATGTGCCACTCCTATTATCCCGCTTGTGATAGCCCTGTAATGACCTATTTTACAAAAGAGATTTATGGCTCTCTCCAGCTGACGACTGGCGTACTTTCGTTTGGATTCATATCACTGTGATCTTTGGATGTTGCTAAATTAGATGATAATGCAGGATGTTTTGGACAATTAAAAATTATTGAAAAAACCAAATATTCGGACAGAAATGAAGGTCTGCACTAAAACAAATCTTAGCTAAAACAATTCAAATCTGGGAAGACAAATTTTAACTCATTTCTTAGATAATATTTAGGTATAGTCTACTGCCGCAAAACAATTAAACTTACCCACCTAAGAGCTACATGCCTACATGTAGATCATTAATTAGTACAGGAAAAGGATAGAAAGAAAACAATTTGTTGCAAGTTGAAATCGTGTGACTTGACGTAGTGATGATTTCTTCATCAATGTTTAATAATATTTACACTCAGTTCATTAAACAAATGCTCACACGACCCTTCAAAAATGAAGTTATGGCAACTGGGAGAATTCATATTTCAGAGCAATGTAGCTAAATTCTCAAATGTAGCCTGAAAGAAAAACAAAATGATAAATGTTTCAATGTTCATCACTTTTATCGCAAGTACGTGGTGCTAAAGCAAGAACAGATTTGTTTGTGTCAGGTTATGTATACTTACCGTCCAGCTATTCTATGCTATCGATTCATTTATCGGCACACTTACCTCTTATATAGGCTCTTGTTTTAGGCTGGTGCTTGATCCTCGACGTATGACAAATACCAGAAGAGAGGGCTTCCATTGACCAAGAGGTCAAACTGCCCTTTAGGTTTGGTCTGGCACATATTTCAGATGGACATTGTTAGAAGCTGACAGAATGTACGAGCCTAGAACAGCTGCTCTCGAGATATAGGCTGCACGATTGTTTAAACTGCAATCATGCATATGTCATATTATATCTTTACCCAATGAATGTATTAAATCGGTAATAGCACAATACATTTTGTTTGGAAGTATATGTCCATTTTCCACATATTTAAGAACCTCTCAAAGGATGTCCACTAATTTCTGGTTTCTACTCCCTATGGAATATACCTAAGTGGAAATCAAACCAATTTAAATTAGGAAATAATTTATTTGCTGCAAATCTGAGATGAATACAGATCCTTGAATGAAAGAGAGAAGTAAGATTTCATCAGAACAACTGAGCATTTTGATATGCAATACATTACTAGCTGATTACATAGGTCCAGAATCTAAGTCTCTAAATCTTACTGTCCTCTTCATACTGCTTTCCAAATAATACCAATATTTGAAATACAAGAAATCGTTTTTTCTGCAGCTATATCAGGTGACAAATGGTCTGAAGATTTTCGAGGCTGAAAAATGTGGTCATCCCCTGAAAGATATTTGGCTCATCCCTGGATACTACTTGTTGTCTCTACTTGAAGCAGTTGAGACCCTATCAACGATGAAGAAAACCTCTAGCATCTGGAATCCAACATGGCTTCCCCTATTTTCGTCACGCGCTGGTGATTTTCTCGTTTATGACACCGAAAACGGACATATAAACGAGATTTTAACAAAGGAATCGCTGAAATGGGAGGTAGCATCAAATATACAAGAATTTCTACAAGGTATAGCACAAAAGTTAAGTGATGGCAGAATACTTATCAACGAGAATGGGCTTATGGATGAGATAACGACTGACATACAGAAAGACCTAGAAATCCTTGTTGAAAAAGAGGATGTCGCAGCACCACCTGATCTTGTTTTTAATTGTGCTAATATGCCCAAAGTTTGTCAGAACATTCAGAATGCAATAAACAACAATGGCAAAACGAGAAATTTGCAGCGAATAACTGACACAAACCAAATTAGGAGAAATCGTCAAGCAGCATGCGGTCGTGTGACATGCACAGCGCCAAATAATTCTTGTGATGAGTATCCATTTGCTTCCACATCCCAGGGGGGAGCTGGTGCCACCACCATGTGTGTTCCTCTATCTGAGAATAACTCTCAAGGGGGACAACTCGCTGGATTCTACAGAAACAATAACGTAGGGGACAAGGCCTGGTTCTACATGAAAAGCCCATGAAACTTGTACAATAATTGATCTTCTTATGACAGTATTCTATAATTAATCGCATTTTCGTCTGAAAGGAAATACTTATCCTATATTCTCTATTGTCTGTGAGCAATCGTGTATATTAGAATAGAATCATATACTCATGAGCAGACTCTTATATATGCTTGTAAGTACAATCAAGCCGTAAATATGTACTGGAGAATGATATGTTCGCATTTAGTATAGGTTCCCCGTTGTTAAACTAACAAAGGTCTCTTATGCTCAGAGCCATAAATTTAATCTCAGACTCAAAAATAGTATGAACAGAGGAAAAGAAATATTGAAAGAAAAAAAAAACTTGAAAGTTACATGATTCTGGCCTCATTTTAAGCTAAATTACATACTGGAAAGGTTTTGGATTTTGAGCTTGAATTTGAGTTACATGCTAAGTTTGAGTTGCATGTTAAGAAAGTTTTGGATTTTGAGCTTGAATTTGAGTTACATGCTAAGTTTGAGTTGCATGTTAAGTTTGAGTTCCATGCTAAGTTTGAGTTCCATGCTAAGTTTGAGTTCCATGCTAAGTTTGAGTTCCATGCTAAGTTTGAGTTCCATGCTAAGTTTGAGTTCCATGCTAAGTATGAGTTCCATGCTAAGTTTGAGTTCCATGCTAAGTATGAGTTCCATGCTAAGTTTGAGTTATATGCACAGTTTGAATTACATGCTAAATTTGAGTTGCATGCTAAAAAAAAGTTTGGGATTTGAGCTTGTGTTTGAGTTACATGCTTGGTTTTAGTTACATGCTAAGTTCGAGTTACACGCTGAGAAAAGGTATAAGAATATGGGACCGGGTTTCGTCAGTAAAAACACTATTTGATTCATAAAAGAGTGCAATAGGAGATCGATCAACTTATATCATTTTCATCCAATTGCAGGTAATGAAAATCAAATTTTCTTCTGGTAAATTTGGTGGAATTTAAATGCCTTGCTATATATATATATAACTTCAGCTGACACATGGCATCAAAGTGTATTTGCTTACGACTTAAAGCCCATACCATCCCTGAGTATTGCATCCCAATTGCATTTATATTAAACCATACAACACAATTGGCTTGATTACTAGAATTACTAGGATGCAATTTCATGTACATATACCAGACAATATAAAAGTCGTTGATTGGTGTTGTCATCACCGTGGTTTATTTTGCAGGTACAATTTGATTGAGTAAATTACAAATTTTCAATACAGTCGTTGATTAAGTGTTTTCAAAATATGGTGCTGGCAGCCGAACTAATACAGTAATTGAGAATGACAATGATGAAATTTCAAATCGAACATATGATGGGTTCTTAAGGATAATGAGGATTTTAACCACTAGAAATTACATACACTTAGGTGAAATCCTGTGCCTATTTTCCTGTATTGTAGTCCTATAACACCATGTGAAATCCTGTGCCTATTGTCCTGTATTGTATTATTATAACACCATTCTCAAACGTTATTATTATTATTATTATTATTATTATTTAATACTACATGATAAATGAGTTTACAACATCTAATGATACATTACACACAATTCTCTCAATTCTGATTCAGAACCAAATGTGTATCAGCTGTATACTGGAAAATAAACTATGTGAACTATTAAAATTTTGTTTGATGATCACTTATTTTAAGTTTATGTTTCACTAAGATACCAGTCTGAAATAAGGTCCCTGTCCTGGAATGTTTCATTTATAAACAAAACAATATAATAGTGTCTCGCAAATACTTTATCTATCTATCTATTTATCTATCTATCTATCTATCTATCTATCTATCTATCATTTAACCACCGTTACTAGTTACAACTGCAATTACAGGCAAACGTTTCAATATCAAAGCCTGGTCAATAACATAACCTTTTTGTCTGTAATGACATGTTCTGCTTTCTGGTGAAATAGTGGGGATACATGTATATAGCACATTCCACATCCTGTTGCTCAGGTGCATAAATAAAAGAAATGATTTGTTCATATTGCACGGATTCATATTAAATATTACGAAGAATACATGATCTGCGTTCAAGCATTAAAGTGTAATAGTTATAATAGTAAAAGCTATCTGCATTTCTCTGATTTTTTTCTCTCTCTATGTTTAACCAACTCGAAGAAAATGCTTTTGTAATTGTTACTTAAATTTCATATCTTTTATCAAAAAATTGGTATAAACGAAACATTGTTGAGAAGATACAATAATGGTCAATATAAAACATTTATAAAAGCGCTAAAAACACGTGCATATACTGCAGCTACCCTATCCTACGTTAACAATATGCATATACCTTACCGAATTGGTAGGATCGAGTTTTGACTTTCTGAGTTTTGTGGGGGTTTTTTTGCGTATAGTCGATTTCTCGAAATAATATACATTCTTTAAATGCGAATTAGGTATATCAAGTTCAGAGCCACTACACACCAGATCAAAACAACGTCACAGCAGTGCTCTCTATAATTTGTGCTTCTTACGTCGATTCAGATCTATTTATTAGACAAGTTTGCCTCAAGATTATTTAAACTGCATTGGCATCGTGATATAAGTCAGTCATCGCTACCAAAAGTTGGACACAGTGAACCTCTTTTCATACTCGGATACTGTATAATGTTAGCTTTTTAAAACATTATAGACTTATTATAAGCACCTAATTAAACGCCTCAATTTACTACAAATTTCGTTAGGAAGGACCCGAAATTTATCTTTATTGGCTTATATTGACTGTGGAGATAACAGCCTTTACTCTAGTACAAGTCATGTCAATATTGATGCATCCCATGTGAAACGGCCTTTTTAAAGCATCACTACACTATTTAAGTTCCTAATATATATCATTCATTTTTCTACATTTGTGAGGAAGTCCAGTGCATTAGTTATATGTTAGGCAATAAATTGGACACAACAAATAGAAACAAATTAATATAGCTCATACTGGAAATAGTTGCAACTGAATGAAATGATTGGAATTTTTAGTTCAAGTGACCTTTCTGGAACCGGCGAATCGCAAATATATGCTTTGTCATCTTACACAGAAGATAAGAGCCCGAACGCAATGAACATTGTATTTGTTTAAGCTTTAATGCTTCTTCCATATGAAGGAAAGTAATATTCTTCATTTTTTTAGCAAATCTCCAGGCAAAATTAGAAATAAAATACTAACAATTTGTGTTGGGGTTATAATTTAAAAATTAATAACAACTGATTTACTCAATTTGCGTAGTGATACCATAAGGTGATGAGAAGATTTTCACCTACTTAGTTAATTTACTTTATATGTGTCTGCATCAATACTGAAGTGTGCTTAGCTCCGGAGCGCAATGTTTCGTACAAATCATTGGTCCAAGTGGAGTTTCGTGTGATGCCAAAGGTGAAAAATGTAAGGTCTAAACACAAGGACTCACTTGCCATACTCATCTAAACTAAATACATTCTTACAAAAAATCATTTAATTTGTAATGACTAACTGTATTCAATTTTGTTATATTTTTAAATATTTAAGTTTTAAAAACTAAATAATGTCCCAATGTTGCATGATAATATCAACTCTGGCTGTTGCTTTGGCAGTAAGAGGTCCCAAAGGTTTTAAATTGTTCTTCTTTTCTCTCAATAAATTGATACTTTGGATAGGAATCATCTTTTGAAGAACAAACCTAAAATGAAATTGCGCGTGTACTACGTTTTGTAACATTCTCTCAAGGACTAAATATGCATGAAATATTACAGAAAGACATACACACTCTCCATTAGTCAGAGCGACTAAACCGAATCTTCCTAAATCCGCCACTTGTATTTTTCAAGCGAAATAACAACCTAAGGGACATTTCAGTCGACAAGAAACACAATTTACAATTTGATACCAAAGCAAATAATGAATGTAAACACTGAGGGAAGGATTGTGCAATATGCAAATATGGGATGAAGTCCAGCTATTTCCACGGGACGAACGGTAAATAATACAGAATCCATGGGCATATAGATTGTCAATCAGTTGGACTTATTTACTATATTTTCTGCAAGAAGTGTAGAAAAAAACTATACGCAGGACAAACTGGATATTCTTTATAACAAAGAACACAGTTAAACCTTTCTAAAATTGTAACTAGAAAAATGATGAGCCTGTTGCAAAGCAGTTTAATACAAACAACCAATCTTTATGTGAGTATTTAGTTATAGGTATTGACAAAGCGTATGGTCAAAATCGTATAGACTGGTAAAAGAATCATTCTGGGTTAAAAGGTTAAACACTCTGCCACCAACAGGACTAAACATTCTTAATGTGAATTATACAGACATTTGACGTAAAAATCATATGCAGCGCACGTTTATATTTTGACGTTTGATTGTATACGTGACGTTACCAGTTGTATAACTTTCTTAATCCACTGAATAATATATATATATATATATATATATATATATATATATATATATATATATATATATATATATTAGATGTAAGACAAATATACTAGGATATAAAATACTTCAAAAGGTGTAAGAGGTTTCATTTACTTTTAAAGTATGAAAGCATGCATTTGTTCAAAACTATAGATGAAACAAAATTAAAAATAACAAAAACGTAATGGCGTTGGGTGTCGATCTTTACAAAAACGATGCAATAAGAAATGGAGAAAAATTGATGAAGGTTGTACGGTGCTACTTCTTAAGATGCATCTTATAAAGGCTCTTGCAAGCGGTAAAGTGGCTAGAACAAAGAAATCTAAATGATGACGTAAGCAAGTAGGTCAGCAACAAAACGTTTGTACTATATATAGGGTTGTCGACAACTGTCCAATTAATGTTATCCCGGATATAGTATTTTGTTGAACTGGATATTAAATAAAAGTAGTACAAGTTTTTTTCTAAATTAGTATTACACAATTTTTGTTACTAATTGAAAAATAAAATAAAATGAAATAAATTTTATGCATTTTATACATTTGAAAATGTTTACAGAAGAATGGAAGCTGAGATCATGTGTTTGATAAAGATAATTAATGGCAGAAAAATGTTATTTTCGTAACTTGGAAATTTCTTGTAATCTGTGCCGGGAAACTGCCTGTTTGGATTCTTCTTGATTTAAGCCGCTGGGTTTGACTGTTCGCAGTCGGCAAACACAATAGGTTTCTTTGGATAACCTATTTTCTGTGCCCCATGTTGAATTGTAGGCGAAACTAGTCCAGATTATGTCACTGAAAGTGTGGCCGGCGAAAAGAAATGTTCCGCCATTGAGTTGCTTTCTATTTGTTTAGTATGCCAATCTGATCTGTAGAGATTCATTGTAATGAGGTAGATCACATTTTGTGTGTTGCACGCTACAGTCTGCCTCTGAATGTTTAACATTTCACCTGTGACTGTCCTGGAAAATGTGTTTGTTTTTTGCATGTGTTGGCACGTCTTGCATCTTTTGCCTCAACAAGGCTTTGATTTCCCAGCTGTTGTTTGATTAGAGAGTGGCTTTAAGATTGCTCTGACTAGCATATCTCTTCAATTTTGATGTCTTAAGAATGCTGCAGCCGGTTTCTATGGAAAGATTATTTTAAGCGGTTCACAAGATTAAATGGTTGGCCACTGTTTTTGATTGATGCGACTGACTCGAGGGTTATCTGGGTGAAACGTGAGAACGAAGGGTATTCATTCCACGCTTTCTTTTCCCTTGTGTTTTAGGAGGCCAGCACGGTTTATTTGCTTGGCTTTTTATATCACTTCCTCTATTAAATATTTGTTGTAGCCCGCTTTGTCAGATATCGGTTTAGTTCTCTGCATCTCTCATAAAACCTTACGTCATCATAGCTTATTCTTCTAATTCAAGTGCTTAAATGTAGGGGATATTTTGAGTGCAGTGCCTTGGGTGGCAACTGGATGGAATAAGGTTTGGAATACATGTCTGTATGGACCGTGTTTGCGACAATTTTAGTTTTTGTGCCCAACAATGTATGATCAGTGTTCGAAATTTCGGCATTGAATGTGATCGAATGATGAAAATTATTGGTTTGCATCATGAATTCGTCTAGCTTTTCCCTCTCGTGTTGTGATTTCTTTTCCACACCATCAATGAAACGTACCAATTGGTAAGGGTTACAGCTTTCAGAAACCAGAAGTTGGCTTTTAATCTGCCCATAAAGCTCTTTGTATATGAGGGAGCAATCTTAGTCTCCATGGCTGTTCCGTTCATCTGGACGTAGTTTTTGCCCAGGAGTTGTGTTCGTGGAGTCTGCATAATTTTTGTTTCCCATGCTTCAATACATGTTTGTATTCCCTCATCATTTGGAATATTGGTATGGAGGCATATTACGTATAGTAAAACAAGCATTGTGTTGGGTGGTAACGCATTGTGTTGGGTGGTAACGCATTGTGTTGGGTGGTAACGGTTCATGGTCTTTACGTTTCATGTGGTAGTCTTTTGTTTCCTGAATGTAGGAAGGTAGTGTGTAGACATTGATCCTTAAAAACGCAGTCTAAATATTCCGAAACTGTTTCGGTTGGATGACCATGATCAGAAATAATAGGCCAACCTGGGTTTCCTGGTTTGTATGTAATTGGGATTTTTGACAGGAGATAGAACCTTTCTGCTCTCGCATTTTCGGAAGTAAAATATTCATTGGTGTTCTGCTCTATATGCCCCTTTTGGAACATTTCATTGATGACATGCATATTCTATTAAATCGATTTTACTATATTTTAATATATATGTACGTCGTTTAGAGAAGTTAATCTGAAAAAAATCATTGTTTTGTTTCAAAGTCATTGGCACTGTAGTTTAAGTTTCAATTAAAATTGATTACATCTTCCTAAATTTTGAAATACCCAACTCCCGGTTATAGTACCATTCTAGCACTTGTCGAGCGGGTAAGTTGGGGGGGGGGAAGAGGAGGGAGGGAGGTTGGAAACGCCGTGCAAATGATATTCATTAATGGAGATATGGGGCATTATAATTCCACCAATATATGTCATATTTGTGAAGAGGAGACTGATCAAGTTAAGGATACAGACGTGGTTCGGAATTATGTATCATTTCGTTTTTAAAATAATGGTATAGATTTGTGATCTCTGCATAATAGTCTAACAGCTGTCGTCTTGCAGAAAGTACATATACGGTATTTCAATGTGTCTCAGTACATTGGACTTGGGAAATATTGGTAAAACATGAATCATATCACGTGACCTAAAGCGTGAGAATTTGTTGAACTTTTGACCTGGATTCTATGTTCTAATAGAGTCAATATTTTGTAATATAACGTCAGTCCACAAGTACTTTAGTGGCGTCACGCATAACCTAGTTTCTGATTCGTTCGGAGAAACTTGTTTTCTAGAAGTATTAAATTGTTTTTAAGTCGCAATACAGTTTAAATTGGTTTTCCTTATTCTGTTTTGCGCAGTCAGAAACTATATAATAAGATGTATTGCTGTGTTTGGGATTCCTAGCATAGTTAGTAAGCCTGAGAGGTCATAAACGAGATTGGTTCATTTTGTGTGTGGATATTCTACTTCAGTGATATTATATATATTATAATACAGTACATTTAGGATTTAGTGCTGCTCCTTCAACTTTAATAATTATACAGCTCCGTAGAATTATCGGAAACATTTCTAGAACTTGTGATATTCCATATTCACAAGGACTATTTTGAATTTATAACACTTGGATATAACTGATTCTTGTTAGTACATCAGTACAGTGAAGGTTTCATTCGGTACCTACTTCATTCGGAATATTTGAATTAACTTCCGGATCAGTGAACTTAAGAACAATTTAGGACTTTTAAGGATATTCTATACTGTACGTTATTTTTAATTCTTTCACTTTGATTGTTTGTTGAAATATTTTAATATTTTAGGAAATAAAATATTTGTATTTTAAATCTTGAAAGCTTGTTTGAGTTTTTTGTTTTGTTACATTTAACCCTAGTCGTAACAGACGAAGTTACCATCAACAACAATGTAAGAGATCATGGTCACTTATTTGGAAAATACAGAGGTTCTGCAAAAGTTGAGTGCAATTTAAATTACAAGTACCATACATGTATTCCACTATTTATTCATAAATAATCTGGCTACGATTCTTTTCTGATTATCAAAACTCTGGTAAATAATTATCCAAGATCAAGAAATAGCAATAATACCAAATATAGATGAAAAAATAGTTTTCGTTAAGTAAGGATTTTATAGTCGGTCTACTTGTAAAAGAAGGCGAAAGTCATAACAAAATTCTTTAATAAAAACAAATCCGATTTCTAGATAGTTATTTGGTTTAGGGGTCAATCCGAGGAGCAACTTGCTACAAATTTAAGCGATGACAAATTCGCAGAACCAATTAAGATATTTATCCGTACGAATAAATTATGCCTTTAAAAGGTTTAATGAAACTAAATTACCTGAGAGTATCAGAAATCAGCGAAGACTATTACCGCTATATTAAAGGTTTCATGAAATATTTCAAATCGAATTCTCTTGCTGACTTACATGATTACAACATGAAGGGAGATACTTTAGTGTTCTGTAATATTTTTGAATAATTTAGAAATGTTTGCATGAATAATTACAAACCAGATGCTGCACATTATTTTAGCGCACCTGGACTAGCGCATGATGCTAGTTTGAACATAAGTAAGGTCGAGTAGGATTAATCAGATTATGATGCGTCTCTGAGGATTGAATCTGGGATTAGAGGAGGTATCAGTATGATACTGAATAGATATGCTCAAGCAAACCGTGAGGATTATGTCTGATGCGAAGCTAATTCTGATGAAGACAAAATGAAAGATAAAAGAGAATATGATACGTTAAGGTCAAGGTCATTATTTATGTACCTAGATTACTACAATATATATGAGTGGGCCATGTGCCAACACATGTCTGTTTACAAAATTTAAATTGGCAAACAAACAACAATTAAAAACCATTGAAGAAAATATAATGTCTTCGAGTGATAATAATTCATCCGGTGAAATATTAGAAGCAGATTTAGAAGTACCAACACATTTGCACGACTATTTTAAAGACTACCCTTTAACACCAGAAAAACTATATCCTAACTGTACCTAAATTATTCTGCACGCTAAGAAAAGAAAACAAAGATAGATATGTTATCCACTATCGTAATTCAAAGTTGTTTGTTTGTCAGGATTAAAACTGAAACAAATGCATAGACCAGTTTTATTCGACCAAGAGCCATGGTTAAAATCATACAAAGAACTGAATACATCTTTGACACAAAATACTTTGAAAAGGCTTTCTGTAAACTGATGAATAATGATGCCTCCAGTAAACATATGGAAACTGTAGGAAAGAGAACAAATGTAAAAATATGTACTGACGACAAGAAATATTTTTAATTTCAAAAGTGTATTTCATTTACAAGGAGAACAATCATAGAAAAGGATATGGTATTAGTAGAAAGAACAAGAAAATGAAAATAAACAAACCAATTTATAGTGGCTTTACATTGCGAGAAGTAAGCTGCTTATGTACGACATCTACTAAAAAAGTTAAAAACCAGTATGTTGTTAAAGTGACCCTTTTAATGGCATAGAGATTCATTATGCATTAATGTGGAAACTGACCACTGTTACAATAACAGAATAGAAAATATTCAGTTTTACGACACTTTTTTTCCCTTCCTCTCATTCTCTTAGCTGACATATTTTTTCCCTTTCTGCTTCCAGTTCCCACCCTATCCTTTCCTTCTCTGCCTGCTTTTATAATTCAATCTTCCTTTCTTCAAATTCCCTTCTTTCCCAATCTGCCTGCGGCTCTATCTCTAACATTTTCCCTTTGTATATCCCTCTCTTTAGTCTCCGTTCCCTCTACAGAGCCTGCTCCTCCTATACATATTTTCTGAGGGGCTCCCCCTCATAACCAAACTGCATGCCCATCTCCACGAGATCTTTAGGTGACGACACGATTAATACAGCTGATAAGATCAACAATTCCAAATGCACTTCCATATCAAACGTACAATTATATGAACAACACGCAGATCAACCGTATATTTCTTCTAAGAGAGCAACAAAACAAAACAATATGCATAGATGTATATATGGTAAACAAAAGGGACCAAGGAATATTTAAGCACCCCTCCTGCGTTATCCCTTGTTAGGAAGGTCACAATCTGAAACAGATAAGTGAACAACAGTACTGGAGTCAAGATCTAGACGAACCAATTTCAGCGCTCTGCCTAATCCGATATAACTTCTGACACCATTGTAACAGGATGAAACAGGGTTCGGATTAGATTTAGTGAAGACACTTAACGCAATTACGTGAGTGAGATGTTTATTTATAATGCAAATGAATGATGAATAAATCTGACACCTTACTAATGCGTACAAATTGCAACAATGGATATAATAATGATATCGTTTCTAAATGCAACCGATCAAAGCATGGAATTTAAACAAATAATCACAAATGTCAACTAATATGATCAATGTATTAAACTTATCAACAAATATGATTGATGTATGGATCTTTCAGCAGATATGATCAATGTATGGACTTTAACAACAAGTATGATCAAGGTATTGAATTTATCAACATATATGATTAATATATGGAATTATAAACAAGTGGTATATGTATGATTCATCAACACGTATGATGGATGTATGATTGATTTTCACACATATAGTGACATTGCATTTTAGGTTTAAAATGGAATATGTGAAGATATTTATATCGTGGCATCCAGGCAATGATTACGAGATATTTCCGATTCCGCAGCTCCCGTCAAGTGGTGAAGGAGCGGCCACGCGTGGTCCGCTCCTCTCAGCCTGTAAAAGAATCCCTCGACAACCTCCTTATCCCGCAGACCCGTTTGTTCAAAATCCCAGATTTCGACGACTCTCTATAAACAGCCAAAATTACAATGACTGAGCCGTGTAATACATGAGACACGTTTAAGTACGAATACAACGACATGCTCTACGCATGCGCGCACACGAATCGACTTTGTTACGTATTAAATTCTTTCATAAGAACGACTGTACGAGATTATTATTATAATAACCACGTTCGTACATGAATCTGTCTCTGACAAGAATAATCGCACTGGATTATGAGAACTCGAACATTACTTATCATTTAATGGATGAAACACAAAACTGAACTCAGCTGGTCTTTTCAGCTATAAAGATAGCTAACTTGAAACAGACTATATTCTCTCCAATAACATCGCGTTATGTGACATAGGTCTGACTTTCTAGAAAACTCCGAAATATATTCAATATATTAAACAATTTCATCACAAAGAACTGATAGAAAGATAGAATACATATTTAATTTCATATACCTCTACAGCTGTAGATTGCTTCCGTAAAGTGGATAGCTTCCTGACAAGACTCGCCTGTATTGTGAAGATACAGACGGAATGTGGGCTATAAGTACCATCACCGTGGGCAAATCTACGACCATAGAATTCCTGTATTCGTAAGTCCAAAACTACATTTTCTACTAACTTCCCCGTGTAGAATATATAGAACAATCATTGAAATATATCATCATTGTTCCAGATTCGGCTTAAATGTTAAATGTTACGAGTATGTATTGTAACTTTTCCTTCTTTTGGTTGTTGGATTTTTAACTGCACTTTCAACATAGTATTGGTTATATCATACCCTAAAAAAATGGGAGCTATTTCGCCTTTCTCACGGACACATTGAGCCAGTAAACCTGGGTTGGCCTGGGCGGGTATAAAAGACAAGCTTCTTGGATTCCAAATCAGACGCTCTTCCGTCTGAGCTACAGCGACTCCATACTAAGGAAGCACACACTATGCCCATACTGTGTTTACTAGTGTGGAAGATGCAGGATGTAAAAAAGAATATCTACCGAGGCATATGGAATATATCCTGGTCAGTTTAAGATATCATTAGAAATAGATGATATTAGTTACACGGTGCTTGATCTATCTACTTTTTATTCTTTCTCTTCGTCTGATCAGCGGTCTTTCTTTCTTTAATGTGTTTGTATGCATGCAAATGTATATAGAAGGTATCAGATGGATAAATAGATACATGGATGGGTGGATCCATACTTAGAGAGATAGATATATGCCATTATAGCTCCCAAACAGTAAGAAAGATGCAGGATATCAAGTCAGTTCACTTGACCATACGATATATGTCATGGTTTTGGTCAAGGTCCAACAAGATCAGATACAGTTATCTCATACAGATGACAAGAAAAATATGTCCAAACTATCTAATATGCTTTATTATAAATTCTGACAATTACAGATGTGGTTAATCCCATACCACACAGACGTCGGCAGTCTGTTGGACATTCACTCTAGAATAATCTGCGTCCAGTGTTTGATTAGGGTGAACATTGTCACACATACATCTAATGATCAATTTATGAATTTATGTGGCAAAATATACGCCATAAGTATTGCTTTTGGGGGTCCGATTTAGCTAATGATGAACGACGTCCACTGGAACGTCATTTGTTATCTCCCCCCCTCTCCATATATATATATATATATATATCGTGTCCATATTTGATGGTATTTCGAGTTCACCAGGATATATCTAGGATAATATGATGTTCATTTAAGATTGACCGTGTTTGCATTCTTCATCATCCTCAATTTTTAAGTTCAAAGTTAAGTTATAAAGAAGAGGGCAAAGATTGTCACAGTTGAAGTTTGATGATAATAAACAATAAACAGTTTGATGATAATAAACAATAAACAGTTTGATGATAATAAACAATAAACAGTTTGATGATAATAAACAATAAACAGTTTGATGATAATAAACAATAAACAGTTTGATGATAATAAACAATAAACAGTTTGATGATAATAAACAATAAACAGTTTGATGATAATAAACAATAAACAGTTTGATGATAATAAACAATAAACAGTTTGATGATAATAAACAATAAACAGTTTGATGATAATAAACAATAAACAGTTTGATGATAAAAAACAATAAACAGTTTGATGATAATAAACAATAAACAGTTTGATGATAATAAACAATAAACAGTTTGATGATAATAAACAATAAACAGTTTGATGATAATAAACAATAAACAGTTTGATGATAATAAACAATAAACAGTTTGATGATAATAAACAATAAACAGTTTGATGATAATAAACAATAAACAGTTTGATGATAATAAACAATAAACAGTTTGATGATAATAAACAATAAACAGTTTGATGATAATAAACAATAAACAGTTTGATGATAATAAACAATAAACAGTTTGATGATAATAAACAATAAACAGTTTGATGATAATAAACAATAAACAGTTTGATGATAATAAACAATAAACAGTTTGATGATAATAAACAATAAACAGTTTGATGATAATAAACAATAAACAGTTTGATGATAATAAACAATAAACAGTTTGATGATAATAAACAATAAACAGTTTGATGATAATAAACAATAACAGTTTGATGATAATAAACAATAAACAGTTTGATGATAATAAACAATAAACAGTTTGATGATAATAAACAATAAACAGTTTGATGATAATAAACAATAAACAGTTTGATGATAATAAACAATAAACAGTTTGATGATAATAAACAATAAACAGTTTGATGATAATAAACAATAAACAGTTTGATGATAATAAACAATAAACAGTTTGATGATAATAAACAATAAACAGTTTGATGATAATAAACAATAAACAGCACATTAAGTAAAAGAAAGACATTATTTTTAATCACTCTCTTATTGCATCAATTCTTACTCTATACTGACGTATTAATAATCCTTTATTCAATACATAAAAATGGCTTAAAATTTAAACTCACACGTGTTTTCCACACATATCAGGAGAGCGACAAAAATAACAAATAAATATGGTGTATACCGATGTAGCTATATATATATGCAGAGATAGTCAGTCAAACATTTCGGATTGAAATTATTTCTATAATTATTTTAAAAAAATATATTTGCATCATGATAAGGAGTGGTGCACTGTTTAGCGTGCTGCACTGAAGACAATAACGGTGGGGGTTCAAATCCTAACCAGAAAAGGCCGGGACTACCTCCCTGCTGTATCTCTGGACAAGGCAGGTTACTACTATTGCATCGGCACGATATAATCTTTCATGATGTGCTGTTAAACGTAAAACAACAAGCGAAATTCATTAAAACTAAATTGATCTTAATACTCTATGATATTTACGCGACAGAACTTGGAATCACTGAAACTATATTCAATGAGGTAGGAGTAAGACTACACATTTTTTTTCCATTGCCAAGGTTTAATCAATAGTAAAATTGATCAAGAGCTCATTTTGACAAATTTTAAGGAAAACATGAGGCATGATTGCTTTGGTATGTTTTGCCGATTCTACTGTACCTTTTGAGAGAGAGAGAGAGAGAGAGAGAGAGAGAGAGAGACGAGGGGTCGGGATTTCGTGGTTAAATTGTTTAATCTGGTAAGGAAATCTCATCCAAAGTGACTGCCATGGTGGACATGTTAATAATTCCTTAACAGTTGTATTTTCCCGTCTCTTTAGTTACATAATACATGTCATCGGTCTCATATTTAACTTTTTGAAAAGTTGCAACATGTTTCACTCATTGTAATTTTATTTTTGCTCTTTAAAACGTACACTAAACACTAATGCTTATTTGTTATTGACGTATTCCTAATGAAATCAAGACCTACAAATGAAGAGAAAATCTTACATACTCCAAATTAAGACGGATATGCGTAAAAGTTGCTTTGCGAGATTATGGCCATTACAAGTTTAACCAGTTAAAGATTTTTACTTTCTATTTGTAATCTAAAATATCAGTTATTTTCCTTGGAACAAGAAACAAAGCGGAACATTAGCATAAAAAATAAAGAAAAAAGAAAGAGAAAGAAAAGAATAAAGAAATTTTTAGTAATATTTTTAGATAATAAAAATGCTTGTTGTTTTCTTAATTGTTTTATATGTCAAGTAATATTTTTTACGAAGCATTTCAACAGATCACAAGGCAGTGGGATAATATTATCATATTTCTATACCTGCGTAAATATTATAATATTTCTATACCTGCGTAAATATTATAATATTTCTATACCTGCGTAAATATTATAATATTTCTATACCTGCGTAAATATTATAATATTTCTATACCTGCGTAAATATTATCATATTTCTATACCTGCGTAAATATTATAATATTTCTATACCTGCGTAAATATTATCATATTTCTATACCTGCGTAAATATTATAATATTTCTATACCTGCGTAAATATTATCATATTTCTATACCTGCGTAAATATTATAATATTTCTATACCTGCGTAAATATTATAATATGTGCAAATTGTATCAGCTACCTTTGATTCCTTTACGTTTCTTTTCTTCCTTTCATTCTTCCGTCTTTCATTCTTCGTCCTTATCGCACAAACAGGATATTCGAAATAGCGATTAAAGTCAAATAGGTGAGCTCATTAGATGTAGCTAGTATGCTTATTTATTCTCCATCATACTCAAGCTTTGCGTTTCAAAGAAACTATTATTCGTCACATCAAAATTCATTTTGTTTTAAAGCAGGTGCCAAATACCTCCACATTTATCAGTGATAAAGACCATATTTAAGTGACAAAAAACATTATTTTTAAATCACTGTGTTAATTCTTTTGACTCTTACTATGTGCTGAACTGTTAATAAAACAAGACCCTCCAGTCCCCTCCTCTTTACTAGAACATAAAGATGGTTCAAAATTTAAAGTAAGACATGCTGAACGCACTGGAGAATGAGAAAAATAGCCTTTTTATGCAGATATTTGCTTTAGTTATTTCTATAATAATAATTTGTATATCGATACCAATTTGTGTCTGCATAGATGATCAGTCAAAATATTGTAGATTGAAATTATTTCAAAAATTATTTCTATAACAATTATTAAAACATGATCAGGATGAATAGTAGTTAGCGTGCCTGACTCGCGAACAGAAAGGAGCTGTTTGGAATCCTGTCCACACCAGGCTGGGTCGGCCACCGTGGTGAGTCTTTTTAAATCATCTTGTTTCGCCACGATATAACCTTTCATGTGCTGATGTGCTAATAAAACAGGCAACAAACAAACATCATTTTCCATTTACCCGGTATTACCGTTATGCCCGGTAATTTAAAAAAAAAAATTGATGGTATGATATTTTTTTTTTCTTTTATCAAAGAATCATGACCAAAAGTTCCAGGTTAGCCTGATTCCATCATCCTGCTAAAATGTAGTACAATAGACGACATATTGTTAATTTCTTTATAAACTTAATTGCATTTCAATGATGTACTAAAACGGTGAACTTAATCTCAAAGTAGCATTCAGTGTTTTAACTAGGGACCACGACTGGGAGTTTTTAGTTTTTGGAGAAGGAAGACTGAACTTTTGCATGGAAAGGTATAACACGAAATTCGGAGCTCATGTCATTACCTGAGACTTAACTTGAAACAGTTCCTGTTTAATGATAATAAACTTTTCGGCAGCCAGATAGAGGATGCTGATTGGATGAGTGAAGAATGCTTCGAGATTTTTTTAAAAAATTGCTAAATGTTTCAAAAGTACAAACAATACAATCAAATATCACAGTTCAAAAATAAATTTAATTTTAAAGTTTTGTGCTTAGTAGGCTTGCGTGTAATTTTATTGCGAAAATGGGATCACAGGACTGAGCAAATTTTTGTTCATCCACTTGTCCAGGACAAGTGGTTTCAGAAAATTCACTTGTCCCACCTCATTTTTCACTTGTCCCATCTTACTTTTCACTTGTTCCAAAATGGTAATCACGTGCCAAGATTTTATGCGATGTATGAACTTAATCCATAGAAAGAACAACAAACTAATATACAACATAATTATTTCTTAAAAGAATTAAATTTTTCAAACACATTGGTTGATATACATTTGGCTCCTTCATGTATATATGTTTTAGCTGCTGGATTTGAAAAAATGTATATGTACATGTCTGCCACCTGCACAAGCACTAAGCCAGCAGTTGATAGCTGTGTCTGGGTTAAAGTTCTCAAGCTCTGGTACATTTGCTGAAATGTTCATTAGAATTTGTAAACTCTCCTGGTTTAAGGAATTCTCAAACTCATTAGGAGTCTTACGTTGTATCCCTTCACTTTAAAAAAAAAATGGTCATTCTCCGAATCGTCCTTTTTACCTTATTTGCGAAAATAATTTAGCAAACTCATTTTATCCACAGAGTAAATATCAGCTTGCTGGACAATTACTTCTGAAGTGATCATAATATACATTTTCTCTTTTAAAATACGAACAGAGACAGCTCATTAATTAGCGTAATTGTTTCGCTTCAAACACAATATCGCATGTGGAAGTTAATCATCTGTATAATCAATTAAAAATTAAAGAATCATTTACTGCCACTTAATCAGTTCATAAAGGAAACCAACACTGATGTCGGTAAAGTACCTTTCATTAATTTAATTACACTGACTCGCTGTATTAAAATCAGAGTGAGCCGCTCGTGGGGGTCTGGTTTGAGTAAACACAATGCAGCAAAGGCCTTTAAAACACTGCTAATTAATCATACCGGCTTTGTTTTGGTTGACGTGTTTTGATTTGTCGATAATTGGGTAGCTTGAGCCCAATATGCAGTCAAGCGGTAACAGAACATGCGTATATGCGACAGTTGCTACTGACACTTGTAGGTGTTACACAGGATGTAAATGTATACATTGAGAGGGGTAGAATCAAGTGTTCAGTACGCCCGGAGGGCATTGATGGCCAAATAAAGATAGATACAGTGATTAAAGCACGAAAAGAAGTACTTGCCCGACTTTTTTAAAATAGGAAAAAAGCACTTGTCCCGGACTAGCGACTTGGAAAATTGTTCTTGCCCGACTTGGAAAATGAATAGTCCGGGACATCGGGCTATGGTATTTGCTCAATCCTGGATCAAAATGTACCTATCGTCTCCATATTATATTCGCTATTTAGCGGACTTAACAAATATTCACTGGCTTTGATAATTCGTTTTTATTCCCAATTTCAGCAGAGTAAGACAAAAGGTATTTCTTACCCGAATTCAACTGACTTTGTTTTAAAACAACAACAGTGATCGTACGAGAAAAGAAAAGTGTTTAACAAATCGGTTTCTGAATAGAATAAAAAATTTGTCATGGCAAATCAACACGATATTAGTAACAGAGTAAATCCCTGTACTACATAGGGCTTACATAACCACAGCCTCTAGATGTAATCATTGCTTGTACTTATGCAAGTTCTAATCATTTTTTTAATGAAGTTTTAACAGTGATCCAAAAACTCAGACGTTCAAACCTCAGGGACAAAAATGGATCTGAGCCATACAGAACAATTTCCCGTTTGTTTGATATGGGCCAGCATTTTTAAATGTTCAGAGCAATAAACTCTGGGTCAAACTCAAAGCTCCAAACTCCAAAATAATACTCATGGTGCATCTGTACGACTGAAACTTAGTGTGATCAGGCTGAAACAAATATTGAAAAAAAAAACACTTGAAAGTTACATGACTGTGGCCTTATTCTGAGCTAAATTACATACGGGAAAAGTTTTGGTTTTCGTTTTGTGGGGTTTAATGCCATTTTTCAGCACACGCATGGGTATACATGGCGGCGAGTATATTTCGTGGAGGAAAAACCCGGAAAGATCCCTGGAAGAATCACCGACCTACGGGAAGCTACTAGCAAGCTTTCTCACATACCCACGTTGGTCGAGCCGAGACTCGAACTCACGTGGACAGAGGTGAGATGTGTCAGTGATCTGTAAAGGCGAGCGCGTTAGAACACTCAACCACTCGGGGCCCCGGAAAAGGTTTGGATTTTGATCTTGAGTTTGAGGTACATGCTAAGTTTGAGTTACATGCTGAAAAAGTTATAAAAATATGGGACCAGCTCGCGTCAGTAAAGGCACTGCTTGATTCATAAAAGAGTGCAATAGGAAATCAATTCAACTTACATCATTTTCATACAATTGCAGGTAATGGATCTCAAATGTGCTTTTTTGAATTTGGTGGAATTTAAAGGCCTATATTTATATCTAACTTCAACTGACATATGGCATAACGACTAAAACCCAATGCCATCGCTTGGTATCACATCCCTCTTGCATTCACATTAAACCCATTTGTTTAATTACTAGAATTACTAGGATGCAATTTCATGTACAGATACCAGACCATGTAAAAGTCATTGATTGGTGTTATCATCACCGTGGTTTATTTTGCAGGTCCAATTTGTTTGAATAAATGACAAATGCGCAATACATAAGCATTTTCAAATTTGGGCTCGCAGCTGAACTTACACAGTAATTGAATATGAACTCTAATTAAATTTCAAATCGAAAATCTGGTGGGTTCTTAGGGAAATTGAGGATTTTTAACTATTTGGAATTACAGAGACTTAAATGAAATCCTGCGCCTATTTTCTTGTATTGTAGTCTTAAAACATCATTTTAAAACTGTATTATTATTATTATTATTATTATTATTATTATTATTATTTAATGCTTCGTGAGTCATTGAAATGGGATCTTAAAATAATTTAAAAACATCGAATGATACATTTGCTAATACTCAAGGAGGATTCAGATGATTGCCTGGGGCACAATTCTTTCAATTCTGATTCAGAACCAAATTTGTATCAGCGATATACTGGAAAAGAAACTACTTGAACTGCCAATAAAACTTTGTTTGATGACTCAATTATTTATAAACAGAAAACACTCTAGCAAAGACGTTAATAAGCATTGCAATCTACTGAATATTTGGAAGCGGGAGATTTTAAAAAGTTAATTTGGCGAGATGTCGCTGAGAAACAAGTTTTAAATAAGGCCCGTGTCGTAGGAAACTTCATTTTTAAACAAAAGAAGAGTTAATAGTGTCTCGCCGAGATGTTATCTATCTATCTATCTACCTATCTGAATGTCTATCTAACTCTCTATCTATCTATCACCACTGTTACCAATTACAACTTTTCATTGTCAAAGCCTGCTCAATATCGACACGTTCTGCTTTCAGGTGAAATAGTACGGACACTTGCCGCATCTTATTTGTTCAGGTGCATAAGCAAAAGAAATGACTTGTTGATAATGCAGGAATTCATATTACATACTACACAGAAAACATGATCTGCGTTTAAGTCCTTCCGTGTAAAAGTAATAATAGCAAAAGCTATTTACATTTCTCTGTATTTTTTTTTTTGTCTCAATTTTTAACAAACTAGAAGAATGCTTTTGTAATTGGTATGTAAATTTAATATTTTTCATCAAAAAAGGTAGTTAAAAGTAAACATTGTTGTAAAGATAAAATATTGGTGATTATAAAACACTTTGATTTATATTTTATAAAAGCGCTAAACACGTGCATGAACTGAAGCTACCCCGTCGTATGTAAAATATGTATATAGCGTTTTCGATGTCGATATTACCGATTTTTGCGTTATTTGTGCATATAGTCGATACCTCGAAGTAATAGATATTCTTTGAATGTGAATGATGTATTTCAGTTTCAGAACCACTTCACTCCTGATCACAATAACGTCACAGCAGCGCTCTCTATAGTTTATGCTTATCATGTCGAGTAAGATATATTTATTGGACACATTCGACTCAAGATCATTTACACTTGATAAGGGTCGTGGTGACAGCCAATCATCGCTACCAAAAGCTTCACACAGTGAACCACTTTTATAGCACAAATAATATATAATTGTAACTTTTTAAACATTATACAGTTACCGAAAGAGCCGTTTTAAACACCTTAATTTGCGATGACTCTCGTTAGTTAGGACTCAACATTTCCCTTTATTGGCTTCCATTGACTGTGCAGAAAAGAGCCTTAACTCCAGTGTAAGTGATGACAATATTGATGAATTCAATGTGAACCGGACTTTTTAAGGCATCACTACACATATTAAGTTCCTAATATATTTCCTTGATTTTTTACATTTTTGAGAAAGCAGTACATTAGTCATATGTTCCGATTCTTCAAGAAAATCTTCCATATGTTAGGCAATAAATTGAACACAACAAATATATAAAAATAGCATAGGTTTTATTATATATTTCATAACGAGATATTGAAATATATCAGAAGGAGTAAAATGATATCGCCACAGGACGATACCACTTTTATCACCACAGTGGCGATATCACTTTTGGAACTACTTTCTTTTCCAATTAAGGAAATATATCTGCCTTACGAATGTTATTAAAACATGTATTTTCATACTCAAGCAAACTTCATTTTCTTCTTCTTCTGCTCCTTCTCTCTCTCTCTCTCTCTCTCTCTCTCTCTCTCTCTCAGGATAAAACTATCTTAAAATGTGTCAAGACTGTAAACCCTCTAGTACATATTTATTTTATTATCAAGAAATGCCTAAAAACGAAATGCCCCAAAAAGTAGCCTTAAAGAATTAATGTTTTTATAATTAGTTTTCCACATAAATCACGCAAATTGTCAGTGACTGATCTTACATGACTTGTTACTATTCGACATTCTCTGTCACCCATACAGTATCGTATACATGTTATACTCACAATCATTAAAATAGTTTGTTTAACGATGTTACGCTCTGAAGTCTGTCGGATACGACCGATCTGTGATGTTTTAACAGTATACCCACCCCACAATGCTTACTGTATCAATCCGCGCTAGATATGTGTTAGCAAAAAAAAACTCTCTTCATTTTCTTATGAAAATATGCTTTAATTTGCAAAATACACAACTTGAAACATTATATGTACAAGCTAATTTGTAAAAAGTCGCTGTCTTAAAATTATTGTAAACTTGCGAAACGTCTTTTTATCTATGCAGTACTGCAGCCTTTAATCGGATTGCCACATAAAAGAGAAACAAATCCATGCAAATCAACGGATTTTGCCTTATAAAACATATATAATAAAAAGAACATCTACATTTTCTTGAGTATATATAAGGAAATATTTCACTATCAAAGTGGAAACATTTTATACTGTCACTCGTGATTCGCAACTCGTGACAACACAATGTTTCCACTTCACTCGTGAAATATTTCCTTATATCTACTCCAAGAATGTAGATATCCTCTATATATTGCATTTCTGCAAATAGTTGCAATTGAATGAAATGATTGGAATTTTTTAATTCAAGGGATCCAATCCGACAAAGTAAATAAATATAATAATATTGCCTAGTACTAAAACTGTTAATTATTTCAATTTAATGTCAACAATTTTAATTGACCAGGGAGAGAAAAAAGCCCGAATATGACCAACCTAATGCAAGACGGAAGATTTTCTGATAAAATAATTAATAATAAATTTAGATGAGAAGAAAATTTAGAGATTAAAATGTTTTCTAGATTTAATGTCAACAATTTTAATTGAGCATGCAGACATTAATATAAGTAATCTGCGGTGCAGACATTAACGCGTCGAGTATGGGGCTTCTTTCCTACTCGACGCACTAATAGTTTGCAAACAAGTGAATCCCCAAAATGCGTGTTAACACGCAGATTAGGGGTAAAATCTTCTCAGGTGGTTTTAATCCACTACGGGTAGTCGATGTACATGGTCGATTGACCGATAAACAACATTATGATCAATCGTCCAATGATCAAATAATATATATGATCGATAGTTTATTATACACCAACCAATTTTCTACCCAAGAAAGAGCCAGAATTTTACCGTCATTTCGTACAAGCAGGAAAACGATACTATCGTTTTCAAAACCCGTATCACCATACTCTCAAACGAGGCTGAGACTACTTTATCCTCGAGATTTCCTGGTGACAACAGCAGCGCCCCTAGCGATGGAATGCCAACACTAGCAGTAAACAAAGCTCTCACAGCGACGTTAGTTAAGAAATCTTGCGTTATATGTAAAATATCTGAAAGGTCTAAACCATGTTTTTGTCACAACAACAATAAAAAAGCATTTTCCCTTTATTTTGAAGTAGTAAAATATTGCCAAAATGTTCGTCTGAAACAAGATCATATTCGGAAATCGTGTACCAAAACATTACAGTTGTACAGTACAACCCATTTACGGAAATTCACAAATGGTAACGTTAGTGAGTTTCACACATAATGGATGAATTTGAAATTATAAATGAGTAATATTCTCTGCAACAAATCTGTACCATCAAGTTCCAACAATTTCTCCAATCCTGTTGTAAATAACTGTAAAAATAATGTTGTCCTTCCCGTGTCAAGTTCCCATCGGCGCCTCTCACAATGTCAAGCCAGAAACAGTTCAACCGCATTTACTCTGGCCTCTGAAAGAAACTTCCAGTCATTCAGCTGGTGAAAACTTCCGTGATGCAAACTTTCAGAACTGCACAATAACTGTAAATCACATATATGAGTAGTCTGTCCTCAAGCGTCGAATAATTCGTGTTATTGACAGTGATGGTAGTCAAACTGAGGGAGGGTTGTTTCACAAACTTCATTCATAAAACTAGTATTCATGCGCATGTCAGCCTTTCAAAAAGTAATTCGGTTTATGCTTTAAGATGAAGTTCGTATTATAGAGATTGAAATGTTTAGCAATTTCTTGTGTTTTTCAACTACATAAGTTTTATTCAATTATCTGAAAATTGAAAGGTATGTAACAAAAATATCATTATCACAGTAATGCGATTTTGATTGCTAGATCACGTCTCGTTGTCAGCATAAAAATCCGGATCATGACTCGACGCTTCGCGTCTCTTAATGATCGGGATTTTCTAATGCTGACAACTCGAAGTGATCTAGCAATCAAGATCGCGTTACTGTGATAATACTATATATATATATGGCTGTGATCAAACGTCCTATGATCAACAGGTCTGTGCTCAAACGTCCTATGATCAACAGGTGTGTGATCAAACGTCCGCAAATCCATTTACTGGTTTTGAAATATTTTCTTATATAAAATAAGGACTTTTTCTCATCATGGGAAACAAATTCTTTACATGAAAATTATTCTGAAAGTAATAAGAAGATAACGGTGATTACTGTTTTTAAAATACGTAGACCTCGCCATGATAAGGATTAGAAATTCTTTTTATAAATATTACAGAAAAGAAGGAAAGGAAATAAAATTAAAAACAATATTATTGATGGCACAAAAACCAACTGTACTCCAAATATTGACAGCAAGATATTACTTCTAACTGCTGGCTAAATTATAATATAACAGCGGTGTTTGGAATATGATATAACATTGAAGGTAGGATCAGAGTTAGACCGAATGATATAGACGGCTTTGTCTAATCGTGAGATATTTGACTCATGTCTTTTGACCTTAATATATAACTTTTAACAAAATAAAAAGCAACCGGTCTTGCCGTTTATACTTTTAATCTATAAAGATTTGAGCTTTTAACATGGATGAGACAATTTACAAATAAAATGTATGCTATGCGGCATTTTCTCTTGGTTTGAACTAAATACGAACTAGCTTTTAATGCAATATGTAACGAGGTCAACTGACCTGTCATACTGATCCAATCATGGAAGGCAAAATTACGTATGCTTAGGGTTAAGAAGAAATATAGTTTATTTAATGTATTAAAAGCAATAAAATAGTCAACCTCTATAATGGATTGAAATTATACAAGTACATTTTTATTTCACTTCACGATAACATATACTTGCAATGTTCAGCAGAGATTAAACCTTTCAGCTTAATTCGTCACTGCCATTCACTGCTCATGTAGCGCTATGTCCCAGTCAGTCATGAAGGTCCTGATAGATCTGTCAATTCAGTTGCTGGGTGCTCTGTACTTCACACATACACTGTAATCAATGGCTTAGCGAAATCGTATAAGAGTATACAAATCTAAATAAAAAAATGTTCCGACTAAAAATAAATTTTTAAAGAACCATGTAAAACCTGATCAGTCCGTTAAATAATAGTATTACTGTCGTAATAATTATTCTGAGTTCTTATCACAAGCTCAACAGTAATACAACTTATTTGTTTTTTCACAGTGATTTCAGATCCGCAAAACAACGTATTGTGATCGCGTCGGGATATTGTTAGATCTTTCGATCCTGGTATGAAAGTAATAAAACAATTGTGGGCTTTGTTACACTCCATACGTTGTTTTATTGAGCTGTAAAATATAGAGACTGTCGTCCGCTTCGCGTCCGCCAATATTATATTTTATAGCTCGTTAAAACAATGTATTGAACTCAGCAAAAGCTGATAATTGTATACCGTGAGTACTCACGTATAAGTGGCATCTAACTGCAAACAACAGAGATC
This sequence comes from Margaritifera margaritifera, assembly GCA_029931535.1. NCBI lineage: Eukaryota > Metazoa > Mollusca > Bivalvia > Unionida > Margaritiferidae > Margaritifera > Margaritifera margaritifera. Next base: position 3,602,051 of record JAQPZY010001553.1, read on the forward strand.
CTGTTGTGCCCTCGCATAATGCGCAGATAGATCAGGGTCTATGTTGTTTATTGTACTGATTACTATAACAAACTGCACATACCCAGATCTGCAGGCGCATTATGCAACGGCAGATCTGGGTCTATGCCGTTTGCAGCTGGACTAGACTTATAAGCGAGTACAGACAGTTATATTCAGCTTTGAAAGATAGCCGAAATTCCAAAGACTAGAATTTCCAGACATTGACTGTTTTTAATCCAAAGACCACTTATCTGGCTACCATGGGATAATGACTGACTGATTTAAATTGGCATATATATGTTTGCTTTCCTGGAGATCTTTTTGCCAAATAGGAAATATCAAATTAGCACCTTGTTCTAAAGATAGATAGAATTAGATATTTTGGGAAATAGGAGTTCTCTATATTGTTGATGCAGAAATAAACGCAGCTCAACTTGATCATAAGGTTACGTTTTAACCAAAGGAAGTCCTCGTTACATTTGCAAATTGCAGTTGCAATCATATGTAGTATAATACACAGACACAAAAAAGAGGTTAATTAGGTCAATACAGATTCTCGTGTCATAAGATGCAGCAATTGTTCCAAAGAAGAGAAGAAACATACAATATACTGCAAAACTTTCCAAAATGAAGTAAGCTTATGATAGAAACGTGTATAAAAAATGATTCAAAGAAGCTATTTGACAAAGTTAGAGAACTTTCCGGGTACACAGATCCTTTTCGCAGAAACATTAAAAAAAATTAAAACATAACTATCATCACATGCACTCACAAAAAACGACGCACAAAGACAGTCTGGGGCATTGAACTCTAAATGAAGTGGTTTCATTGTATAGAGGAGCTTAAGTATATCAGAATGGGAGGAAACTTTGAACAAAGTAGATATATCCTATTTTTTCAAGATTATATTTCAGAAATAGAAGATATAGTTAATGTTCACTTTGCGTTTCTAGATTTGAAGCTTATAGCAGCAGAATTCGCTGTCAACAGAAGAATAAATTGCTTCCTGCACATATATCAAGATGAGTTACATAATCGTTCTAAATATTCTCATTGGCGAATGAGAGGTCGCGGATTGCATCTAAGAATGCCTTTCTCGTTTTTTATGCTTCAGAAGTGAGAAGGTTAATTAAACGTATGTACATATAACGAGATCACGATATATATCATTGTTCTTTGAGTCAGACGAGAAAATAAGCATTAGCTGATTATTCATATAATTTTATAACACCCTTAAACAATACTTGTCTACGGTATACGTTTGATAAATTTCCTTTTCTTGCTGTGCTGCAGAACTCCAACTCTATTTGACACATACAATAATACATAAAAAGATCTAGTGCGTACGTCCTAAATCAAAGAATATACTCAACGTCTCGATGTGTACAGCCTAAGCTATTTGTAGTCTTTCCCACTTCCTTCTTCCTGGATAAGAGCCACTACAATTAGCGCAAACTTGGACCCAGTTTTGCCACATTAGCACAGTGTACATGAAGAATTGATTGCACATGCTTGAAAATAATTACGTTTTATTGGTTCACATCCTATTTTGTTAACTATAAGGGCAAATATTCAAGTAATTAATTGAATTAATGCAACGATTTTTTTTGTAGATTAATAATTTCCGAGCACATGGAATACATTATCATTGATCACTGTTTTGTGACCGATCATGTCTGCTGATGTAAATCTGTATCGATATACACCCTATTATTATAGCAATAACTATAAATAATTACTTGTCTAAAGAAGGTATGTTTTTCACCCTCCACATATGGCTGCATAAAAGCAGGTTTCACTTTAAAGGAAAAAAACATTCAAGAGATTAGTTCTATTATTACTTCAGTACAGAGCAGTCAAAACATCAAAACGTTATTTAAAAACGATGTATATTTATAATTTTAAGATGCTCGTTTATATTTATGCATGATAAAAGAAAGTACTTCATACGTGGAAAAGTTTGACATCTTTAAAAAAATACTTTGAACGATATTAATTATATTTCTCTTGAAATGACTGGATGCTTCTAAAATGTAAACACACTCTCTGTACATAAGTATATTGAACGTATCCTGGTGGGCTCAAGATATCATCAAGGATGAAGACAATTTGATGTTATTGCTCTCAAACTTTGAGGATGATGCAGGATACATACAAGTCCGTTCATTCGATATATCGTAGTTTAGGTCAAGGTTCACCAAGGTCGGATTCAGTTAGCCCACATTGAAAGCAAGGGAAATACGTTATGTCAACACTATTTGATGTTACTGGCTGTAAACAGTTATACATTAATTTAAGCCGTTTTTATAAATATATACCTTAAATCAAATCCCATTATTGCGCTTATTGTAACCATTCAATGCTTTATGTGAGTTTATATATTAAACATCCTATCAAGATGGATTATTTAAAAAGTTGTAATTCAATCGAAGGTTCATGTCCCTCTTTTACTGATATTTGTACAAATTTAAATATTGAAAATCGAACAGATTGAATGTCATATACCGTATATACTCGCTTATCAGTCGAGTCCGATTGCAAACTGCACAGACCCAGATTTGCTGTCACATAATGCGCCGGCAGATCTGGGTCTATGCGGTTTGTTAGGAGTAATCAGTAGAACAAACACCATAGAAGACGTGTGGTAAAGTTGCGCATCTGCACCTTTCTACTCAAATCTATGCAGCAGTTTACAAAACCTACCCAGTTACATAAGTCAATAATATTAAATAAAGTGAGATTGTTTTGATATAGCTAAACACAACGAAATCTCTCCAGACCAAAAATCTCAGTAAACCGAAATCCTTTTGACACCGACAATTTAATTTGGTCCCGAAGGATATCGGTCTTGTGAGTTCTATTTGTACCTGTGATCGATCTCTAAAGGACAAATTATGACAAAAGCCATTTTTGACACACGAGATTTATCATAAATTATGTGCATTTTTGATAGGCTATAGACCTGCTTTTTAAAAAGATGCATCTGATTCTATGGAAAACACTTTTATCCTAAAAAAGGTAGGTATCTAAATGCAGCAGAACTCCAAAATTGCAGAAACAATGACAATTTTTAAGCACTTTGAATCAATGGAAAAGAACACATCTAATTTTTACACAGATTATGTACTAATCAAATACCTAAAATATACTTTTGGTTACGTTTTCGATTGGGTTCTTACCTGATAAAACAAAAAATGAACAATGAAAGCTTACGTATGAACACTTGTACAAATCGCCAATGATAGCTCGCAAACAACTAAAATATTTTTTTTAAATTCAATTATCTTTCGAAGGAAAGAAAAGTGATAAAAGACAATATTAGGTTTCATACACTGTGTCTGCTTTTGATCCAGTTTCAGTCTGATCACATGAAGTGCAGACATTTTGCACAATATGTGTTCAAAACCATTTTGATCGCTTTTTCTACAATTTCAAAGAAATGAAATGAATCCACCCAGATTTTGATAACGGTAGACGCATGTAGTGTCATAACGCTGTCTGGAAGTTGATACACCCGTATTTATTACTTATTTGCTCCTACAGGTTAGATTAAAACTGTGTATAACTAACATTTGGAGACAGTGATATTTTTTGAAATGTTGAAAGACGAATTAGTATGTGACCCCCTCTCCCCCTCCACATTCCGGTCAAACGTTGCAATACGATTCAGATTGTAAAAGGTCAATTTATGGTCCTCAACATTACTTGTTTGACATTTCCTTCTGTTTTTTTTTTAATTTTAATTTTGTTCATTTTTTTTACATGTGGAACTATTCATGCGAGACTACTCAAATCTTACTTTGATGATGGTGATGACAATGATGATGATGATAATAATAATAATGGTTGTGGTGGTGGTGGTGGTTGCATTGTGGCAAATAAATAAATAAATATAATTTAAGTGAAGAAATAAATTTATAACTGTTACTTGTTTAATCAGTCAGTTTATATGCATTTTTTTCATTGTCATTTTACAGTTGCTGAGAGCGTGAAGAACCTAATATATTGTGAGGTCAGGTTAAATAAAGAATAAAGAAAGAATTTGTGAATGAGCATATCCAGCCTGCAAGCTTAATCATTCTATATCGTTAAGTTAAATTTATTATGATTGTTATTATTTTAAAAAATTTAATTTAACCCTGATAACTTTGGTAATTTATGTGAGAAATTTTGGTCATAGAATATATTACTGCCCTTACAAAGATTTCTTCGTGCAGAAAATCCCTATCTTCAAATATATATTAAATGAAATATAAGACCCAGACGAGAAATTCGACGTTTTGGAAGAGTGTACATTTCTACACCAAATAGTCAAGTATGATGTATGTATAAACCCCATTGAGAAAGTCTTTGTCACACGTTTGGTCCATTTATGTCATTATAACCTGCCCTAAGCCATCCTCAGTTAATGTAAAAAGATTATGTATCTCTCATTATTTTTTTAAATATATCTTTTTGTTCATAACAAAGGTATATGTTTCGCCACTTTTACATTTACCAACGTTAAGCATGCATTATTTTCCATAAGGTCGCCAAAATATTGTACCAGTGAGGGGCACACAGATGTGAGTATGTAACGTTACCCCAGCTTGTCTTATAATGGCCACATTTAAATATCACAAATATAGTCAATCTGAATTACATAAAAAAACTTCCTCCATATATTTTTAAAACATATGACTAAATATGAATGCATACCTATTGCAAGTTATTGCCTCACTTATACTTCGCATATAAAATTCTCTTTTTTATTTTAATAAGCATATGTTAGTATTTATCATCAAAAAGTCACCTACCCCAATTGGAACCGTCCATACTCGCTTAACAGTCGAGTCCAACTATAAGCTGCACTTACAAAGATCTGCCGTCGCATAATGCGCCGGCAGATCTGGGACTATGCAGTTTGTTAGGAGTAATCATTAGAATAAACAACATAGACCCTGATCTGCCAGCGCATTAGGTCTTTGTTGTTTGCAGTTGTACTCGACTTGTACGCGAGTATATACGGTATATCTCATGATTAATACACATGTTCTATGTTTCTTGATTTATTTACTTTGATATTGCGTCACAAGTGCTTGTTCACCAGCATACCTTTGAGCGCGCAAGTATTGTTTGCATTCGACTGAGTCAAACTTGTTGAAGCTCTTGTTTTTTTATAATTAAAGATTTTTGTCTACTGGCATTATGAGTTGACACCGGGCGGACCAAATTATTTCTATAATACATTCATCACATCGGGACATAATGGGTTTTATTACTTTCGTCTTTAGTTCAAGAGAATGCAAAGATCAGAGGAAATACATTATATGTGCGAGAGAATATGATTACATAAAGTTGTACGAATCTTTAATTAAAATACTTGCATTCTTCCTCTTATAATGAAAGAAATATAACGCGTGCCACAGAAGTCCACTCCCCTTCCAGCATTTTTCACACGCATTATGTGCGTGCATTGCATTTATTCGAGCTTTGTCAAACGTTGGGTTAATTTGTATGGTTCACGTGAGAGAAAAAATACAATTTACTTTGGCAGGAATATTGACAAGCAAATATTTATACACATTAGGACTGTGTATGCCTCCGTCATTAGAAGTTTGTGTCTGAATGTATGTATGTATGTATGTATGTATGTATGTATGTATGTATGTATGTATGTATGTATGTATGTATGTATGTATGTATGTATGTATGTATGTATGTATGAACAAAGATTAATGAAATAATGGATAATTGATTGAACTGAAGTCTATTTAACTACAAAGTATAGCAATTAAGATTGACTATTACAGTTTATAAAATGCCTGATTTATATGTACATATTTATTAAATTGATTTATGCTGATCAATTTCATTCTTCCTTATGACATCATAAAACAAATAGGCAATATAAAATGAATTACTATTTCGACATTAGTTGAAGAATTAAATCAGATTCACGAGGATTTTTTTTTCTCTCAACATACATGTACTTTCAGATTCGCGTAATATATGAAATGTGCGATCGGTATTATAGAGACGACTGCTTGTGTTTTCTTCTGATATTGAACCTGACTAAAGGTAAAACAATTTTGAAAGAACGAAAGAGATTTTGCAAAGAGGGTTTTGAACCTACCTGAGCAGTTTTTTATAGCAATGTACTGGATAAGTAATTTAGTTTGCTGCACACGTGTCATAGCAGGGAACATGCTCTCACGTTGTTTTATTTATGTTCTTGGATATAAGTTTGATTTACTTCGTTCCTGAAGTTAGAATATGCAGGACAAATATACATAAATAAACAAAGATAGTTTTTGGTTTCAAAGCGAGAGACAGCGATTTAATCTATGGCCAACAAAATTTGCGACAATAAACGTTTGAAAACAAACGATACTTTCAATTCAAGGCATATAAGGCATTCTAAAGAGCTGTAAAACAATAAAGGTACAATCTGCAAGCAATCTCTCTCTTGCTTAACTAACTACATACAACTGAATACCTCGCGACTGAGACAATGTGCTTTCATCTGATCTCCTTTTGGTGCAGAATAAATTGTAAGCAGTATCGGTCTTATCTTGGAATCTAACTGCACATGGTAATTTCACGTCACCTGCTGAGTATGATGCATCATTAACAAATAAATCTAACACTTCCGACGAAGATCATATCAATTACTTTTTAAAATAAATATCCATTTATATTTGTCTCCCTTTTATGACCAGAGTTGGTGTCCCGACACAAGCGCGCAAGACAAAAGCGCGCCGATAAAAGAGCGCAGCTTAAATCCCCCGACAAAAACGCCGTTGGTTTTTTTTTTGGTTTAACATAGACATCTCCTGGAGGGTCTTCTTTTTCGGAGACTTCTACGGACTTCCCGACCGTACATCAAGACACGCTTTAATCATCCTTGTCTTTCGATATAAATACGTCTCTTCCATATCGCGGTCCCTGTGATCTTCGTGATGGCCCATGAAGCTTTTACATACATGGGATAGTCTGGGTCAAACAACATCCCCGATACAATAGTCGATGACTCAACGCTAGTCCACATCTTTTGTTTCTTCTTCTGGAGTGGTCTTGGAGAAAACCGGTGAAGCTCTACGAGACAAGCGGTCGTATATATACCCTATGATCGGATTGAAATGAATTGAAATGAACTACCAATCCAAGCGCGCGTTACAAGTGGGTAGGTTTTTCTTCCAATGGGAAGAGAGCGGGGTATGACGTCATCTGGAGTATAAAGCATTCACAGCGTTCGTAGGGTTTTACCTTGAGCACCCGAATGGAGACCGCAAAGACTACTATGTATTGGAGTGAGCCTGCAACGACGACCAATGCCGTAGTGAACTTCCAACCGGAAGATTTTGTAGATTTTCTCTCTTCTTCTCAAGAATTTGTACCTGAAACTATCACGACTTCTGCTATGCCACCAGCCTCTTTGCCTGTCATCGAGGATTTTAAAAAGAGGCAACAAGAAGAAATGGAAAAATTTGTACAGCGACAGAGAGAAGCTGAAGAAGTGTTTCTTCAGCAAGAAGAGGAAAGAAGAAAGCAAGAGAAAGAAATAAGAAAGTTAGAAGAGGAGAAGAGTAAAGCACAGAAAGAAGAGAGCAATGAAGATAAAACGGTGAGTCTACTACAAGACATTTTAGCAGAGTTAAAGCATTTGAGAAACCTGTATCAATATTCTTTAACTCAACCTAAGAGAAAAAGACCATCACGGGCCAAACATGCTAAACACATCACTACTAGTGAGATGCTACCACCACCACTACCATCACCATTACCATTCACTACTACTACTACCACCAAAGCAGCAGCATCAGCATGAGGAGGAATAGGACTTGGTAGTGGAAAAGGATTGAGACAGTTGAAGCTGATCATGTTCAGTCCATAAGTTTGTTTAAGAAAACAAACACCCCAACGGTCCTTTTCAGGGTCACCCAGATCTCTAGAAAAGATGATCATTCAATTTGCCAAGAAAAACTTTAAAAATCCCATTCTTTGGTTTTTGTGTAAGAGTGAGTGAGTGCGTGCGTGCGTCCATACTCTAAACAAAAAACACAAAGACACTTACTTTTCCATTCTGGTCTATTCTCTTTTTTTTTTACAATGAACATCACAATACACTCCAAAAAAGTTCATTGTTGACTGTTTGTCTCTCTTGTTCTTCTTGAATTTCTTCACAGGGATCAAGGGCTCTTCTTCCTCATTGTCTTCCAGTCGTCTAGCTTTCTTTCTTTTCTTGACGATAGGTTCTTCTGGGACTGAAGATCCTTCGGCTTCATCCCTTTCTGGTAGGTTTTCTTGTTTCTGAGGACACTCCGAAGACCAATGTCCTTTTTCATGACAATGATAACAAGTATCTTTCCCTTTATCTCTGTTTTCTTTTCCTTGACGTTGTGGACATTCTGGAGCCCAATGTCCTTTCTCTTGGCAGATATAACAAGTATCTTGACTTTTATCTCGAGAGGTAGAGGAGGAGTAGTCCTTAGTCTTAGTGGTGTACTTTCGAAGGACTGTCTGCAAATCTCTAACTAGAAAGGCAATCTGTTTTCTTGACTCTTCCATCTTTACAGTTTGAAAGTTCAATCACAAAATACTGATTCTGAGGGTAAGAAGGTCTCTCTATATATAGTCTCCTGTGTGAAACTCCATCAGATCTAAGTCAGACTTCAAGATGAAAAGATCACGCCCAATCCATGAGAAACCAGAAGAAACGAAGAGGCCACGGCGACGAAGACTTGCCGTTCCCCCTGAAACACCGCTCGCTGAACTGCTAGCTCAAGTCCATGCTAGCGATTTCGAAGAAGAGATGAGTGAGCCTGAAACCAAAACCCAGCCCAAAGAATCCACCACCACCAGAACCCCTGACCAAAAAAAGACCTACATCCGTGGCTCCCGAAAATTACTATCGGATTCGGGAGACCCAAAAAATAACCTCTAGAAAATTTAGAACCACGGCATACACTCACACGGTCTACTTTAAAGACTTCAAGTCCGAAGTACCTCCCGAGAAAGCTGCCGGGTTCATTACCGATTTGTGGGGTTCTGTGTTACAGAACTTGAAACGACAATGCGGAGCCAAAGAGAACGATCGATTGAGACTGGCCATTCATCACGACAGTTTGAAGTCCCCTGTCTGGATCGAGTTCAGCACCCCGGCAGAATTAACACCAGCCAAAGTCATCACCAAAATAGAACACGTTCAACAATCCAACGAAAAGTTTACCATCACGGATGGAAAGGCCACACTTTACATGACTCACGTTTCTCCTCCTCGAGGGAGCGGACAAAGCAGGAAAGCGTTACTGGTGGTCGACCTTCGCAGTACCAAATTCAGTGTCGTCCAAATCGACAATACACAAGACCAGATGTGCTTGGCTTGGGCCATCGTGGTGGGGCGAACGCATGCCAACAAGAACGAAAGCGCAGAATGGAAAAGAGCCTGGAATAGAATTCGAAAGGCGGACAGAGTCCAACAACGAAACGAAGCAGAACTCCTGTTACGACAAGCAGGCATCCCCAAAGAGACCGTGTGTGGCATTTCTGAAATGCAACAACTTCAAGACGTCTTGGCTCCTGGCTACACTTTGAAAGTACACCCTCAAGAAGTACGCGGAGATCTGCTGTTTCGAGGCCCCGATTTTCCCGAAGGAAAATACATTCACGTGTATTACCACCAAGAACATTTCGATGCCATCACCAGTATCACCGGATTTCTGGGACACTCTTACTACTGCGAGAAATGTGACCAAGGATTTAATAATCGGGAGCGACACACTCATTGCGGTCAGAGATGTCGGGGCTGTTTAGCAGCCAAACCATGCCTTCCTGAACAACACGTCCATTGTGAGACGTGTCGACAAACTTTTGTCAGTCCCTCTTGTTACGAACAACATCGCAGGACACAAGGACACCAAAAAAAATGTGCTTGCGACTTATTGAAATTGTGTTCCACGTGTGGAAACCTGATTCAAACCAACGACCCCAAGAAACACATTTGTGCCGGAAAGAAAAGATGCCGCTTTCGCGAGCAGATGGTGGATTATGATCATCAATGTTTCATGCAAAAGTACGATAGTACACTAAAGAAAGAATTAAAGAGGAATCAGAACAAGAACCAAGTGGATTTCATCTTTTTTGATTTTGAATGCATGCAAGAAACGGGCATTCACATTCCCAATTTCTGCGTGGCTCATCGGGCTTGTGAGAAGTGCATCCAAGAATCTATCCACTTTCACTGTCCTCATTGTAGTAGGATTCCAGAAGGACGCGAAAAAATCTTTCTCGGTGCCAACACTTTGCCCGAGTTTGCTGAATGGATTTTAGACCCCACCGACGAGACTTGGAGTGAAGTGGACATTCAACGTTACGGAGACTGTCATCGCTATGCGACCGTCATAGCTAGCAATTTCTCGGGATACGATGGACAGTTTTTGTTAAATTATTATTTTCGACAAGATACCGAACACCCTAAAGTCACCATGAACGGAATCAAACTCATCTACATGAAAGTGGGACAAGTGCAGTTCAAAGATTCCATGAGTTATTTAGCCATGCCTTTGAGTCGAATGCCTAAAACATTTGGCATGACAGAAATCGCCAAAGGATATTTTCCCCACTTCTTCAATACGGAAGCCAATCAACATGCCGTGCTACCGCATTTGCCTGACGTGGACTGATACGTCCATCCCGATGGAATGCGACCCGAACAGCGAGAAGCCTTTCACGCTTGGTACCGCACTCACCAGTCAGAACCGTTTGACTTCCAAGAAGAGATGCTCAAGTACTGTCGATCCGATGTGGACATTTTGCGCCGTTGCTGTGGAAATTTTCGAGAGTTTTTTCTAGATCACGGAGACATCGATCCTTTGAAAGAAGCGGCCACTCTACCTAAAGAATGTGCCTTAGTGTACACCAGAAAATTCATGCCCAAGAACGAAGTAGCCATAATAGACTCCAACACGTCTCTCTTTACCAGTCGTCAATATTCGGCCAAAGCTTTGCGTTGGTTTCAGTACTTGTGCCAAAAAGAAGACAAATGGATACAACATGCCAGAAACGGAGGAGGAGAAAAGAAGATTGGATCTTATTCCGTGGATGGTTGGGATTTAGAAAACCCGCACACGGTGTACGAATTTCAGGTTTGCTTGTTTCACGGATGCCCTACCTGTTTTCCCAAACGAAACCTGAAAAGTCCTTATTCAGACTCTACCATGGAACAGTTGTACGAACGCACTTACCAACGACGACTCCACTTAGAAAGTCAAGGATACCAAGTGGTAGAAATGTGGGAGCACGAGTAGGGTCGACGTTTGAAAACCGATCCTGAATTTAGGAGCATCACCGAAAGTTACGACGTGACCACGATCGAACCTTTGGATCCACGCCACAGTTTATTTGGAGGACGAACCAATGCCATTCGATTGCCGTACGACGTAGACGAATCAAAAGGAGAAGAAATCAAGTACATCGACGTGTGTTCGTTGTATCCTTGGGTGTGCAAATACAAACGATTTCCGACATGACACCCTGAAATCGTGACAGAACACATCGACGTGGAACACATTCGTCAATACGAAGGATTGATCAAATGTAAAGTCTTACCCCCGACCAACTTGTTCCATCCTATCTTACCTCATCATTGCCAAGGAAAACCGATGTTTCCTTTATGTGCCGAAACGTGCAACAAAGATCACCCCTGTCACCACTCGGAGGAAGAACGCGCTTTGACAGGAACGTTGGTCAGTGCCGAATTGTTTCTGGCTCTGGATCGTGGATACCGTTTGATGAAAGTGTACGAAATCTGGCACTTTCCAACCACAGCACAATACCAAAATGACGACGCCTCGAATCCAGGCATTTTCTCGGGGTACGTCAACCAGTTTTTAAAACTCAAACAAGAAGCCAGCGGCTATCCCTCGTGGTGTCAGACTCCCGAAGACCAAGTGCGATTCAAAGAAGAATACCGTGACATCGAAGGCATCACTTTTGGAAGACGTAGAAAAAAAAACGACGGAAGAAGATCGTTTGCCAAAGTCATGCTCAATTGCTTGTGGGGAAAAATGGCACAACGTACGATCTTACCCAAGACGGAATTCTTGACCGATCCCTATAAGTACTTTCAACTGGTGGACAACACAAGTGTACTAGTCAAACAGGTAGAAATCGTCCGTGATGATTTGATCTATGTCAATTTCGAAGAAGAAAGCAAGTTTGTAAAGCCCGACGACTTTAGCAACGTGGTCATTGCAGCTTACGTGACCGCTCATGCTCGCTTGAAGTTGTACGACGAAGCTTTAGAAGTCTTGGGAGATCGTGTCCAGTACTTTGACACCGACAGTTGTATCTAGATCCATCGGCCCGGTTGCCCACACCCTACCATCCAAGGAGATCGTTTAGGAGCCTGGACGGACGAGCACCCTCAAGACACCATCCTGAGTTTTGCCAGCGGCGGCCCAAAAAATTACGGCTACCAATACCGAGACCGAGAAGGCAAACTTCACACCGAATGTAAAGTCAAAGGATTGACCGAGACCTATCGAAACAGCCTAGTGGTTAACTTTGAGGTTTTGAAAAATGCTTTGCTGTCTGGACAAGTGGAAGACTTTCGAGTGCAAACGTTAGAACCTCACAAGATCGTACGGTTACCCAATCACCAAATTATCACTCGCCCTGAAGGAAAAGTTTACCAAATCGTGTACCAGAAACGAGTGAGACTTCCAGACCACACCACTTTGCCTTACGGACACGCCGATCTGCAGTATAAAAAAGGGACCACTTCCAAGCCAAACAATTCATTGTGACTTCCAAGGTGTACCGAGCAAGAAGAAGAAAAAAGATGAGTGCGAATTTCACCTCTACTGTGAACTCCAAAGGCCATCACGACCTGGAGTGCGATGCAGTGCCATGCGACGAGACGGATGCCGCACGCTTGGATATCAGCGATGCAGCACGACCTTACCGTCCTTCTAGCGATGCAGGACGCCCTTTCTTTTTTATTGGGAATACTAAACGTGTCTGTGAATGCCATCCCTACAGGGGTAAAGAATTGACGATACCTGTGGCTTTGACTGGCTATTCCAAGTTTGAAAAGCGACTCCAGACGTTCAAAGACAAGTGGCCTAAATATCTCCTAAAAGCAACTACTCCCAAAGCTTTAGCCAGATCTGGATTTATCTATTTGGTAGAAGGAGATAAAGTTCAGTGTTTCAGTTGCGGTGTGAGACTTCACTAATGGGAACCTAACGACTCGGCTTACATCGAACAGGCTAGATGGTCTCCGCACTGTCACTACTTGCCTTTAGTTGCCTCAGAAGAGTACAAGTACGATGAGCCAGATGCCAGGAAGTAACAGGTCGGATGATACTTTACAAGAATACATTCGTGGTTTACCTTTGGAGCTGCGAGAACTCATTTACCAGTATTTTGTCACCAACAAGCCTAGTTTAGAAGCCCGCATTCGTGGTTTGCCTTTGGAGCTGCGAGTACGTATTTACAGAGAGTTTGTCAAGATACAAGTGAAACGCAAACTCAAAGTTATTTCTCGATTTTTAAGCTATGCCTACTTTCAAACTGTCAGAAGAGTGATTCTGGGGAAAACCTTTCATAGTAGAATCCCGGGAGTAGTCTATCACAAAAGATCATAACCTTGGGAACCGGGATATAAAAACCCACCATGACAGGACTGTGGCCTACACTTGTGAAACATATTCCGTGGAAGGAAGTCAACGATCGTGTTCAGACCTTAGAATTGAATTTTGGACGCTATGCGGTGTGTGTGTTAGTGACTGCATTTCTTGGATTTCGTTTTCCAGGACATTCGTTGTGGACTATTTTGGAGGAACAGTGTTGTTGGCGAACTAACCAAAAAAAACATGACCATTCATGCTTTATCGGCACACGAAAGACATATTGTACTCAAAGTGTTGAGACTGGTGACGAACACGAGTGGTGTACCTCCGTGTGAAGAAGACATTAGTAAAACTTTATCTACCCTTCACACGTTTCAAGAAGTGTGCATTGCTAGTTGGTTACACCAACGACTTTACGATTGGAAAGATGTACTTGACTGGAAAAGTATTGGTTTCGATGCTTGGCTACAAGAAGTGGCACAGTTTGCCAAAGATCTGGCACGTCACTAATTTTCCAAAAGTGAAATGGGAACCTAAGTCAAAAATGACCTTAGAAACAGTCATGGAAGAACCTGACACAGAGAAAGACCAAACCGTTGCCGTCCAAATACAACCCCCTGAGGAACACACCCCCTACTTTCCGTCAGAGACATTTCATTCTTCTACCACCACCACCACAGAGACCAGAATACCACCAGTGCCTGTACACTCCATTCCCAGGACAGTGTTTTGTTCTTGTTGTACATTGACTTGTTTGTGCAGAACTTTAATTCTTTTAGTGGTAGCCTTAATATTGTACCTGACCATTTTTGCGGTCTGCGTTTTTGTCCTTCATGACTTGTAAAATATGTTTTGTTGTGTTGTTTTATAAAAAAAATAAACGTGTATGAAACGTATAAAATGTCTTGTGTCTTTTGTCTTCTTCTCAAAATTCTTCCTACCTCAGTCATGGCTACATCTTCTTCCTCTGCCTCTGCTTCCTCTGTGGTCAAAGTGATCGACGAAAAGTTAGATCGTCCCAGTTGGGAAGCTTTGTATCTGCGCCATCCATTTAACATGTTGATTGCTGGACCGAGTGGTTCAGGTAAAACCGAATTTGTCAAACGTTTGATCGAACACAAATCTCATCTGTTCGATCGTCCACCTCAACGCATCGTGTGGTGTTACAAAGAGTGGCAACCGTCTTACACCTTACTTCGTGAAAGTCAAGGAGAAACCATTTCGTTTGTGGAAGGCATCCCTCGCGAAGACGATGGGATCGTGTCTGACGTGAGTCAAACACATCTGGTCATCTTCGACGACATGTTAGGAGAAGACGAAGAAGAAATTAAACTTTGGTTTACACGAAAAGGACACCATCGGAATCCCAGCATCATTTACATAACTCAAAATTTATTTCAACAAAGTAAACCCCATCGTACCATCAGTCTCAACGTTCATTACGTGGTGTTGTTTAAAAGCCCCAGAGACAAATCTCAAGTGGAAGTGTTAGCCAAACAGTTAGGCACTCCTTGGCTGAATTATGCGTACGACGATGCCACTCAAACACCTCATGGGTATTTACTCATCGACTTAAAACCTACCAATCCCAACTATTTGAGATTTCGTACCCAATTGTTTCACCATTGGTGTCAAGAAGGAGGTCCCGTCATTTACATGTCCCCTTCAGCCACTCTCTGAAAAAACTATAAAAACAACCCCCAAGTCATTTTCTGTCTCACAGTCTTCGAGATGACTTCCTTTCAATCTCATCCTCCTGCTAAATTGATTCGTGCTTTGTATGGCATCAGTCGCGAAAAAAATGCACAAGTCCGTGCCCATTTGTTAGAAGCTAGTCTCAAAGAAGTGTTACGATGGTTTACTTTGACGGCACGTCAATTACTGCAAGGTATCATTCACATCCCTCATCAAACTCAACGTTTTTTTCAAAAACATAAAGGGGCGTTGTCACAACTGGCCGATCCTAGAATCGATACACGGACTAAAAAACAAATTATTTTAACCCCTGGAGGTAGCGGTTCTTTAGGAGGGGTCATGATTCGTTCACTTTTGAAATGGGATCCTAATGCCCAAGCCAAAAAACCAAAAACCAAAAAGAAAACCCCCAAGAAGAAAAGCCCTAAGAAGAAAGTCCCCAAAAAGAAGAAGAAAAGCCCTGCCCAGAAAAGAACCACCACCACTACGACCCGCAAGAGAGGTACCGCTGCCAGGACGCAAACGTACACCCGCAAGCCACGACCACCAGCAGTGACGAGGTCTCCTTCTCCTGAGTACACATCGTCTTCACCTCCCTTCGTGATGATGCCTGCCAAACCGGACTTAAGATCCGTGTTTCCTAATTTGATGCAAAAATGGAAACCCATTTCGAAAGTCACCACTTCGGGACCCTCGACTTCGGCTGATCTGGCCACGGCAGCTGCCACTAAAAAAGTACCCGCCCCTAGAACCAAAGTCCAAGAGAGAACCGGCGTGTTACAAAGTTTAGTGGATTTATCCAAAGAAGAATTGAGACGATTCCGTTGAAAACACCTCAACGTCGAGTGAGGCCTGTCATGAAGTTGGTACGTCGTGCAGACAATGAGTGGAGACGTGTTTCAGTATAAAATAGAAGTGTGACCTGCCAGAGACTTCAGACTTACTCCTGACCTCCAAGATGACCCCAAAACGTGCACACCCCCACCAAAAGAAGAAAAAAGGACTTCCACCTCGTCTGGCGAAACATTGGGACGTCTTGTCTGTCCTGACCAAATCCAATCCTCCCATGCGAAAACAACTCATTCAAACAACCCCCAAAGAAATCATCGATACCGTGTGTGAATGTTGTTTGAACGTCTTGAAAGGAACGGTACCTTTGTCCAAGATACAGAAACAGAAATTGGGCAAACATCGGAACGTTCCTCACCAAAATGGTGAAAAAGAAAATACCTCTTCAACAAAAGAGAAACATGTTGGTGCAACGAGGAGGATTTCTACCCATGCTGATAGGACCGTTGTTAAAAATAGCGGCTCTTTTGTTAGGAACGATTGCTGGACCACTTTTAGGAGGAGTCATGCGATAAAAAAAAAAAAGATAAAAAGGACACCCTTTTCTGGAAAGACGACACATTTGTACCTTTGGATGTCATGGAAGGACGAAAACTGACTTTAGTGCCTTACAAACGATGGATGGAATTCCATCGTTGGAACGAACAACGGATACCTCATTTACCTCCTAATCCCAATCTCCAAGAAATGTCACAGTTACAACAAGAATTACAAGCGCTGATGGATCGAAGCGATTTGTCAGAAACAGAAAAACCCCAACGGTACGGTCAACTCTTGCAACGTCTACAACTCTTTCACCAGAAAGCTGTAGACGAAACAGCTCCACCCACTCTGAGAGATTTCAAAGCCTTGATGAAAAGCGAACCTAAAGTCACCACCACCACTAAAACAGACACCGCCACGGGGATGTCAGAAGAAGACGAGCCCCGAGAAGTGTTTCAAACTCCGTCTGCTGGCATACCTAGTCAAATTTCAGCTTCCTTGTTGACACCCTCTCCTACCCCTCATCGAGAAGCCATGAAAGCTTGGGTTCATAAGAGGATGTCCACTCCTTCTGCAGCAGAAGAAAAAAAGAAAGACAGCAAGACTGAAGTGAAAAAAAAGACACCAAGACGAAACCTGCCATCACCCCTTCTTCACTGCCCACTCCTGTGGTTCGTCGAACGCGTCAAGCCGCTTCGTCCAAACCTTACGACACTCAAAGTAGTAGCATCGAACAGTGGGTAACTTATTGAGGAGTCATGGAGAAACTTTTAGCCACCATTTACTACAATCCTGGCCATGCTGCTGGTTACGGAGGAGTTCAAAAATTGTATCGAGCTGCTAAAAGTAAATTGAAAAGTGTACGTTTGCCAGAACTACGACGAAGGTTACAAGAACAATCGACGTGACGTACACGTTACACAAACCCATTTGACGAAAATTTTCTAGAAGTCCAACCAAAGTGGAGGGCATCGATCATCAATGGCAAGCCGATTTAGCCGACGTCTCTCATTTGACAATCTACAATCTTGGTCACAAATATTTGTTTTGTGTCATCGAAGTGTTTTCCACATTTGCTTGGGTCGTGCCTTTGACTTCTAAAAGCAGTACCGAATTGGTACGTGCCTTACAATTGGTCTTGAAACAAAGTGGTCGTCACCCTTTACGATGGCAAACCGACAAAGGCACCGAATTTCTAAACCAAGCTTTTCAAAAAGAATTGAAACAAAGGCACATTCATTTTTTTACCACCGAAAATCCTGAAACGAAAGCCAGTGTCGTGGAACGTTTTCAAAGAACTTTGAAAGAACGCATGTGGAAATATTTTACACATCAACATACTCTCAAGTACATCGACGTGTTACCCCGTTTGGTCAAAGCGTACAATCAATCGTACCATCGTAGCATCGGACGTGCCCCCGAAGAGGTCAGCCCTGAAAACGAAGTGACCGTGTTTGATCGATTGTTTGGTACCCCCAATTGGAGACCTCAGAAGAAGAAACCCCTGGAGTTGAAGAAGGGAGATTGGGTTCGCATCGGAAAAACCAAACGCACTTTTGACAAAGGTTATTTACCCAACTGGACCACCGAATTGTTTCGTGTCACTACACCCGTCCGTGGACGCGATCCTCCCGTCTATAAATTGGAAGACATGCACGGTGAAGTACTCAAAGGAACATTTTTACTTGCCTGAGTTACAACGAGTGACTAAAAAAGAAGACACCTTGTACGACATTTAAAGCATTCTCGAACAAAGAACACGCAAAGTGGGCAAACGTCGAGTGGAAGAAGTCAAAGAACGCTGGAAAGGATATCCTCCTAGTTTTGATTCTTGGATTGCCGCTTCCCAAGTCGTTGACTATAAAAAGAAAAAGAAGTAACCCAACATGCCATTCAACACGACCACGACTTCGACTGTATCGCAGAGTTCCTCTCTTCAAGACTTACAAAAACAATCGCTCTGGGTGTGGTGCGGAGAACGTGTGCCTAAAAATCAAATCGTCTTTTTCTGCCAAATCTTTGTAGTGTATTGTGTCATCGGAGCAGCCATTGCCAATTTGAGTTTGCAACAAGGGGACAAACAATTGTGGACCATTTTACTCAGCAGTTGCATCGGATATCTTCTACCCAATCCCTCCTTGAAATTTACGACGACGACGGACAACCAACGCTACGTTAGTACAACCAACGCCAGTCCACCTTCTTCCAGTCACCATAGTAGTCCTCTTTTGGAACCGTTTGAACATCCTTTGAACTCGAGTGGTGACTCCTCGGAGAGCAAAACTTTGTACCTACTATGAATGACCAATTTTATTTAACTTTACCCAGTGACAGTTCTATGGATGTGTTTCCCAACAACGTCTTATGTTGTTTCACCACCAAATTACCTCAGGCCATCCAATTGGATCACGAAGCTCACTGGGAAGTGGGTTTGGTAGAAATCATTCATCCTACGCAAGTCCAAAACATCGTCGAAGATCTAAACACTTTCATCGTGGATATCTTGAACAAGGAAGTGCAAGACCACTTGGACAAAATTAATCCTAACTTTCACGAATCCAAAAAGGAACCAGATAAAAATTCTCCCTTGACGACTAATTCTCCCTTGGCAAGCTATACCATGAGAATTCCTGAAGGGTATTATTTTAGTGGACGACATTTGGTGGACACCATTGAGGCCATCTTCGAGGCTCAATTTGGCAAAGCCTTAGAAAGAGCCAAGAAATCGGTCCAGATCAGTTACCATCCTGTGGCACGCCGTCTCTTGATTCAATTTTCGGAGACCAACATATTAGCCATGACTTTTTCTCCTAGGTTGTATACTATTTTGGGTGGGAATAAATTTTTTAAAAATCTAAAAATCCAAAACAACTTGGGATTCTCCAAGGCTTTTCGCACCCCTGTCGAATTGAACGAAGGATTGAATTTAATGTTTGTGTACTCGGATGTGGTGGAGTACAACGTGGTTGCAAACACAGCCGCTCCATTACTGAGAGTCATTCCTTTCAAAGTGGATTCTGCCGTCCCCGCGTACGAAGAAGGTGGAAACACGTATCACGTTCACCGTGAATTTGTACATGCTCATTATCTTCCAGTCAGTAAATCGTATTTTGACAGTGTCAACATTAGTATAAAAGGAGATTTGGGACAAAATGTTCCATTCATTGACAAAGGAAAAGTCACGGTGAAACTACATTTTCGAAAAAGGTTCTCCAGCGCATTGTAACTGACCCCAAAAAATGTATCCTGTGTACCGAGGAGTGGCTCGACAACGAGGACACGGTTTAGGAGATATGTTAAGATCGGCTTTTCGGACGGTAGCCCCTATTTTGAAACCCATGGTGACTCGAGGATTGCATGCCTTAAAAGATGCCGCTTTGACGCAAGGAAATGAATTTCTGCAAAACGTCCTCATCGACAAACAAAATCCAAAAGAAGCCTTTATGAGAGCAGGACAAAATGTGTTGATGCACACTGGCAAAGATCTTTTGGGTCTCCGAGAGACTCCTATAAATTCACTTCACGCTTCTGGTCCTGGCATTACTTCTTCCTTCACTTCACAGCAAGGACAAGGCAGAAAGAGACAACGTCAACCTCCTTTCAGAGCTCATAAAACACACGGTGTTCCAAAAAAGAATAAGAAAAGAAGAACGGTCAGAGAATTAGACGTGTTTGATTACTAAAGCCATTGAAAATGATGCACCGAGATTCTTGCGAATGTGCCAAGTCAGAACTGGACCTGTTTACCATGCCTCCCACCATGATGACGATGCAAGAATCCCAATGGGTGGAATTTCATCCTGTATCGTCTTTGACGGATTCAGCTCCTATCGAATTTGAAATCAAAGGACAAACCGAAGATTACATCGATCTGAATAACAGTTACTTGTACCTGAAACTCAAAGTCCAAACAACGGCCGGCGGTAATCCTGCGGTCGATGCCCCAATGGCACCCGCGAATAATTACATGCATTCCTTGTTCAGTGAAGTGGATTTGTACTTGAATAACAAACTGGTCAGCAGCAGCATGGATACTTACCCTTACCGTGCTTACTTTGAAAATCTCTTGACGTGCGGAAAAGAACCCAAGAACACTCATCTGGATGCTTCCGTGGTCTGGAAACCTGACACCTCGGGAAAGTTCAACGACACAGCGTTGGCTTAAGCGGCAGCTGGTGATGATCCAGCAGACCCACATAATGAGGGATTTAACGACCGTCGAAAGAAAATCTTACAAGGGCGCACTTTCGAACTGATCGATCGTTTGCATTTGGACATGTGGTTGCAAGACAAGTATTTGTTGAACGGAGTGGATGTACGCCTGAGACTGAATCGCAGTAGTGCCGCCTTCCATTTGATGGCTAATGGTCCCGACTACAAAACCCACATCGAAGAAGCCAGACTTTACGTGCGCCGTGTAGAAGTCTTACCAAAAGTAGCCAACGACATCAGTCAAACGTTGAGCAGAACCACTGCCAAGTATCCAGTGCGACGAGTGGAAGTGAAAACCTTTACCATTGCCACAGGACTCCGATCCAAAGTCAAGATCACGTCTTCCAAGGACAGCTCCCAAAACGTTTGCTGATTGGCATCGTTAGTAATGCAGCCCTCAACGGAACCCCAAATCAGAATCCGTTCAACTTTCATCACTACAACGTCTCCAAGATACTTGACCCTGTTTGAAGCCACAGGACAGCTAGGTACCAACAGCAGCTACGGCATTTCGTACGAGGATTATGCAGGAGGATATGCATTGTGGGGGTTTGATTTCACTCCTGACCAAGGCAGCGACGAAGGACATTTCCACCCTATAAAATCAGGCCAACTTCGTGTGGAACTTCAGTTTAAAGAACCTCTACCCGAGACTGTGAACGTGGTCTTGTATGCAGAATTTGATAATACACTAGGGATCAACAGTATGAGAGAAGTGATTTTAGACTATTAGAAGAAACAAGATGCAACACGAAGAACCTATGGAGATAGATAATGATGAGGGATTTTGTGAAGCACAACAGTCACAAATCACTGATGATGACGGGTTGATTCATCCAGAACTTCCAAAAGAAGAATAAGAGAAAAATAGTGTTTCCCAGTTTGCTGGATTTATAGCTTGTTGATGGCCAGAACACAAACAACATTTAGTCTCCTGTTTTGCTGTGGAATTGGCTGGTAAAATTATAACCCTGATCAAAGAACATTGTCATGGATGTCAAATCGATCATCCCAGTCAGAAACAACACGACATATGTTTGATGATGACGGCCGAACAAAAATTGGACGAATATTTGGAGGAGGCCTGGTCTCAGATCTCGGAAGAAAAGGTGTTGAGAAAGTGGTATAAAGACTTGCAGGATATTTCCTCACCTCCACTCGTTCCTCTGGAGATCCAACGCATCGAAGCTCTCTTGCAACAGAGTACAGAGACTATCCGCCGTGATTCATTGATTTACTTGAGAGACCAATTCAAGCATAAAGTACTGTGTGAATTAATGACTTATCATTACCTGTGAAGACAAAAATGGATACCCGGGAACTTCATTACATGTTGACTCGCAGTTCCTACACTTCTTCTTGGAATCCTGTGGTGTGTGCTAAAGATGAACTACCTCATTGCAAACCTAAAGACGTTCATGCCTATGTCATCAATATCGACGATCTTCATCGACCAGGAACCCATTGGGTTGCCGTGTACTTTCCAAACGATCATGGTGTGGAATATTTTGATTCTTATGGATTACCTCCTTTGGAAGACGACATCATCGATTTTATGAGAAGAAATGCTACCTCTACTCGATTCAATAATGTCCGATTACAAGGATCAGATTCAATGGTGTGCGGACAATATTGTGTACATTTTCTTCATCAACGCAGTTTCGGATATTCCTTAGAACATTTAGTGACTTGTTTTGATTGGGAATATGCTCGAAACGATGCTAAAGTAGAACGATGGTTTTGTGAACGTTATGGATATCTCTTGTCTTTTGCTCAGAAACGTAGTGTGCATCAGAATGATGTAGATGTAGAAAAGTGGAAGTTTAGTTTGCCTTCCCAACGTTGTCAACCCTGTAAATACGTTCCTGTTTAATCTTGTTAGTTGTTAGTTTGCAATTGTTATGTTTAAAGAAGCTTCTTGTTCATTAAAAATGTTGATTTTTGACAAAAAAAGGTGTTGTGAGGTTTATTGAATTTGAAAAAAATGAAAAATGAATAGACTCTATCTCTTTCTATCGATCTGAAGTCCTCCACTCTATCCATTTCTCACTATCGATCTGAACCATGTTTTCCATCGCGTCCTCGCTTAAAGCATATAAAGCGGTGCGTTGGCCAGTGTAGTTACTCTCGTTGACTCGTCAAGATCTCAAGAAGATGGCAGCCAAGATTAGTAAACTGAACGAAGCTATGGTGCACATGCAGAGGGTGAAGCATCATTTGCTGGAGAACAACCCTGAGAGAAAGACGATGATCTTCCTACAAATGGCTCATGATCTGGTGGAAGAAGTCCTGAGGGAAGAAATCATCAGGGACAGAACGGAATGGGAGGAGAGACAAAGACTGCAGCAGCAACAGCAGCAGCAAAGACAACAACAACAGCAGCAGCTACAACTCTTACAGTCCTAGAAACTACCAGACGGAGAAGTCAGTTCCAAAATGGATTGCGATGAGTTTGCCTTCTCTTTAACCAGAAAGAGAGCTTGTCCTACAGCCACGAGACCCGTGGCCAAACGTGGCCGCCCTGCTGCGGCTGCTACCACTACTAGAAGTTAAAACAAACTAACTTCTTAACCCCAACGGCCCTTTTCAGGGCCACCCATTTTTCAAGAAAAGATTAATTTTCCATGATTGCTATATATATATATGTGTTTGTATGTTTGTGTCTTTGAGTTTGTCTTTGCCCCTTCAAAAAATTCCCATTCCCCCCAAAAATGTTTGTATTGAGATTGTGATGTGTGTTGGATATAAAAACTTTATCAAAAAAAAGGGTGGTGTGTTTTTTATGTTTGATATAAAAAAAATAAGAAAGGGTGGTGTGTTTGTTTGTATGTTTGATAAAAAAAACAAAAAGTACTTTCTTTTAGGTCCGCGCACTGGGTCTGTTTTGTTTTGGGGTAAGGGGTGATGGAGTGCAGAATCCGCAAAGCCTAGAATGACGTGATAGGGATGACGTCAGACGCAGGTAGTGTGGTGATGTTTTTTTTAGGTGTAAGGGATGTTTTCCTTCACGTCCGCGCTTCTAGTATATTAAAACAACGCCTTCCATAGTCGAGCTACCCACGTTTTATTCAACAGAATGAACAAAACAGAAATCATTAGACAGATCAGAGTTCATCTAGAGGTAGCCTGGCACCTCCTTCAGGAAGTGGAGAAGAGGGAGGAGGAGAAAAAAGAGAAGAAGGAGCCGATCAGACCTCACCTGATGATGACGGAGGATTGGGAGTGTGAAGCAACCCATCCTCCGTCGGCCTTCACAGCTCCAAGAAAATACCGACGTAGCAAAGAAACATGGAGTGGGGGCTGTGCAGCGTGATGGCCAGACCAGGGAGGTAACCACACCTCTAGATACATCAAAATATCCAACGGTCCTTTTCAGGGCTATCCCTTGATCAAGAAAAGATTAATTTTTCCATGATTGCCATATATATGTGTTTGTATGTTTGTGTGTTTGAGTTTGTCTTTCCCACTCCAGAAATAAAAAAAAAACAAAATTCCCATTCCCTTGTATGTGTTTGTGTTGTATGTTTGTATAGAGTGTGTTTGATAAAAAATAAAAAAATAAAAAAATGGATGGTGTGGTGTGTGTCTGTTTGTGTTTGATAAAATTTTATCTTTGGAAAAGGATGTTTTCCTTCACGTCCGTGCCTCTAGCATATAAAGCAGCACCTTCCGCAGTCGCACCATTCACACTTCACTCAACAAAAAGATGAATACCGTAGAATTATTGCAGGAAGCCTGGGATGTGACGGTAGGTGTAGAGTCTTTGGTGTAAAGAATGGAGTGTTGGTGGAGATACCCTACCACCAAGCCAAACGTCACCAGCCAACTAGCAGCTCTGATTTCAGCGAGGAGGCTGGTGAACGATGTCTTGGTGGAGGAATCCCAAAAAACTTCCTTGGTTCCTTGTCGTGTGGGATTCATCAAGACGAGCCTTGACTTACTGGAAGGGGTGGAAAATTTTCTTCACCAAGTGAAGGAAGATTGTTGGATCTATCCACCCGCCAGTAGCGTCAGGCGAGAAGAGGTGAACCTCCACATCGCCAAGGTATTGCTAAAACAAGTTTTGGAAAAGGAAGTGACCCACATTAAGATCTCGTGGGCTCTAGAAAGATCAAAGAAGGAGCAGGCCCAGAAAGAAAAGGAATTTCAACGCCTGAAATTGAACTGGATGAAAATCCAGGATAAGTTCAGACGAATGGAACATCCTGACTGGCTGCCTAATTCTTCACCTCCACTCCAGAAGAAGAAAAGGACCACCACCTTCCTAGGTTTCCTCACCCAATGTTGGAGGAAAAAATAATCCTCCAATGGCCCTTTTCAGGGCCACCCATTTTTCAAGAAAAGATTAATTTTCCATCATTGCCTTTCCACTGTGTGTGTGTGAGTGTGTGTGTGTGTGTGTGTGTGTGTCCCTCTCCCAATACTTCTGACCCCCACTGCCCCAGAGTGCCCCAAACTGCCCCCAAGTGCCGCCAACTGCCCCAGAGTGCCCCCAATGTTAAATTCTCGTTACTGCCCCAGTTGAGCACCACTGCCCCAGTTACCCACCCATAACTACTCATGTAAAGGCGGATTGGAACCCAATTTATGGTCACTGCTAATATGCGTGAAACCCCAGAACATACAGAGCTCACCTCTATCTGACTTGAAAGGCGTGGGGCGCAAATATAATTTCCTCACTCATAATTAAAATATAATTAGAGACAGAATGAAATTGAAATGATCAATTGCTACATGACTAAAATCAAACAATTGTCCAAGGATGTGTGATACAAAGTTGATATTAGTTCACAACGTTGTACTTTTTCTTCTCTTTATTTCCTGGCCAGAGAACATACATCATAAAGCTGCATTAGATAGTATAAACTTTAAAAAAATATTAGTTACCAACCTGCTTCCAGTGTTTTAATTATGTTGGAATAAATTTGATGAATTAATTATATCTGCTGAGCCATATTGATTTTATTCTGAACAACTGTATGTATTAACTTCTTACTGTGGTCAAATAGGATATGGCAGATTTTAGATCTGTTAAACTGATAGACATTTTTGAAATAAGACTAAATTTGGAATAGGTTAAAATTAAGGTTCTTGTAAATACATTTGCTGGTACAAATTGTGAATCCGATTCCTGTGTAAAAGAGTGCCCATGTTATGTGGAAGTAATAAAATCCTATGTTAACACCAAGAAACAAAGCCTCGTATTTGTATGCATTTCGTTCTTATATACACATTGATATATTCATCCATCTGTCTATGTTATTTTCAAATTGCTCGCCTGTTCCTCTCTCTCTCTCTCTCTCTCTCTCTCTCTCTCTCTCTCTCTCTCTCTCTCTCTCTCTCTCTCTCGTATGCTCTGTTCTGAATATACACTGGGAAGTATTAAAAAAAGTATTTTTAAAAATTGCAGATCTTTGTACGAGAAATGCTTCATTAAATGGATCTTAAAATCAAAATTATGTTTCATGACATGAGTATTATAAGTTAGAAATCCGTATAGAATTCTCTTTGGCAATATTTATACAATTGTAATTTACAAATCTCAGAGATCACAATAAACTTAAGTTCTATAACCAGATGAAAATCATTGAGCTAAACAAGTCCACACAAACAAACAAAGATAAAAGCAAATAAAGGATGTAATTATTATAATTATCTGCCAACACTTTTCGATTAAAACAAGTATTAGGGGACACATGGATTGAACCTTCAGGAGCGTCAGCCACGTCAGCCACTTGATAGTTACTCTTTCATTTTACTCAATATCACACGGGTTTTACTTATCACCTTTTTTATCACAAAATGGAGGGAGTGTCTGACATAAGGAATATTCGTTGTCTTTAAACCCTTACGGTAGCTTCCTGCAGGTAAAGAGTACCCGAGATAGAAATGTATGTAGCGTATGTGTATCTGTCTCTCCGTGCCTAGTAAGTATGTACATGATTATACGCTAGGTACCTGGATAATTTTCAAGTTCCGGTAGAGACTATATGATCTGTATTAACCTGTATTTTTAGCAAAAATGTATTCTTTGCATAGTAACGTATGACAATTTGGACTCACCTTTTGTCATTTTATATAAGTTTCTACGGTTTGTTGACCTTTTGATAAATTGACGGCGATTGTGTTTGATTTTTGACTTGGAACATATATTGTCATTTCGTTATAATGAAGCTGGATTTCGCTCATATTGTATTAATACATTCAGCTGTGTGATCAAACTATTTAATACATTCAAATATGGAACGAAATTTGATACCTTATTTATGTAATTAAGTGTAAATATTAAATTCCGCCATATAATTCAATAATACCTTTCTTTAAAATGTTTACCTGACTCGTCTTAGTCAATTATCAAAAAATATTTTTGGTACAATCTCGCTCTTAGTCTCACTATTGAATATACCTTATGTTCTCAGAACTAATAATAATTTGGGTAATTGATTACACATGCCAGTTTTCAGACATATCAAAAAATCACCTCTTCACCTAGCCGTGCCACCCAGAGGCTCAATAAAAATTTCGAAAGCGTTGGTACAGTCTACAACTATAGGACTATAATAACAGACTTAATGGGTTGGGATTTAAGGGTGTCTTAGGAATTTTGAAAATATTACACACACAACAACGGGCGGACTGTATCTTCGAATGCGCGGTAATAAAAGTTTCATCTAAAGATTATGAGCTTTGGATCGAAAGTGGTGATTCTAAATTCAGTTCTCAAGACCTGCTTCATAATTGTCGTCGACACTTAAATCGCTTCATATTTCTTGATATTAGATTTCGTTTCTTCGTGTTTGATATATCGTGTACATCCTTGATGGTATATAATCTCACTAGGATGTGTTAATTGGTTGAAGTAAATATAATTTTGCATGATGTTTTAAAGCTAAGGTAAAATTATTATATATCTGAAATGCAATCTAAGTTCAAAAGATTTTTGTTTTGTTTCTGACTGTAACAGCTGCGGCAACACAAAACTGTATTTAGATTTTTGTTCAAGGATCATCAACTCTTATTTTCGTACATGCCTTGAATAATATACAAAGAGAATGGAAATAAATACAAAAATTGTATTAAACCCACTAAGCAGTTTTATAGAAATGGCTAATTAACATTCACGTCGATAGTCTGGGATACGAAAATTACTATTATGGATTTAGTTGCGACGTCACTAAGTCGCATCCGGTGAATCGAAAATACATTGGCTACCGATTCCCTGTTACCTTAAAATCCATTTTTGTACTGTCTAAAAATATAAAGAACAACAATGTTGAAAAAAATGCTGAATAACGAAGATGAACTGGGATCATGAAGATAGACAAGAAACCAGTTTGTTAGGCTTTCAGATTTGTGTAACATACTCAGAGAAACTACTTTTCATTATAGCACGATACACAGTATCTATATATAATTCGTTACGTAAACTCAAAATTGTATCACGATACTCAGAATTACAGCGAAAAAATGTGCCTTTCAATATGAAATCAATTTATATCTAAATTAAGTTCAGACCTTGTAACAATTATCAAAACTTCGAGTCACTTTCAACCGACTGTCATCCTGTCTCATAATCGAAATGTACTGAACAGGTGAGGAGCTAACAAATATGGCGACATCCTACAAGTCGGGAACGCAGTCGATTGCAAAAGAAAATAGAGAAATTATCCCCAATACAAATGCTAAAAAGCAAAACTTCAGTAAATACAGAATTTTGTATACATTTTACATTTCAAAAAATCGGTTTGTCTCAAGGAGTTTGTTTCTCTTTTAATTTACTTTACTTCTTTGGGGAGGCAAGTTTAAATGTATATATTCTAAAACAAGTGCTTGTCATTATTTCATACATCATGTGTATTTGTAGAATTGTATTTCAAGATTTCATGACATATTAATGATCTCAGGATAATTGGGTATTTTTTGTTGTTGTTATTTTGTTTTTTTTTTCATTTTGTTTTGTTTTTCCTTCAAATATCGCATACATAACTAGCATTCGAATTATTTTGATGATTGATAATACCAAACATTACCCAACTAAACTCTGTCTAAATGCATTGTGCTACTGATTTTGGGCGATAAGCTTTCTATGTAATTAGATTTTAAAATATGTCTCTAGAAGGTCTTGCTTTAATACATCGTACAATAACATTGCCAATTTGGGCATTGTGACATTTTCGCGTGAAGATTAAGTTCGTTAAGCATGTCCTATACCTACTTTATTTGGAATCGATTAACTTCATTTATTCTTTTTCTACTCGATTATGCCACCAGTTATGACATTTCACCTGAGATCAGTATCACAAAAAGAAAGTACCATGTGTGAATTTTAGTGTTTTAATTCGAAGTGGAAATTTGAGTTCATGTGCAATTATTCCTTCGGGAAACATTATTTGGAAAACTCAAAGTATAAGCAACTTTTCTTCTAACCGCAATGTATATACATCTGACATGTACCCAGATCAACCATTGCTGGTGGAGCTCATTACTTCACAATACATATAAATACGAGAAGAAAAAAAACAATTTGGACAAGTATTATGTGTTAACAACTGTTGATATTTTAAAGAGAAGGATGGAACATGGTCGTAGAAATAGGCATTCGTACGAAGCAGACACACTCGCACGGCGACCCAGGAATTAACCTGATCTAAGTCCACAGTCACACCGGATTCTTCTGACAGAAATCATATAGAAGTTAATAAAAAAGTTACAAATATACACCAGACAGAGTGGAATGTGCTATCTCTGGATCCTAAATGGCATCTATGTTCGATTAATGAGTGATTCGCTTAAAGGAGGAAAATAAATATTGAACACTATAATGAATGAAAACTAAAGCTAATTCTCGTTTGCACTAATCTGCTGAACATTTCTCGCTTCACTTTCAGTAAACTAAAGTAAAATTACACTGCCTTATATGTATGCATGTATGTATGTATGTATGTATGTATGTATGTATGTATGTATGTATGTATGTATGTATGTATGTATGTATGTATGTATGTATGTATGAGTAACCATATATGAATGAATGCATGGATAGATGGATTTTGTATGGGTCATTGTCAAATTGTCCATTTCATGATAACTGTGATCAATGATATTACATTGTCTATATTTGAATGAACTGGTCAAAAGAATCACATAAAACTCTACCATGAGTATGTAATAGAACCTCAAAATATATGGTCTACTTACGCATTAAATAAAATTATCGCATATTAACATCTTATTAACCTTGTACCATGAGCGTGTACTATAACCTTGAAATGTAGTTATGGTGTACTTATGCATTAAATAAATCAATCACACATTCACATCTTATAAAAACATTATTCCATCATGATAAGAAACTACGGTGGTGCAGTCGGTGGTGCAGTCGATATTGTCGATGGTGGTGCAGTCGATATTGTGCCGCACACGCGATTAGAACGGTGCAGTTTCAAATCCTTGCCAGACCAGACCGACACAGCCTCTTTGGCGTGTCTCTTGGCATGGCAGGTTACTCCTATTGCCTCGACACGATATAAACTTTCATATGAAACATATAAAACATAAAAAGCATAAAAAACCAAGCAAAATTCATGGAAACTAAATTGATCTTAATACTCTAGGCTATTTATGATGCAGAACATGGAATCAATGAAACTATATTCAGTGAGCTAGGAGTAAGACTACAAAAAATGTTTTCATTACCAAGGTTTAATCAAAAGATTAGTAACATTGATGAAGACCTCACCTTGGACAGATACTGAATAAAAAATGAAGCATGATTGCTTTGTATTTTTTGCCGATCCTACTGTATCGTTGGAGAGCGGGGTGGAGGGATGGAGCGTGTTTGTGTTTAATTTGTTTAAACTGGTAACGAAATCTCATCCAAATTGGCTAACATGGCGGACATATAAATAATTTTTTAGGAGCTTTATTTTCCCTTTTCTTCAGTTACATACTATATGTCTCCTTTTACAAATGCAAAATCTGTCACATAGAAATGACTTTTTCAGAAGTCGAAACATGTTTCGCTTGTAATTTTATTTTTGCTCTTAAAAAACGTAAGCTGAACATTAACGCACATTTGTTATTGACGTATTCGTAGTGAATTAAAGACCTAAAAATAAATAGAAAATCTTAAACATTCAAAATCAGAACCATTAATAGTAGAAGTATTGCGATATGATGACCATTACAAACAGATCGAGAAATGTACTTTATATTTGTAATCTCAAAAATCAGTTATTTCCGTTGAAACAAAAAATAAATTGGACAGTTAGTATTAGAAAAAAGAAATTAACAGATAAAAACGGAATAGAAGAAAAAACTTTTTCAAATGTTTTTAGATAATAATAATTCTAGTTGTTTCCTTAATTGTTTTAAATATTAAGCAATATTTTTGATGAGGCATGTCAACAGATCACAAGGCAGTGGGATAATATTATCATATTTTACACCTGCGTAAAAATTATGTGTCAACTACATTTCGCTCGTTTACGTTTCGTTTCTTCCTTTAACTCTTCCGTCTTTCATTCCTAGTGCTTTCGCGCAGACAGGAACTTCAAACAAGAGATTAGAGTAAAATAGGTGAGCTGGTTAGGATGAATCTAGTATGCTAATTCATTCTCCATCATACTCAAGTTTTCCGTGTCAAAGACAATATTATTCATCATGTCAAAATTCATTCTTTTTAAGGAAGGTTCCAACTATCTCCACATTTATCAGTAATAAAAGCATATTTAAGTGATAAGAAACATTATTTTTGAATCACTGTGTTAATTATTTTTACTCTTACACTATACTGAACTGTTAATAAAACTAGATCCTTTAGTCGCATTTTTTTTACAAGAATATAAAGATGGTTCAAAATATAAAGTCAAACATGTCTATGCAAGTATTTGCTTCAGTTATTTCTAAAATAATAATGTGTATATCGATACTGATTTGTGTCAGCATAGACGCTCAGTCAAAATATTGCAGATTCAAATTATTTCAAAAATTATATCAATAAAAATTATTAGATCACGATCAGGAGGAACAGTGGTTATCGTGCCTGACTCGCGAACAGAAAGGTGTGGTTTCGAATCCTGTCCAGACCAGGCTGGGTCGGCCACCGTTGTGTGTATTGGTCAAGACATTTTGTTTTGTCTCGCCACGATATAACCTTTTATGTGCTGGTGTGCTAATAGAGATGAAACAAGCAAAGAAAGATCTTTTTCCATTTACGTGGTCTTGCTGTTTTGACCCGTAACTTAAGAAAGATATTGACGATATGGTATTATTTGTTTTATATGTTCAAAGAATGATGATCAAAAGTTCCTGGTTAACCGAAGCCGATCCTACTGTATCTTTTGAAGGGAGGGGGGAGTTTGTGTTTCATTTGTTTAAACTGGCAACGAAATCTTATCCAAATTGGCTACCATAGCGGACATATTAATAATTCTTTATGATGCTATTTCCCCATCTCTTCAGTTACATAGTAGATGCCATCGGTCTCCTTTTACAAAAACAAAATATGTTACATAGAAATGACTTTTTCAGAAGTCACAATATATTTCACTCATTGTAATTTTATTTTCTTAAACATTAATGCATATTTGTTATTGACGTATTCGTAATGAATTCCAAACCTGAAAGTAAATAGAAAAAATCTTAAACACCCAAAATCAGAACCAGTTGTTTCCTTAATTATTTGTATATGTTATGCAATATTTGTGACGAAATATCTCAACATTTCACAAGGCAGTGGGATAATATTATTACATTTATATACCTGCATAAAAATAATAATATGTGCAAATTGCATCAACTATCTTTGGTCCGTTTCCCTTTCTTTTCTTACTTTCACTCTTCCGTCTTTCACTGCTGATGCTTTTAGAGCAGACAGGAAATTCAAAATAGAGATTAAAGTTAAATTGGTGAGTTCACGAGGATGTATCTAGTATGTTTATTTAGATGAAGTGTGTTTACATTCTACATCGTACTCAAGATTTGCACTTCAAAGAAAATAATATTGCTCATGTCAAAAATTCATTTTTTTTTAAAGAAGATGCCAAATATTTCTACATTTATCAGCAATAAAGAACATATTTAAGTGACAAAAAACATTATTTTGGAGTCACTGTGTTAATTCTTTTGACTTTTACTCTGTGTTGAACTGTTAAAAAAACTAGACACTCTAGTCCACTCACACCTTACAAGAACATAAAGATTCAAAATTTAAAGTAAAACATGCCTTTTTATGCAGATATTTGCTTTAGTTACATCTATAATAATAATGTGTATATCGATACTAATTTGTGTCTGCTTAGATGATCAGTCAAACATTCCAGATTCAAATTATTTCAAGCATTATTGCTATACAAATTATTAGATCATGATCAGGTGGAACTGTGGTTACTCGCGAATAGAAAGGAGCGGTTTCAAATTGTTTCGAGACAAGGCTGGGTCCGCCACCGTGGTGCATCTTGGTCAAGACATTTTTTAATCCTCTTGTCTCGGCACGATATAACCTTTCTTGTGCAGATGCGCTGGTAAAAGAGAAATAAACAGACATCATTTCCCATTTACCCGGTATTGCCGTTTTGCCCGGTAAAAAATAGCATTATTTTTTTTCTTTCATCAAAGAACCATGATAAAAAGTTCCCGGTTAGCCTTATTCCATCGTCCTGCTAAAATTAAGTAGAACAGACGACATATTTGTCAATTTCTTTATAAACGTAATTTCGTTTTTATGATGCACTAAAATTGTGAACTAAAACAAAGCGGCATTGTGTTGTGTTTTTACCAGGGACCACGGCTAGGAGTTTTAATAGAAGGAAGACTGGACTTTTAAATAGAAAGAGATAGTAAAGAAATTCGGAACTTATGCCTTTACTTGAAACTTAGCTTAAAATAATTCCTGTTTAATGAGAATAAACAGCGAGATGGAGAATGAAGAAAGCCTCTCAATTTTCAATATTTTTTTTACAACGTTAGAAAATGCAAACTATACAATCAAGTTATACAGTTTAGAAAAAAAAATATTTTAAATTTGTTGTCCTTGATAGGTTGGCGCCAAATTTTATTGCGATAATTGTTGGATCAAAATGTATTTATCTTCCCCATCTATTATATAGTAAAGGCTTACATCTTGTTCAGCATGAACAATAAATACTTGAAATCATCAAACGCCGATCTATTACTCAGAGGGTAAACAATTAAGCTGATATTTATAGGTATGCAATTAAAATACTTTAAATTTCCATGAAAATTATGTGGCTATTTCTGAGTATAAAATTAAGAATATTTTCACACTTACTTTATTCTCTTCGCTACAATAGAAAAAAAATTCTCTATGGCCATATGCGAGAATTTGTTCAAACCTTGAACCTTGATGATTAAACAATTTTTTTTTCTCCAGGTATGAAGATGATGACGCTAATAATGTTGATGATGATTGCAAAGTGTTTCATGTATCCGCTAGTGCACATATGCAACAGATTTAAAAGCCTCTTGAATTATATAACGGATATGAAGGGAGAGATTGACTACGCGACCGCTTAACAATATCCAGTTATTTACAACTGCCCCAACCAATGCAAAATCGAAAAACTACTTAATCAATGTAAAATTATCCAATCGATTTGCCTTCTTAATCAGCAATCACGGTATAAAAGCTTTGTTCAGAGGAATCAAAATCAGTTTCAATTACATCTCAAGAGTAGTGAGAGTAAGTCGAAAAAGACTTGTATCTGGACGTTCTCTGTAATAACGATACCATTCTTTTCTGTAACAATTATTATCTTTTATTTTATATTTTCTATTTTAAATACGTTCAAACGCATTTATTATGTACAATGAGAAACCTGAATTTTGTTTTTGATGATAACTTTGCAGATTTAATGTTTGGCTTCGAATCACACGTTCAGGTTTTTGAAACAGTTTCAAATAGTTGGCAAGGAATTTTTTGTCCGTAAAAAGATACATAGTGAGTTTTGTCTTCGGTCTGAATATTCTTCCACAATAGTTATAGGTTTAAAAAAGTTTAATCTATTTTGATATATTTTCAATTTCAAAATTCCGACTGATCCTTACTGTAAGCAAAAAATGACGAAATTCGTTTACAGTATTGCTCCCTTCTTGATGGCCTGTATTTTTCTCGTGGAAACAATTTCAGGTAAGACTGCATGAAAGTTGCACAAAATCATTATCTACAGGTATCGTACACGTTTAACATATGTTCAGATCTTGTGTTGGTAGTTTTGTCTCTTCATTGGAAAATAACCAGGACGTTATTTTGCTTAATTTTAAACACATTTGCGATTAATGTTTAGTCGATATTGTTGTTGGTTGGCGGAGTAGATTATGCATTAAAATTGCAGGAAACATCTACCAAAATTTCCTTCCAGTATTTCAAAAAGAATTGGAAGGGATATATAAGTAGGTAGTGACTTCCCAAAACTCACAGTTTAAAAAATTACGTTTGATATTTTTTGTAACCCTAAACTAGGACGATCAATATAGACATAAACTTGATGAGATAAAAAATATTTGGAATGGGAAAGCATGATTACGATTAACGTCTAACAAAGAATAAATATTTGTTGTTTACCAATGTTGAACCAAGAGATGAGATTAGCTTGATAAGACCGAACTTTTAAAACATATTGAAGAAATTGGAAGTGTTACTGCTTTGGACTGTTTTTGCTTGTTTCTACTTTATTTTTTCACATGCAGGCAGTGAGAGAGATAGAGCAAGAGAGACACACATTTTTCATTTTAGCAGGAAATGTACCTTTTCCTCAATGTAACACAATCGTAAATAAAATGAAAACGTTTAAAGTATATGCCAAAATAAAAGTCAATTAAAATTAACAAAACAATAGAAACAACAAAACAACAAATTGTGCAAAAACTCTCACCATAATATTTTCAACTTTCAGAAATTTACTAATGCCTTCAAAATGAATCTCTACAGCTTCTTCATCAAGCAGACAGAATAATGAAGAAAGTAACATAAAGGAAAGTCTAGGATTCATCATAAATCATCCCCTAAATAAGGAAAGACCTGCAAGTTACCTTTTGGGACAACCATTGACAGAGGAGGAAATAGTCCTCACCTTACAACCAGTCGTAGACAACATAGATGGATCTAATTTGGAGCAACTTATTCAGGTAAACCTGTGTTTGTTACAAGTTTTCGTTCAATATTACTCATATTGCAAAAACCTACTTATGTATTTCGGATACTTCTACACAGCGAAAACCTTCGGTTGTTGAGGACATATAGTCAGATTATGGTCATTTTGTAAACAACATGTTTACAAAGAATTAGAGTTAAAATCCGGTTTTGTTAGCAGCTGGACTGTTATTTTCATGTCTTGTTGTGACAAAAGTCAGGTACACAAAGTAATTTTCCATACAAATTATTCATATTCTGATGTGAGAATTGTCAGGTACGCCTATTATATATATATATATATATATATATATATATATATATATATATATATATATATATATATGGGTCTAGTAAGACAATTCAGGTTCTAAAAGTCTTATTCTAAACACCAGGCTGTAAAAGTAGCTATTTTAATAATCAGATCTTACAGTTGTAAAAACCAGATATAATTCAGAGAATGAAACTATTCATTTAAAATATTCATTGGAAATACTAAAGTTCTCTTAGATTTTAGGACTTTTTGGGATTTATGTGAATTCATTCAAAAGATTCCTGATTACATCATTGTGGTACACAACGACATTCAGGACTTGTGGTACATCAGGACATTCTAGGCTATTGGAATTCATTCGGAACATTCACTATTTTGGACTTGTGGTCAGGACACTTGTGATTATTTGGGCATGTTATTGTAAGTGTGTTTTAAATTTTCACTTTAATTGTCTAGAAATAAAGTGTTTGTTGATTTTACTTACATTGTTGGTTTCACTTTCTTTCTGTTACATATTTTTAAGCCCTATGGTCGTAACAGAAATTGGGGGCTCGTCCGGGATGTGAATTTATTTAAGTGACAATTTAAATTGACTTTGTTTTAGAATTTTCGCTGTCCCTGGTAAAGACCTTTATTTCACAGATTCGAGAAATCTTTACTGAAACCAGCAAGCATTCACAAATTCATCTGAAGTTGAGAACTTTGTTTCAAGTCCTACCTAGGAAGGGTTAGACTCTATGAAAAAGGACGAGTTGCTTGAGCCTGACAGACATTATGATCCTTCGGAAGCGATAGCGTCTTTGACAAAGAAAGAGATACAGAATATTTTAATTCCATATTTGGTGGGAAAGGAAATTTTGGATAATAGTGCTCTGGGTTAAATTGATAAGACTGTATCTGGTTATGATTGGAAATTAAGGGAATTACAGCTAAAAACCAGCTAGAAAGAGAATTAAGAAAGCTTCAGCTTCAGAAAGAGGAAAGGGAAATATAAATGCAGATGCAGAGAGAGAGACCGAGAAAAAGGAGAGGCAGAGAGAGAGAGAGAGAGAGAGAGAGAGGGGGGGGGGAGAGAGGAGAGACAGATGCAAAGTGAAGACAGAGATATGCAATATAGATTAAAAAAAGTAGAACTGGCAAGCAGAGCACTCTCCCCACCCCTACCCCCTTTAAACACAAGTTCAGTTTTTGATGTTACAAGATATATTAGGTTAGTACCTCCTTTTCAGGAAAAAAAAGTAGATAAATACTTTCTTCACTTTGAGAAAATTGCTGAAAACTTGAAATGGCCAAGAGAGCATTGGACTTTGTTATTACAAAGTGTACTTATAGGCAAAGCTCGTGAAGTCTACACTTCACTGTCAGTACAACAAAGCACCGATTACGATGTGGTTAAGGAGTACATCTTGAAGGGTTATGAGTTGGTACCTGAGGCATATCGATTAAAGGTTAGGAATTGTAGAAAAGAAACAAGACAAACTCATGTCGAATTTGCAAGGGAAAAAGAACAACTATTTGATAGGTGGTGCTCAGCCAAGAAGGGTGATCAAGATTACGATAACCTCAGAGAGCTTATATTAATTGAAGAGTTCAAGAGGTGCATCCATGCTAATTTCAAGACCTATCTTGACGAGCAGAAAGTGTAAACTTTGGAAAATGATGGCTCGTATGGCTGATCATTATTCCTTGACTCACAAAATTTCTTTTGGCAATAAGTTTCCCTCTCATCAGTTTTCTAGTAAAAAATCATCTCAGTCTCCAACAAGTACTTCTAAATTTCAGAACAGCACAACTGTTAGAAATCAAACATCTGATAAGACTGATCAGAAATCCTTATCTCTTCCTACGTGCATTTATTGTAAAAAGAAAGGGCACGTCATTTCTGACTGCTTCAGGTTGAAACATAAGCAACAGAATAAAGACAGAGCCATTCCAGATGCTCTTATTTCAAAGTGGTCAAGGTCACGGTTTTGTATTGAAAGCAATACAATTGTAGGGTCAAAACAAACTCCAGTCCGATTCTATTTTGGAAACTATTCATGTCAAAAGGTTCTAGGTCACTTATTGGTGACTCCGCCAAACCTATCCCTATTAAAATATTAAGGGACACTGGAGCTTCTCAGAGTCTTTTGCAATCAGGTACTTTGCCTTTGTCTGAGAAGATTCTTCTAGTGAAAGTGTACTTTTTCAGGGAGTAGAGTGCGGCTTTGTACATGTTCCTCTCCAATGTGTCAATTTGGCATCAGACTTAGTTTCCACACCTGTGATTGTTGGGACAGTTACTTCTTTACCTATAGAAGGTGTTCATTTATTACTAGGCAATGACGTAGCTGGAGATAAGGTCGTGGTTAATTACCTTGTAACTGACAAGCCTTGTTTGGATCAAAAAGTTGATGCTACTGAGATTAAAATCCTGATTTGTATCCTGTTTGTGCAGCTACCAGAGTTATGGCAAAACGAGCTCTTGAGAATGATTTTGATCATGAAATTATTCCTTTAATTGACACATTTATTGGTCAGTCTTTTGATGATGTCACTTTCTCTCCTGATATTGACAATTAAAACGTATTGATCAAGTGATCCTCTTTTCACAACTTATTCTCTCTATTCTAATCAGGGTGACAAAAGACAATCACCAGTTGTCGAACAGGAACAAGACCCTGAAATCGCCTGGTCTTTTTAGAGGGCTGTTAATGGAACTAAAGCTACACAAGTTCCAGTATGATACTTTGTGAAAAATGGGGTCTTTATGAGAAAACGGAGACCACCTGAGGTACCCGCTTGTGACGAGTGGTCCGTGAGCTATCTAATTGTCGTTTCAAAGTCATATCGACAGGAAAATCTATTGGCTGGTCATTTAGAAGTCAGTAAGACTTATCACAAGATCTTGAATCATTTTCTTTAGCCGAAACTTAAAAGTGAAGTTTCTATATACTGCAGATCTTGTCCCACTTGTCAAATGGTAGGAAAACCCAATCAGAAGATACCTAAGGCTCATCTGCAACCTATTCCTGCATTTGACGAACTTTTAGTAGAATAATGGTAGACTGTGTAGGTCCCTTACCTAAGACCAAGTCAGGCAACCAATACTTGTTGACCATAATGTGTGCATCTACAAGATTTTCAGAGGAAATTCCTTTGAGAAATATTAAAACTAAAACCATTGTAAAAGCTTTGGTGAAGTGTTTTGCACTTTCCCAAATCTCTCCTGTCTGATCAAGGTCCAATTTTATGTCTGGAATTTTCCAATATGTTATGCACGGATTAGTCATCCAACAGTTTAAATCTTCTGCCTATCATCCTGAAAGTCAAGGAGCTTTGAAAAGATTTCATCAAACTTTGAAGAATAATATTCGGTCACATTGCTTTGATACAGGAAAAGATTGGGAGGAGGGTGGTTCATTGTTGTTGTTCGCTGTTAGGAATCAGTTCAATAGTCATTGAGTTTCAGTCCTTTTAAAAGGATTCTTGCAAATTCCACTCACGAAATGAACAAAAAATTTCAGCATTTGTAACTCCAGATGGGCTTTATCAATATAAAGTGATACTGCTTGGTATGAAGACTTCTCAGGCAGCATTCCAGCGTCCTATGAACATGATAGCATCTGGTCTAGATAATTGTGACGCATAAATCGATGACATCATTATCTACAACGACACCTGGGAAGATCACTTGCAAACGATTCGGAAATTCTTCAATCGACTCAGTGGTGCAAATCTGACGGTTAATTTAAGCAAAAGTGAGTTGTTTTGCCATGCTTGGGTCACATTTTTAGGACATATTGTGGAACAAGGTCAAGTTAAACATGTAGAAGCTAAGGTCAAGGCTATCTCTGAATTCCCTGCGCCTGTTTGTAAATAGGTATTGCTAGATATTATCGTATATTGTGTTCACATTTTGTCATAATTGCCGAACCTTTGACAAATTATTTGAGTAAGAAATCCAAGTTTCATTGGTCTAACCAGTGTTAGGAATCCTTTCATAAATTAAAGGTCATGCTTACGAATCCACCAGTTCTTTCAGCACCACATTTGAGCCAATTATTTTAAGTGACTATTGATGCAAGTGATGCAAGGGTTGATGGAGTATTGATTCAGGAAGACAAAAATGGTGTGAATCACCCTGTGTGTTATTTTTCTAACATAAACTAAACAGGCACCAGAAAAATTATTCCACTATTGAGAAGGAATGTTTGGTTATAATATTGCCTTTACAACATTTTGAAATGTATGTTACTTCGGCTCTTTCTATGGTTATTGTATACAGTGATCACAATCCCCTTACTTTCATCAGCAAAATGAAAACTAAAAATCGGAGATTCTTGAGATGGAGTTTAATACTGCAGGAATATAACACTGACATTCGACACATCAGAGAAAAAGACAAGGTGATCGCAGATGCACTCTCACGTGTATAGAAGTTCTATATTGCGGAGTGTCATTTATATGACATTTTCCTATGTAATTATGATCAGGAAAGGTTTCGCGCGTAAAACTTTCATTTTCTTTATGAGGGTAGGTGTTATGTATATTGAATTTATAATATAAGTGCCCATGATTGTAAGTTGTACTCTAGTCAGACTATGGTCATTTTGTAAACAACAATGTTACATAGCATATGAGTTCAAGGCCCGTTTTGTTAGCAGCTGGGCTGTTATTTCCATGTATTGTTGTGACAAAAGTCAGGTACACAAACTAATTTTCCAATGTCAGGTACACCTATTGTTTGTATATATGGGTCTAGTATGCAAGAGATCGTTCGAGTTCTAAAAGCCTTATTCAAAACATCAGTCTGTAAAGAAGCTATTTTGATCATTAGATGTTTGTTGCAATTATGAAAACCAGATATAATTGAGAGAGGAATTATTTATTTAAAATATTCATTGGAAATGCTAAAGTGCTCATAGATTTTTGGATTTTTTTAGGATTTATGTGAATTTGTTGAACACATTCCGGATTACATAATTGTGGTACATCAGGACATTCAATGCTATTGGAATTCATTCGGAACAATCTATTATTTTGGACTTGTGATAAGGACACTTGGGATTATTTGGACTTTAATTCACTTCATTGTAAGTGTCTTTTGAATTTTCACTTTCATTGTCTAGAAATAAATTGTTTGTTGATTTTACTTACATTTAGTTACATTGCTGGTTTCACTTGCTTTCTGTTACATATTTCTAAGACTGTCTGTCTGTATATATGTACGTATGTATGTATGTATGTATGTATGTATGTATGTATGTATGTATGTATGTATGTATGTATGTATGCATGTATGTATGTATGTATGAACAAAGATTAACGAATTGATGGATAATTGATTGAACTGGAGTCTATTTAACTGCAAAATATAGCAATTTAGATTGACGATTGCAATCTATAAAATGCCTGATTTATATGTACAGGATTATTGAATTCATTTATGCAGATCAATTTCATTTTTCCCTATGACATCATAAAACATAATAGGCAACTTAGAATGAATTGCTATTTCGACATTAGTTGAGAATCAACTCAGATTCGCGAGAATAATTTTTTCTCTCGACATACATGTACTTTCAGATTCGCGTAATGTATGAAATGTTCGATCGGTCTTGTGGAGACGACTGCTTGTGTTTTCTTCTGATATTGAAGCTAACTAAAGGTAAAAAAATCTTTGAAATAACGAGAGATTTTAGAAAGAGGGTTTTGAATTACCAGAACAGTTTGTCATAGCAATGTACTGGATAAGTAATTTAGTTTGCTGCACATGCCATCGCAGAGAACATGCTCTCAAGTCGGTTTATTTCAGGTATTGGTTATAAGTTTGATTTACTTCGTTTCTGAAGTTAGAATATGCAGGACAAAAATACATAAATAAACAAAGATAGTTTTTGGTTTCAAAGAGAGAGATTGAGATATAATATATGGCCAACAAAATTTGCGACACAAAACATTTGAAAAAAAACGACACTTTCAAGTCAATTTATACACGGCATTCGATAGAGCTGTAAAACAATAAAGGTACAGTCTGCAAGTCATCTTTTTCTTCCCTAACTAACTACACACAACTGAATACTTCGCGACTGAGACAATGTTAATTCATCAGATCTCCTTTGATGCACAATAAATTGTAAGAAGTATTGGTCTTATCTTGGAATCTAACTGCACATGGTAATTTCAGGTCACCTGCTGAGTATGATTCATCATTAACAAATAAATCTTACACTTCCGACGAAGATCATATCAATTACTTTTCTGAATAAATATCCATTTATATTTGTCTCTTTTTTAGGACCGGATGTATATTTGATTTTGTGGCATGATAATTTGAAATATTTGAAATCACACAGTTTGCGTGAAAAAAAGTTACAGCGCATACATGTACTAGAAATCTAAGCTAACCGAAGGTAGGGAAAGGAAGCGATAAGTATTATTAGAATTCATATAACGCCTGAACTTTGTTACAAACCTTGGTAGCACATAACGAAAATAGAATTCTGTCTTTGTAAAACAGATAAATGTTAAAGGGAGAATGATACATTTTTGCTCACCCTCTTTTCTTAATTCTGTACTTGCTTTATATTAAATTTATGTATTTATTGTAATATGTATACAGAGTTAGCTGTATTAACCTGTATTTTTATCACAAATGTATACTTCTTTGTTCAGTGACGTAAGTTTCTACGGTTTGTTGACCTTTTGATAAAATTACGGCGATTCTGTTTGATTTTTGACTTGGAGCATATATTGTCATTTCGTTTTAATGAAGCTGAATTTGGATAATATTGTATTAAGTAATTCAGCTGTGACCAAATTGTTTAATACATTCAAATTTGGAACGAAATTTGAAACCTTATTTATGTAATTAAGTACAAATATTGAATTCCACCATATAATTCAATAATACGTTCCTTTAAAATGTTTTCCTGACCTGTCTTAGTCAATTATCACAAATTCTTGTTTGTTACAATCTCGCTCTTAATCTCACTATTGCATATACCTTAAGTTCTCAAAACTAATAATAATTTGGGTAATTGATTACGCATGCCAGTTTTCAGACATATCAAACAATCACCTCTACACCTAGCCTTGCCACCCAGAGGCTCATTAAAAATTCCAAAAGCGTTGGTACAGTCTACAACTATAGGACTATAATAACAGACTTAAGCTTAATGTATTGGGATTTAAGGGTGTCTTAGGAATTTTGAAAACATTACACACGTACGCACGGGCGGACTGTATCTTTGAATGCACAGTAATAAAAGTTTCTTCTAAAGATTTCGAGCTTTGGATCGAAACTGGAGATTCTAAATTCAGTTTTCAAGACCTGCTTCATAATTGTTGTCAACACTTGAATCGCGCCATATTTCATGATCTTAAATTTCCGGAATCTTAATATAATGAAATAGAAATAGTCTAAATGATCTTTTATTGCAAAAACCGGATTCGTTTTGTAGGTAACTATGTTTATATAGCAGTTTAAATTTACACATCATATTAATGGGTCGCATTAAAATAAGGCAAGGCTTAGTATTGTTGGACTCAATAGAAATCTTTGCGATATGGTCTTTAAACTGCTTGTCATTAACATTAATTTCTGAGGTTCCCCCTCCCCCCCCCCCCAAAAAAAAAAAAAGAAACAAAAAGATATTGCAATGCAATTATCGATAGGTCGTATTTTCGTTTCTTCATGTTTGACATATCGTGTACATCCTTGATGGTATACAATCTCACAAGGATGTGTCAATTGGTTGAAGTAGATATACTTGTTTGCATCCTTGTCATAAGTAAGGTAACAAGGACCACTATTAAGACAATTATAGTGATCCAAGTTTGAGACAACTCGAACTTTAGTTTGCTCTACACAATCAAATATTTTGAGCCATTTAGAATTCCGTTCTTAGTATTGTCCTTTCTGATAACGTCGCTAGTCTTTTCAAGTAATTGACAGGACACAGCTTTACAGTGGATAGGGCCATTTGAGGAAATTCACCACACATATTCAACGTTACTAAAGCAAGAGAGACTTGAATAACTCAAAATTAAAGTGTTTGAACAAAATCAATTAAAATGTGTCACAAAATGTCTGAAATATTTTAATTTTATCATTTTAGGGGCAATTATATTAAAAATAAACAAGGTATAAAGAAATATATGCTTTACATCATGTTTATAAGCTACGGTAAAATTAATATATATTTGAAATGCAATCTAAGTTCAAAAGATTTTTGATTTAGTTTCTGACTTTAATAGCTGTGGCAACACAACACTGTATTTAGCTTGAAGTTAAAGGATCACGAACTCTTATTTTCGTACATGCCTTGTATAATATTCTATGAGAATGAAAATAAATACCAAAATTGTATTAAACCCACTAAGCAGTTGTATATAAATGGCTTATTAAAATTCGCGTCGATAGTCTTGGCTACGAAAGTTTCTATTATGAATTAAGTTGTGACGTCACTAAGTCGCATCCGGTCAATCGCTGCTACATTGGGCTACCGATTCCCTATTACCTTAAAGTCCATCTTTGTACTGTAAAAAAATTACAAAGAACAACAATGTTGAACAAAATGGTGAATAATGTAGATGAGCTGAGATCATGAAGATACACAAGAAACCAGTTTGTAAAGCTTGCAGATTTGTGTAACATACTCACAAAAACTACTTTTCACTATGGC
Source organism: Margaritifera margaritifera (assembly GCA_029931535.1). Classification (NCBI taxonomy): domain Eukaryota; kingdom Metazoa; phylum Mollusca; class Bivalvia; order Unionida; family Margaritiferidae; genus Margaritifera; species Margaritifera margaritifera. The sequence continues at coordinate 3,647,000 of JAQPZY010001553.1, forward strand.
ATGATACACAGTATATATATATATACATATACATATATATATATATATATATATATATATATATATATATATCATTCGTTACGTAAACTCAAAATTGTATCAAGACACTCAAAAATACTGCCAAAACATGTGCATTTCAATATGAAATCAAATTATATTTAAATCAAATTCAGACCTTATAACAACTATCAAAACTTCGTGTCACTTTCAACCGACTGCATCCTGTCTCATAATCGAAATGGACTTAACAACGTCATAGACACGAACGATCATTGCTTTCACAGGCAAAGAGCTAACAAATATGACGACTTCCTACAAGTCGGGAAAGCAGTTGATTGCAAAAGGAAATAGAGAAATTCTCCCCTATACAAATACTAAAAAGCAAACCTTCAGTAAATACAGAATTTGTATACATTTTACATTTCATAACATCGATTTGTCTCAAGGAGTTTGTTTCCCTTTAAATTTACTTATCTTTTTTGGGGAGGCAAGTTTAAATGTGCTTGTCATTATTTGATACATCATGTGTACGTGTAGAATTATTGTAAGATTTCATAACATATTAATAATCTCAGAATAATTTTGTGGTTGCTTTTTTGTGTTTTTTTGTTTGTTTTTTTGTTTTGTTTTGTTTTTCCTTCAAATATCGCAAACATAACTAGCATTCGAATTATTTTGATGAGAGATAATACCAAACATTACCCAACTAAACTACGTCTAAATGGACTTCGCTACTGATTTTGGGCGATAAGCTTTCTTTTTTGTAATTAGATTTTAAAATATACTTCTAGAAGGTCTTACTTTAATACATCGTACAATAACATAGTCAATTTGGGCATTATGATACTTTCACAGGGAGATTAAGTTCATTAAGCATGTGCTATACCTACTTCATTTAGAATCGATTAACTTAATTTATTCTTTTTCTATTCGATTATGCCACCTGTTATGACATTTCAGCTAAGATCAGTATCACAGAAAGAAAGTACAATTTGTAAATTTTAGCTCATGTGCAATTATTCTTTTGGGAAACATTATTTGGAAAACTCAGACAAAGGATAAACAACTTTTCTTCGAACTGCAATGTATACAAATCTGCCATGTATCAAGATCAACCATTGCTGGTGGAGCTCAATACTTCACAATACATATACACACTAGAAAATACACCATTTGGATAAGTATTATGTGTTAACAACTGTCGATATTTTAGAGAGAAGGATGGAACATGGTCGTAGAAATAGGCATTCGTACGCAGCAGACACACTCGCAAGGCGACCCAGGAATTAACCTCATCCAAGTCCACGGTCACACCAGATTCCTCTGACAGAAATCAAGGCATATAGAAGTTAATATAACAAGTTACAAATATACACCAGACAGAATGGAAAGTGCTATCTTTGGACCCTAAATGGCTATTTATGGCATTTTTGTGTGATTTATAGGTGATTCACTTAAAGGAGGAAAAGAAATATTTAACACTTTAATGAATGAAAACTAAAGCTAATTCTTGTTTGCACTAATCTGTTGAATATTTCTCGCTTCACTGTCAGTAAACTAAAGTAAATTACACTGCTTTATATGTCTGCATGTGTGTATGTATGTACGCACGTACATATGTATGTATGCAGGAATTTAGATAGATATATGAATTTGGTAGTATGTATGTATGTATGTATGTATGTATGTATGTATGTATGTATGTATGTATGTATGTATGTATAAGTAAACATATATGAATGAATGGATGATGGATGGATTTGTTATGGGACATTGCCAAATTGTCCATTTCATGATATTGTTCATGATATTGGAAGCTACTATTTTCAAATGGGCAGTAGAATTGTACATTTACCGAAATCAGCTAGGTGTATTTATAAGAAAAGAGTGCAACCGGCACTTGCGTATTTTTTTAGATGGGCAGATATTTGCAAATTTTACATTTCTTGCTCTTGATCAGTGATCAATGATATTACATTGTCTATATTTGAATGAACTACTAAAAAAAATCACATACAACTCTACCATGAGTATTTAATAGAACCTCAAAATCTATAGTCTACTTATGCATTAAATAAAATTATCACATATTAACATCTTATTAAGCCTTGTACCAAGAGTGTGTATTAGAATTTTGAAAAGTAGTTTTGGCGTACTTATGCATTAAATAAACCAATGGCATATTAACATCTTATAAACATTGTAACATTAGTTACTAGAACCTCGAAATGTAGTTACGGTGTACTTATGCATTAAATAAACTAATCACATATTAAATGTGATACCTTTGTTGATATCAAAGAATATTCGAATACCTTCAAAGAATATCTGAATAGAAATTTGATAATCATTACAGTTATGATGTTTGAAAAGAAACAAAGTGATTTAAGCCAGTAATTTTTTTTCGACTCTAATCTCTAATTCGTCAAGTACACTTTCCTCTGTATTTTCCCTGGTCTTAGAATGGATAGGTTTCTCTTTAAACTTGTATATTCTTGACGCTTCAAAGTTGGAAGCAGGTCCATAGAACAAAAAGTTAATACTCGGACATTTCACAGCCAATCGTCTCTCATTCGGAAACTGATTGTGCACTATTAATTATAATTCTGTAAGTAAGGAAGAGCTTTTTGTAATTATGGTTATATTTCCATTCATTTCATTTAAATTAAATCACGAAATAAACATGTACATGTTGAACCCCTAATACTAGTGTTCAAATATTGACATTAAATTAAGTATTTTCGAATCTTTGGCATTGTTGTAGATATTTACATTGTAATCCAAACTAATTGAACTAAATATGTGAAGGTACACATGGTTTACAGTCTATAGCTTTGGGCAATAACGTATAAGAACTGTCTGATTATGGATGTAGTTATTAAATCTTCTAATCAATTGAACAGACATTTTCCAGTTGGTTTAAATATTAAAAATGTGCCGCACGTTTGCCAAAGATCTTGTAATATTGGTAGGTATTGTGCACATTTTACATTCAAAGACTTCATATTTATACACGTATTCCTAAGTATTCTTATAATAATTAAGAATACAAAACTAAATTTTCAACTAATTTTGTCCGTTTAGAATCAATAGATAATTAAAATGTATAATCATTATTCGAGCATTTGTTTAAATGTTAAATATTAGAAATGTATACCGTGACATTTCCGTCCTTCTTTCAATCTCAGCATTTTAAATACCACGATATCAGAATAGTATGGTGTAATCATGGTCATCTACACAGACATACGGAATATATCCTGTCAGTGTGATATACAACTAAGGATGGTTGGTTGGTGTTAACTGTACTTTCAACACAGTATCAGCTATATCATGCCAAGGAAATGAGAGCTATACAATAGACAAGCCGATAAAGCTGACCTGTTATGGCCTGTGCGGGTACGGAACCCGGGATCTTTGGATTACGAATCCGAAGCTCTTCCAAATGAGCTGCAGCCACTCCCTACTAAGGAAGGCAAACATTGCCTATACTATGTTCAAAGTGAGGAAGACGCAGGATGTAAACAATACAATCTACAGGGGCTTATCGAATATATCCTGGTCAGTTTAAGATATTATTAGTGGTATCGGGTGAATTGGAGTATTCTAAATTGTTTGCTTCCTTTTGGCTTTCGCGTGCTAAAGCACAATTTAGCAGTTGTATCTGTATTTGTAACATGTTATCTAGACACAACAAACATTACCAGTGTAAATAGTATTAACTCGTGTGCAGAATTTAGGAAGAAAATTGAATTAAATCTAAAATTACCCAAGGTGGACGTTAATGAAAAGCATCCCACACTAAAATCTTTATCTTTTCCTCGCAGGAACAAACAAATATACTAACCAAAAGTTAGGTTTAACTAGGTCAGGCGCAGTTATTTAACATAGTTGACACGAAAATAACTCAACAATATTTATGATGATTCGCTGTGACGTATTATAGATTCTGACAATTACTAATTTGATCAATCCCATATCGCACAGATATCGGCAGTCTCTTCGATATTCAGTCCAGAAGAACTTGATTTCAGTGTTTGATTAGAGAGAACATTGTCAAACATATCTTACTGTTATTTTTAGGGGTCAAATTTCAACGAACAATGAACAAATTATAGTGCCTTTCTCCCTTCCTTCCTCTCTCTCTCTCTCTCTCTCTCTCTCTCTCTCTATCTATCTATCTATCTATCTATATATATATATATATATATATATATATATATATATATATATATATATATATATATATATATATATATATATGTTGAGTGCACCAAGATGTCTCTAGGATGTTCATTTCAGATGGATAGTGTGTATCTTCTTCATCACCCTCAACTTTTAATTTCAAAGAAAATACGCAGAATTCATTCTGTTAAAAAGAAGAGGCTAAAGATGTCTACGCCCGAAGTTTGAACATGATATATAATAAAAAGTACATTAAGTGATAGTAAGACATTTTTTAAAATTACTGTCTTATTGTTTGATTCTTTCTCAATTCTGAAATGTTAATTAACAAGACCCTTTAGTAAATTTTCCTCGCAAATACATAAAGATGGTTCAAAATTGAAAGTCATACATTTTTTTCAGCACAATATCTGGAGAGTGACAAAAGTGATAAAATGGTGTATACCGATGCAGATATATGTCTGCAGAGATGATCAGTCAAACATTGCTAAGATTATTTCTGTAATTATTTTTAAAAACATTATTCCATCATGACAAGGAACCACGATGGTACAGTGGATATTGTGCCGGACACGTGACCAGAACGGTGCAGGTTTAAATTCTAGCCAGAATAGGCCGACATGACCTCTTAGGTGTGTCTCTTGGCAACGCAGGTTACTACTATTGCCTCGGCGCGATATAAACTATCATATGATGGTATGATGTTAAACATAAAACAGAAGCAAAATTCATTAAAACTAAATTGATCTTAATACTCTAGGCTATGTATGCGGCAGAACATGGAATCAGTGAAACTATATTCAACGACCTAGGAGTACAAGTACAAAAAAAAAATGTTTTCTTTTCCAAGGTTCAATATAAAGATTAGTCAAATTGATAAAGACGTCACCTTGGACAGATATTGAAGAAAATATGAGGTATGGTTGCTTTGGTATGTTTTACCCATTCTACTGCATCTTTGGAGAGAGGGGTGGGGGATGGAGGGGCGTATTTGTGTTTAATTTTTTTTAAACTGGTAACGAAATCTCATTCAAATTGGCTAACATGGCGGCCATATTAATAATTGTTTAGGAGCTTAATTTTCCCTTTTCTTCAGTTACATACAATATGATATTTTCCTCCTTTTACAAATGCAAAATTTGTCACATAACAATAACTTTTCAGAAGTTGAAATATGTTTCACTTGTAATTTTATTTTTGCTCTTAAACAACGTAAGCTAAATATTAACGTACATTTGTTATTGACGTATTTCTAATGAATTCAAAACCTAAAGTAAACAGAAAATTTTAAACAGTCCAAATCAGAACCATTAAGAGTAGAAGTATTGCGAGATTATGACCATTACAAACAGATCAAGACATTTAATTTATATTTGTAATCTTAAAAATCAGTTATTTTCGTTGAAACAAAAACTAACTTGGACAGTTAGTATTAGAAAAAAAGAAATTAAGAGAAAACAAAGGAAAAGAAGAAAATACTTATAAAAATGTTTATCGATAATAATAATAATGCTTGTTGTTTCCTTAATTGTTTTATATATTAAGCAATATTTTTGAAGAATTATATAAACAGATCACAAGGCAGTGCGATAATATTATCATATTTATACAGTTGCGTAAAAATTATAATATGTGCAAATTGTATCAACTACATTTCGCTCGTTTACGTTTCGTTTCTTCCTTTCATTCTTCCGTTTTTCATTTCAAGTGCTTTTCGCGCAGACAGGAACTTCAAAAAAGAGATTAAAGTAAAATAGGTGAGCTCATTAGAATGTATGCTTATTTATTCGCCATCATACTCAAGTTTTCTGTGTCAAAGACAATATTATTCATAATGTCAAAATTCATTTTTTATTAAGGAAGGTGCCAACTATCTCTAGATTTATCAGTAATAAAAATCGTATTTAAGTGATAAGAATCATTATTTTCAAATCACTGTGTTATTTATATTTACACTATACTGAACTGTTAATAAACTAAACCCTTTAGTCGCATTTTCTGTACAAGAACATAAAGATGGTTCAAAATATAAAGTCAAACATGTCTATGCAAGTATTTGCTTCAGTTATTTCTACAATAATAGTGTATATCAGTACTGATTTGTGTCTGCATAGATGATCAGTCAAAATATTGCAGATTCAAATTAATTCAAAGATTATATCAATAAATATTTTTAGATCACGATCAGGAGGAACAGTGGTTATCGTGCCTGACTTGAGAACATAAAGGTGTGGTTTCGAATCCTGTCCAGACCGGGCTGGTTCGGCCACCGTGGTGTGTCTTGGTCAAGACATTTGTTAATCCTCTTGTCTCGCCACGATATAACCTTTCATGTGCTGATACAAATGAAAAAAAGCAAACAAAGATCAGTTTCCATTTACGTGGTCTTGCTACCTTTCATCCGTTTACGTTTGTTTTCTTCCTTTCACTCTTCCTTCTTTTATTTCTGGTGCTTTTCGTGCCGACAGAAACTTCAAGATAGAGATTAAAGTCAAATAGGTTAGCTCACTAGGACGTATCTATTATGTTTATTTAGATGGACCCAGTTTACATTCTATATCGTGCTCAAGATTTGCACTCCAAAGAAAATATCATTGGTCATTCAAAATTCATTCTCTTTAAATGAAGATGCAAAATATCTCCACATTTATCAGTAATAAAAAAGCATATTTAAGTGATATGAAACGTTACTTTCAAATAACTGTCTTAATTATGTTGACTCCAAATCTATACTGAACTTGTAATAACGCTATACTCGCTGGTCCCTTGTTCCTTACAAGAACACAAAGATGGTTCAAAATATAAGGTAAAACCTTTAAAGCACCTTATCTGGAGAATGAGACAAATAGCCTTGTATGCATATATTTGCTTAATAATAATGTGTATATCGATACTAATTTGTGTCTGCAAAACATTGCAGATTCAAATTATTTCAGAAATTGTTTCTATAAAAATCATTACATCTTGATCAGGAGGAACATTGGTTACTCGCGAACAGAAATATGCGGTTTCGAATCCTATCCAGACCAGTCAAGATATTTTTTAATCCTCTTGTCTCGCCACGATATAACCTTTCATGTGATGATGTGCTGATAAAAGCGAAATAAACAAACATAATTTTTAATTTCCCCGGTATTGCCGTTTTACCAAGTAACTTAAAAATATATTGACGACATGGTATAATTTTTTTTTCTTTCATCAAACAACCATGCTGAAAAGTTCCAGGTTAGCAATAGACGACATATTTTCAATTTCTCTATAAACTTAGTTTCGTTTTTATGATGCACTAAAATGGTGAACTAAGTCACAGCAGCAATGAGTTTTTTAAATAGGGACCACGACTGGGACTATTAGGAAAAGGAAGACTGGGCTTTAAACTAGAAAGTGATAGTATAGTAATTCGGAACTCATCCCTTTACTTGAAACTTAACTTGAAATAATTCCTGTTCAATCAGAATAAACTTTGCGACAGCGAGACGAAGGATGCCAATTAGATAAGTGAAGAATGCCTCGCAATTTTTTAATACTTTTTGCATCGTGTAGAAAGTGCAAACTATACAGTCAAATTAAAAAGTTTAGAAAAAATTATTTTAAAAATGTTTGTACTTAATACGATTGCGTAAAATTTTAGTGCGAAAATTGTTGGATCAAAATGTATCTATCGTCCCCATCTATTCTATATTAAAGCTCCGCTTATTTACCTGACTTGACAAAAATTCACTGGCTTTGATAATTGTTTTTAATTCCTAATTTCTGGAAATAGCAACAAAAACTATTTCTTACCCAGAGGAACAACAAAGTATTCAATTGATTTTGTTTTAAATAAAAACAGCGATAGTACGAGAAAAAAAGTGTTACACAAATCGATCTCTTAATAGAATAAAAAAAATTGTCACGGCAAATCAACACGAGATTAGAACAGAGTCAGCCCATGTACCTACATAGCGCTTACATAAGCACAGCATAAAGATATAATTATTGCAAAAGTGGAGCAAATGGATCTGGGCAATAGGGAATAATTTCCGTTTGATTGGTGGGGGCATTTTTCGGGCTGAAAATAAAGCTTGAACAAATATAACATTTCAATACGATCTAAAACCGACAGATGGAGGTCATAAAATCTGATTTTTGTTCTACATATTATAATTGCAGTTATTGCACATGATGGTGTACATGGTAATTGTTTAGCTGAAGTGAACCAATTATTTTCATTTGTATTGTATGAAAATGACGGGGCTATTTTTGAGTAAAAGAATTAAGAATACTTTCATACTTACTTTATTGTATCTGGTACAATACAAATTTAATTTTATTCTACGTGGCTATCTACGATAATTATTTCAAACCCTGACCTTAGATGATTAAACAATTTTTTTTACAGGTATGATGATGGTGGCGATGATGTTTACAAAATGTGTCATGGATCCGATAGAGCACTTATAAAAAAAAGTGTTAAGAGCCTCTTGAATTATACCACTGATATGATGGAAAAAACTGACCACGCGACCACTTAACCTTTACCAATTACTTATAACCTTCTCAACCAATACAAAAACAAGAAGCTACTTTATCAATGTAACATTATCCAATCGATTTGCCTCGTCAATCAGCAATCAAGATATAAAGCTTTGCTGACAGGACCCAAAATAAGTTTCATCTCTCCATCTCACGAGCAGTGAGGGTAAGTCAAAGATGACTTGTATCTAGAACGTTCTTCTTGATAACAATACCAATTGTTTATGAATACATTATCATTTTAAACTTTAAATTTCTATTTTAAATCTGTTTAAATTCATTTATTATATACATTTGTCCTACGAACTGCCAAACCTTAACTTTGCGCATGATGATAACTTTGCAGATTTCATGATTTTGCTTCGAGTTATAAGCTCAGGTTTATCAAACATTTTCAAATAATTTGCAAGAAATTGATTTTTTATGTAAAAAGATACATAGTGAAATTTGTAATAGTTCTGAATATTAATGTGCAAAAGTTATTGGTTTAAAATAATGTAATCTATTTTAATATATTTTCAGTTTTAAAATTCTGACTGATCCTTCATCTAAGTCAAAATGACGAAATTCGTTGACAATATTGCTCCCTTCTTGATTGCCTGTGTTTTTCTCGTGAAAACAATTTCAGGTAAGACTGCATGAAAGTTGCGCAATATCATTATCTATAGGTGTATAGGTGGCGTACACGTTTAAAATATTTTGAGATGTTATGTTGGTTGTTTTTTTTTCTTCTCTTCATTGGAACATGACCAGGACGTTCTTTTGCTTAAGTTTAAACACGTTTACGATTAATGTTTAGAGTCGATATTGTTATTGGTTGGCAGAGTAGATTATTCATTGACATAGAGGAAAACATACACCAAAATTTACTTCCAGTATTTCAAAAATAATTGGAAGGGGGATATAAGTAGGGTACTGACATCCAAAATCTCACAGTTTAAAAACTTACGTTTGATATATTTTGCTACCCTAAACTAGAGGGATCAATATAGACATATACTTGATGAGATCAAACATATTTGGAACGAGAAAGCTTGATTACGATTAACGTCTAACAAAGAATAAATATTTTTTGTTTACCAATGTTGAATCAAAACATGAGATTACCTTGATAAGACCTAACGTTTGCTATATGCATTGAAGAAATTGGAGGTGTTACTACTTTGGTCTTGTTTTGCTGGTTCTACTTTACATTTTTACATGCAGGCAGAGAGAAAGAGATGGGGAGATAGAGAATTTTTTTAAATTTTAGCAGGGAATGTATCATTTTCTCGATGCAACACAATCCTAAATAAAACGAAAACGTTTAAAGTAGATGCCAAAGTAACCGTCAATTAGAATGAAAAAAACCCAAATTATGCAAAATCTTACCATAATATTTTCAATTTACAGAAATTTACTAATGCCTTCAAAATTAATCTTACAGCTTCTCCATCAGGCAGACAGAATAATGAAGACATTGACATAAAGGAAAGTCTAGGATTCATCATAAATCATCCCCTAAATAGGGAAAGACCCGCAAGTTACCTTTTGGGACCCCCATTGACAGAGGAGGAAATAGTCCTCACCTTAAAACCAGTCGTAGACAACATAGATGGATCTAATTTGGAGCAACTTATTGAGGTAAACCTGTATATTTTACAACTTTTCGTTAAACATTAGCTTATGTTGCAAATGCCCACTTACGTACTTCACAAATGATAATTCTACACAGCGAAAAACTTGGGTTTTGAGGACGTAGAAACGGTCATCTTATGCATTACTGCTGACGTGTTTTTCATACATAGCTGAAACGATTAAATATTTAAGTGTTGTAGTGTTCAGACCGAACATTTTTAAATTTATTAAGTTTTGAGTTTAAACGAAAAGCATGCCTAATCATTTTAGGGACTCATTGCTCAATTTCTGAAGAGGACAAAGTTACAAATAATACGATTTATGTTTAAAACAAATGGGGAAGTATTCATTAAAAAATGGATTCTACCGAATTGGTATTATTTGTGTTATAATATGTGCAAGACATATTCGGCCATCTTCTCGGGTTTTAACTTTCCTGGAGTATACACATATATTGTTTTCTACATATATTACAAATTACAAATAGATTAATTTGATCGGCACCCCGACAAAAGCGAGCAGGACAAAAGCGCGCCGACAATAGCGCGCAAAGACAAAAGCGCGCAGGACAAAAGCGCGCGGACGTAATCGCGCAAAGACGAAAGTCTACAATAATTACCATTTTGTGTCTTTAGTAAAGAAACTAATAAATACAACATTAAAGATCATTAAGCATTGCTTATTAATTAATATCTCAATATGGCCTTACAGATCAAATAACATCACTGCACGCCGACGTATCTCAAACAAAGCCTTCGTCACTTCATTAAGTTTTGGAGTGAAACAACAGTTACTGCATCTGTTGCAACAAATTTCAGCCGACCTTTGCAGACTTTTTTCACGCATCTCCATGACGTACTCCCATCCGAATGAATACTATCTTTACGAAGCCGATAGCCATCACATAAAATGTGTTCGTTCTGCTTCTGCGATTCGGTTCTTTCCATGACTGCAAATGTTTGGGCCTAAATATATTTGTGTGCTATTTATACAGTTTCGGGTACGCAAGTAGCTTTGAAGAATCACTCTTCAAATAATTTTTGGAACTTAGAAATTATGTTACTTTTCATGTCTACTTCTACTCTTCGGTTTTGTCGGCGCGATTTTGTCGGCGCGCTTTTGTCGGGGATTTTAAGCTGCGCGCTTATGACGGCGCGCTTTTGTCCTGCGCGCTTTTGTCGGGACACCAATTTGATCATATAATCATATATATATATATATATATATATATATATATATATATATATATATATATATATATATATATATGTATATGTTAGCATAAAAAAGTGTTGATAAAATATACACTACCCGATTTGTATAGCACAAATATAGAACTATGGAACCTATTCGTTGAAAACTAGTAGGTGTTTAGTAAACAAGATAATATGTTTCTCATTTCTTATTGATGTAGAAGCCTAGAACATTTGTACTCGAGATATGGGCTGCGTTATGGCTTTAAGTGCAATCATCTTTACCCACTTAATGTATTCGATCGGTATTAATAGAGCAAATTTTGTTTCGAAGTATATGTCCATTATCCAGACATTCAAGAACCTCAAAGGATGTCCACTTAATTCTGGTTTCTGCTCCATATTTAATATACGTAAATAGACATTGACAAATTTAAAATCTAGAAAGAAAATATCTGCTGTAAATTTGGGATGTATACAGATCCTTGAATGAAAAGAGAGAGGTAAGATTTCAAAAGTATAACTTAACATTTCTACATTCAATGCATCATTCACTGCTACATCGGTGCAGAACCTAAGTCTGTAAATCTGAATGTCCTCTTCATACCAATTTACAAAAAATACCAATATCTAAAATATACAAAATCGTTTCTTTCTGCAGCTATATCAAGTGACAAATGGTCTGAAGACTTTCGAGGCAGAAGCAGATGGTCTTCCCCTGAAAGATATGTGGCTTATCCCTGGATACTACCTGTTGTCCCTGCGTGAGGTAGTCGAGACCCTATCAACAATGAAGAAAACCTCTAGCATCTGGAATCCAACGTGGCTTCCCTTGTTTTCTTCACGTGCTGGTGATTTTCTCGTTTATGACGCTGAAAACGGACATATAAATGAGATTTTTACAAAGGAATCGCTGAGATGGGAGGTAGCACCAAATATACAAGACTTTCTCCAAGGTATAGCACGAAAGTTAAGTGACGGCAGAATATTTATCAACGAGAATGGGCTTATGGATCAGATAACGAGTGACGGTCAGAAAGATGAGGGTCATGAAGATAAAATATTGGACCCTCTCTATTTGTCTACCAACGTCAAAAATACATTCAGTTTAAACATCATTGTCGAAGAAGAGGATGTCGCAGCACCTGATCTTGTTTTTAATTGTGATAATATGCCCAATGTTTGTCAGAACATTCGGAATGCAATAAACAATGGCAAAACGAGAAGTTTGCAGCGAATAACTGATGCAAATCAAATAAGGAAAAATCGTCAAGCAGCATGCGGTTCTGTGCAATGCAGCGCGCCAAACAATTCTTGTGATGAGTATCCATTTGCTTCCACATCTCAGGGGGGAGCTGGTGCCACCACCAAGTGTGTTCCTCTGTCTGAGAATAACTCTCAAGGGGGACAACTCGCTGGGTTCTACAAGAAAAATAACGTAGGGGACAAGGACTGGTTCAATATGAAAAGTCCATAAAACTTCTACAATGATTGATCTTCTTGTGACAATTTTCTATATATAATCTCATTTTTGTCTGAGAAGAAATATATGTCCTATATTCTCTATGGTCTGTCAGCTATCGTGTATATTAGAATAGAACCATATACTCATGAGCAGAGCCATATATATGCTTGTAAGTACAATCACGCCGTAATTAGGTATTGGAGAATAATACATTTTCTTTAATATATATTCCATGTTGTTAAACTAACAAAGTTCTTGATACTGATAGAATATATATATATATATATATATATATATATATATATATATATATATATATATATATATATATATATACACGAATAAATACTATTATCATACAGGTTAGAGAATGTTAATTCGGATCCGCGGGTTACGGCAAGGTCGTGATGGTATATCGGTTGATGCTTACAGGCAAGGCGATTGGTGCCGTAACCCGTGGATCCGGGTTCGAATCTCCGTTGAGTACGAATTAAAATTCTCTACCCTGTATGATAATATTATTTATTCGTATGTAGAAATTCTGTTAATGCTATCAAGCATTCTCTTGTAGTATCCAGGGAAAGCACTTTGAGCTCTGTTTGCTGTTTGATATATATATATCTACATTTCAAGTGCATTTATTTTTCTTGTTATGACGACAGAATTGATTGGACCAGCAATCCCGAATACTCAGAGCAATACATTTAAACTTAAACTCAATAATAATGCTCAGGGTATATCTGTACCGAAACTTAGTATGCACAGAGGGAAACAAATGTTGGGGGGAAAAGGTGACAGTTGCATGATTCTGTTCACTTTTTGAGCTAAATTATATACTAGAAACGTTTTGGATTTTGAGCCTGAGTTTGAGTTGCATGCTACATTAAAGTTGCATACTAAGAAAATGTTGGATTTTGAGCTCGTGGTTGACTTGCATGCTAAAATCGAGTTACGTTCTAAGTTTGAGTTATATGCAAAGTTTGGGTTACATGCTAAGTTATAGTTACATACTAAGTTCGAGTTACATGCTGAGAAAAGGTATAAGAATATGATTTGATTCATAAAAGGATAGGAAATAAATCAACCTATATCATTTTCATACAGTTGCAGGTAATAGAGCATATATTTTCTACTTGGTGAATTTGGTGAAATTTAAAGGCCTATTTATATATCAAACTTCGGCTGACACATGACATCGAAGTGTATCTGTTTTATGATTAAAATCCCTTACCATCGTTTAGAATCGTATCCCAATTGTATTTACATTAAACCATGGACCACTTGACTTAATTACTAGAATTACTAGGATCCAATTTCATGTACATATGCCAAACCATGTAAAAGTTGTTGATGGGTGGTATTATCACCGTGGTTTATTTTGCAGGTACAATTTGATTGAGTAAATGGGAAATGGGCAATACAACCGTTCATTCATAGTCATTTTCAAATTTTGTGCTCGCAGCCGAACTTATACAGTAATTAAATATGACAAATGATGAAATTTCCAATCGAAAATCTGGCGGGTTCTTAGGGATGTTTTTTTTTTTAACTATTTGGAATTACAGACACTAGGGTGAAATCATGTGCTTATTATCTTGCAATGTAGTCTTGAAACACCATTTTAAAACTGTATTTTTATTATTGTTGGTAGTAGTTGTAGTGTTAGTAGTAGTAGTAGTCTTTAATACCACATGAACCATCGAAATGGGATCTTAAAATGATTTTAACACATCAAATTACAAATTTGCTAATACTAAGGAAGATTCAGGTGATTGCATGGAGTACAATGCTCTCAATTCCGATTCAGAACCAAATTTGTATCACCAGTATATTTGGTAATAAACTATTTGAACTGGTAATAAACTTCTTTTTGATAACTCAGTTATTTCTAAACAGAAAACTTTCTAACAAGGACGTTAATACCGAGGGAAGTCTACTGGATATTTATAAGTGGGAGCTACCACAATGTTTATGTGATGAGATGGCACTTAGATACCAGTTTGAAATAAGGTCCCTGTCCTAGGCCATTTCATTTATAAATAAAAGAAACTATTAGTGTCTCTCAGAGACTTTTTCTATCTATCTATCTGTCACCTTACCACCATTCATTGTCAAAGCCTGGTCAATAACATAATATTTTTATCTGTAAAGACACATTCTGCTTTCTGGTGAAATAGTGGGGGTACATATAGATGGAACTTGTCACATCTTTTTTCTTCAGATGCATAAACAAAAGTAATAACATGTTCATTTTGCAGGAATTCCTATTACATAACATAAAGAACACATGTTATGCGTTCATGTCCTTCAGTGTAAGAGTAATAATAGTACAAGTTATTTACATTTCTCTGTATTTTCGTTTTATCTATTTTTAACTAACTCTAAGAATGCCTTTGTAATTATTATGTAAATTTCATCTTTTTCTTCAAAGGTATTATAAAGTAAACATTATTGAGAAGGTAAAACATTGGTGATTATAAAACACTTTGTGGATTTTTATTTTAAAAGAGCGCTAAACACATACATCGACTGCATCTACCCTCTCGTATTGTAACAACATGTACATAGCTTTTTCGATGTCGATATTACCGACTTTTGCCTTTCTGGTTTTTGCTTTTTTTGTGCATATAGTTCATTTCTCGAAATAATATACATTTGTTAAACGTCAATGGTGTATTTCAGTTTCAGAGCCACTACACAACATATCAAAATAAAGTCATAACATTGCTCTCTATAGTTTATGTTTATTACTTCGAGAGAGATCTATTTATTGGACATGTTTGCCACAAGATTTGTTAAACTTGATAGGCGTCGTAATAAAAGCCAGTCATCCCTAGCAAATGTTGGACACAGTAAACCCCTTTTCATACTCAGATACTGTATCATATTAGCTTTCTAAAACATTATATAGGTATTGAAAGCACCTAATTTATACGCCTCAATTTACGACAAATGTCATTAGGTACGACCCAAAGTTTCTCTTTATTGGCTTCCATTGACAACCTTTACTCTAGTAGAAGTGATGACAATATTGATGCATCCCATGTGAAACAGCCTTTTAACGGCATCACTACACTATTTAAGTTCCTAATATATTTCCTTCACCTTTATACATTTTGAGGAAATCAGGTGCCCTAGTTATATGTTCCAATTCCTCAAGACTGTCTTACAAATGTTGGCAATAATGCGGACAGAAAACAAAATAGCATAGACTATATTGCATCTTCTGGAAATAGTTGCTACGGATTGAAATGATTGGAATTTTTGTTTAAGTGACCTTTCTGGAACTGGTCGAATCACAAATGTTTGCTTAGTCGTCATGCGCAAAAGCCAAGACGGTGAAAGAAATAACAATTAAGAAAAGAAAAACATTATATTTCTAATTTTAATGATTCCTCGTGTTCAATGCAAGTAATGTTCGTCACTGTTTAGCAAATATCAAGCAAAATCAAAGATAAATACTAATCATTTTTTGTAGGGGCTACAAATGAATTTAATAACAGCTGATTGGCTCAATAAGTGTAACGATAGTAGAGTTCCACCGACTTAATGAATATGCTTTTTCTGTATCTGCATCAACACTCAAGCATAACTGTTGGGTTGCATGCTCAAGTGTGTTTAGCTCCAGAGTACAATGTTTCGTACAAGTCATTGGTCTAAGTGGAGTTTCGTGTGATGTAAGGTTAAAACACAAGGAGTCACTTGCCATACTCATTTGCATGCATACTTTGAAATCAAAATTAGTCTCATAAATACGCATATATATTGATTTCCAATTATCAGAAGATATTTCAACTGTTGAGACTTGTGAAATTTAGAATTTAATACGTTCAGAGCTTAACATTTTGCATATTACTCAAAAATTACAAGACCACGAGCACCAATGTATATCTTATCATAGCTCTCTGTGTTGTCTTCGATGGTGACACCAAACTCTTTTCTTTAGAAAATTGTCATTAAATGTCTGAGTTCAAAACTCTTGTCAAGACAGACTAAGCAATACTCCAGTTATGGTGCAAAAGCCTGATATAGTTACCATGATACCATCAAACGCAAAGAACTAAACCATACGCATGTAGCCTATTAACACTCTAGCAGTACCCCAAGTGTGAATAAAACACATTAGAGTAACGACTCTGCTATTATGTTTATTTTGCATCCTCCATATGAAGTATGCAGCTATACAACCATGTGCCAAAATAATATTTATAATGTGTGCATTTCTAGGAAAACAAACGTGTCTAACCAAGATGCCTCCATACTTTAAAAAAGATGTAAAAGTTATATCTTTAGCATTGTATTCTTAATATATGCACCAAATCTCCATCTTTCAATCATGCTTCAACAGAATTTGTTGATAGGTTGATTATCTCTCTCCGTATATTTGCATTGTATCACATAGTTGGTACACCTTACATACAGTGTTCGCAGTTTATTATTTTTGATTTGTCAACACGTCAACGTATCACGTTCTGTGAATTTGATTGGTCCAAATAAACCCCCGAAATCCTTGTGCAGTATTCTCATTATTGATTGGGTGCGACCCTGGGGAGTTTCTTAGTACCGCCTTCTGAAACCACTTTATTTTACTTTTGCTATCAACAATATGGCAGCAGTCTTGCGAATCGCTAGCCGAATGAACGTTGAAAAAACGAGGGACTATCACAAACATGAACAGTTATGTTACGAAGGTTGGAATATGGCTCATGTATCATACATAGAATTTTCCGAATGCCAAACTAAAACTAGAACATGAGTAAACCTAGTTAAACAAAAAATTGTGGAGAAACATAAAAAGTTTCATCACTCTGCCCAACAAGAACATGCCGAGTTTATGCAGATAAAACCCAGGCATCCTGTTGTAATACAGATTATCACCATTACATTACCGCTACTACGCCGTGTGGATCTTGCACCCCACCCCTATGAAGAGCATGGTTTAAATGTCAACCTATAGGACTAAATAAACTCACCTCTCTTATAAAGTGAATTTCCACAAATACTAGTGTCTCAAGTGACAAAATGTTATTCAATCGCAGCATTCTTCCAAATCAAATAATGCAAATATCTGGACGCAATGCTCTCCAAATCTGGAAATTTTTCTACTAATTTCATAAGTTCAATATTAAAGCATTACTCATATGGGATGTTCTATATATGTACAATTATTTTAGCCGATATGATCAGAAAAATCCAAATATTGATGGTATTAAGGCAAACAATATAGATAATATAATATCCCAATAATGTATGCTGATAGCACTAACTTTAGATGGCAGTGAAAACAATCTCTAAAATCTGCAGCAGATGTCATATTTCAATATTCATAGTTCTTTCTGGATTTGGTGTAAATATAGAAACAACTAAATCAATTTGGTATGGAAATAGGGCAGGATGCAATATTAGATAATGTTCATAATATAATTTGGACTGGAACACTAATGAATGATAAAGATAAACTGTCATCAAAGAATTATAAACATAACAAAATCTACTACTCCGATGGTGGAGAAGATGACTCACACTATTGGGAACAAATAACAGTAATGTGTGGCACTACCTGAACTAACTCATGTTTTGTTTGCATTACCAAATTCACCTCCAAATGTGCTACAAGAATGCAATTCACTTTTCTATAAATATGCTGGAATGGATCTAACGACAATGTTGGAAGAAATATATAATTGTAACAGAATACAAACAAGGAGGTATGACAATGGTGAACTTGTTTCAAGATTCTATTAAAATTAATTGCTTATGAAGAATTTTTGGATATGAATCAAAATGGAAGAAGATCTCTTTCGCTACCTTCCCTTATGTCTATACTTGTTTGCCCTTTTTTAAACAACTCAGTCAGTCTTGGATAGATGTTTTGCTGCCTATACTCAATTAGTAAGTAACTTTGAAGAATGTAACAAGGAAGATCTTCTCCATACAGAAATATGATGCAAGGTAAACATATTTTATCGATATTAATTTGAGAATGGAATTTTGTACTTTAATAATTTTGTAAATAAACATGGTCAGTGAGTTTCATATGAAAATGTTACATATAAACTCTAAGCTCCATTAACAGTTTTAGTATTGTACATTGGATTGAATGATATTAAATCTAACAGGGATAAATTTACCATAAACATTGCTAGTATTATTCAACCTTTTTTGGATCCAGCAGTTTTCATAATAAGAGACCAAAAGTGCTGTAGGAAAATATATCAAAAACAAAATGTTAATAATTGAGAACCTATTTTTTAAGGTCTACTGTCGTCTTAGATTTAATAATGCACAAGAAGTTGAGTGGTTTTAGTTTTTTAAATTTGTTTTAGATTGTATTAAGAACAGGTATCATCATCTATGCAACTTTAACCTCACAAAAGAAACAATTTTATTTATTTGAAATCGTTCGTGAAAAACAATCACATGATATTATTTATTTATTTATTTTGTCACTGAGGCAATGTGTATATAGGTATAGATTTTTTTATAAACTACCCAATGGTTTTTTATTTTAAGAAAGAATTCAAGTTATATTTTCCATCTTAAAAGTACTCTGCTTATTTCAATAGCAACTGGGAATATTTTGATTTCAAAAATTGGATTGTGTACAAAAGGCTTTTTGATACAGTATGAAATGTATGGAACGATGATGGAGAAAGAGAGGATATATTAATGGATCTTGAAACTAAATATACATTTCTATGTATAAATGCATGTATGTATGTATGTATGTATGTATGTATGTATGTATGTATGTATGTATGTATGTATGTATGTATGTATGTATGTATGTATGTATGTATATATGTATGTATGTATGTATGTATGTATGCTAGATAGATAGAAAGGAAAAAGGTAGAGAAAGAAGATTTGATACGCAGGATGCCTTTATTTGCATACATTGCTAGATAACTGCTAAACATATATTCATTATTTCTGTTTGGATAATACGTAAACAATCCCAAGTGTTCATTTTTCCTTCATTTTCTGCTTTCCTTCATTTTTTTCATGTTTTTATTTTTTTTTATTTTTTTCAACACTTAGACAATGGTTTAGGCAAATTTGATGGATTATAATTAACTTTTGTAATTTACAACACGGAATGTAAAAGTGAATCTCGATATGCATTAGTTATTTGTGTGAACGGCGAGTCCAAGGCACCCCAGTTTGGCATAGTTATATGCCTAGGTAATAAGAAATTCCTTTTAAAGAGATACTGTAATTTATGAAGGTAGAATTGCCATCCATGTGCTTTA
Organism: Margaritifera margaritifera; assembly: GCA_029931535.1. NCBI lineage: Eukaryota > Metazoa > Mollusca > Bivalvia > Unionida > Margaritiferidae > Margaritifera > Margaritifera margaritifera. The sequence continues at coordinate 3,667,228 of JAQPZY010001553.1, forward strand.
TTTAGTTACTGAGTTGAGTGTTAGGGTTTAGGAAAGTCTGTGCGATTTCAAATTCTTTTGAAAGTACCAGCCAACTCCAAGCTTCATGAAAAGAATCGAACTATGAGAACAAATGTTAACGGCAGAAACCATCCAACTGAGAAAATGTGGCAGAATTAAAAATCAGTTACAAGAGCATGTGGGAAACTAAAGATCACATATCAGAGACACAACCGATTGTATTAGCAAGATCAGTACTGTTGAACAGCCGCTACCAGAACATACAATAGTATTCTCCTTTGGTGCGAAAGCATTATATCCGAGAGTTTCGAGAAAAGAGGCGCATACTGCTTGTAAAAGGGCGCTGGAGTCCTGAAGCAGTTAAAAGGGTTACTACGGATCCGTCTTAGAGATTCTAGATAGAGTTTTTGGAAACTAATAACTTTACCTTCGCCAAAAAGCAGTATGGGCAAACTGAGGGTACAGGTATATGACCACACATAGGAATGAAGTATGCGGGTGTATACATGGGAGAATAGGAAGACAAACTGTTTCAAAGATCAAAAAACGCTACCAAACGCATATTGGCGATTTGTTTACGATATTTGTGGTGTTTGGGTCCACACTTGATGTACTCAAGGACTATTACATGTTAGCAAATACAATACATCTGTGAATTCAAGTAAAGATGAGCTACTCTTCGAACAAATATAATTACTGGTCTCTGGAACATTCCTAGATAAAGTCTACATCAAACCAAACCTGCACACCAAACCCATCGACAAGCATATACATCTCCAAATTGCATCAAGTCATCCAGAATCGATGAAACGGGCAATACATTATGGACGCGGAATACGAAGAAACGAATTTGCTCGGAGAATGAAGGTTACATGAAACAACACGTAATTGGCAAAAGTGTGACCATCGTTTGCAATCAGTAGGAAACAAATGCAAAAGGTTGATACATTGGATAGGAATGATCGTTTTGTAGAACAAACCTAAGTACAAATTGACCGTGTACCACTTGTTGTAACATTCTCTAAAGGACTACCAAATATACATGAAATATTAAAGAAACACCTAAAATCTCTCCATCAGTCAGAGCGACAACAGAAATCCAAATCTTTCTAAACCCACCACTTGTATCTTTGAAGTGAAATAACAACATAAGAGACCCTTTAGTTCACAAGAAACACTATATACAATTTCATACCTAAGAATCAAATGCATGTATGCACTGAGGGAAGGTTTGTGCAATATGTAAATATGAGACAGAATCTAAGGGTATATAGATTGTCAATCAGTTGGACTTATTTACTATGTTTTCCGTAAGAAGTGTAGAAAAATGGTTTATGTAGGACAAATAGGAGATTCGTTATACCAAAGAACGTATTTAAACCTTTTTAAAATTATAACTAGAAAAAATGATAATCCTGCTACAACGCAGTTTAATACAAACAACCATTCTTTATGTGATTATTTCGTGATATGTATTGAGAAAGTTTATCGTAAGAAACGTATAAGTTGGTAAAAGAATCATTCTGGATCAAAAAGCTAAACACTCAGTCTCCAACAGGACTAAATTTTCCACGTGAATCTTATTGACATTTGTCACGGAAGTGATATGTAGCATACGTTTATATTTTGACGTTAAAAAGTTACCAGTTGTTTACATTCATAATCCACAGACGAAGGCGAAACGTATGGAAACTCAGAAACCTCAATACAGACTTTGTGTGTTTATACATATATATATATATATATATATATATATATATATATATATATATATATATATATATATATATATATTATAGATAGATAGATAGATAGATAGATAGATATTAGCTATAGGAAAATATATCAGGATATAAAATACTTCAAAAGGTGTAAGAGGTTTCATTTCTTTTGTACAAAACTCTCTCTGTCTGTCTGTATGTCTCTCTGTCTGTCTGTCTGTCTCTCTCTCTCTCTCTCTATGTATATATATATATATATATATATATATATATATATATATATATATATATATAAATTTGTTCTACTGTTAAATAGATTTTACCATATTTTAATATTGATGTACGTCTTTTAGAAGAATCTTATTAATCTGTAGAAATCACTGTTTGTTCCAAAGTAATTGGCACTGTACCTTAGGTTTATAATTAAAATTGATTAAATCTTTCTAAATTTCGAACTATCCAATTCAGTCTGTACATTACCCGCAGGTTTTAGTACCATTCTAGTTCTTCTTAAGCGGGCGAGTTGTGACGTATATATTCAGACTCAAACATTTCATTCACAGTACAAATACACACTAGGTAACCAGTCGTGAATCAATGGGAAATGGAAGTTAGTTACTTTCCAATGAATCTGATAGGTACAGCCACTAGAAAAACCCTGTACAACAAGGATTGTATCTTGCGTTTTAGTAAGTCCCTGTTTTGTTACTTTAATTTTGTATTTTTTTAGATATATTTATTTTGTATTTTTTCTTTTCTTTTTTTTACGAAGAAAATTATCCTGCCACGATAACATCTAAAGATGAAATAAATATGTTAGAATCAACATTGGTGACAAAAATGGCAAGGGTTTTCAGTAAGAACCAGTGTAGGTCTTTGCTAAATTTCAGTACAACAAAGTCTTAAAAACAACATACTAGTATTTTAGTTGTGCATAACTCGTACATTGTTACACGAATTGTAAAAAAAAAATAGCTAATTAAAATGTTTTTCCGTTCCGTGATATATCCAATATTCATTTTTATAGCCGTTAATTAAATTTGATGATGATATTTGATGATCTTTGATATGGTTTTGGTGATGTTGATGACGATCATGATCATTGATGTTGTTGCTGTTCTTTGTCTTGGTAATTGACGGTGCCTAAATTTACTAATCCGAATTATGGTTACAAAACTTTTCATCAAATAATACGAAAGTGAGGAAAATTAAATGGTATTAGTCCAGGGTGTAGTGGGAGGGTTATCCAGGGAGGTTAAAAACTACATTGTATAAACCATTCATTTGTATTGTATTCAACATTAAGTTAACAGTGTTTCTGTTTTTATTCACTGTTAAGACAATGTTTAAAGAGATAGACTGCATGTGTAGATACATTATATTATTATACCACTGGCATTCTACGATTACTACTACTACCACTACTACAAGTACTACTACTACTATTAGTAATAATAGTACAATTTTGGAACTAAATGCTTGAGGATTATGCCTTTAAATTGGTTCTGTGTCGAACCTAACACTTTAAATTAAATATTTCAGATCTTTAATTATTTATTAAAAATATAATTTCAATATGGAGGAAATATACAAATCTTTGAGAGTATAATATCACACTAGTGAGAAGAAAATTTCAATTAGTATATAATCTCACATACTTGATTTGTACCATTTGTTCATTCATTGGCTGTGAAATATTTTCTTGTATAAGATTATTACCTTTTCTTATCGTGGGAAACACATTCTTTATATGAAAATTATTCTGAAGGTAATGAGAAAATACTGGTGATTACTGTCTTTTGTTTTTAAATACGTAGACCTCGCCTTGAATTGGATTAGAAATTCTTTTAAATATTATAGAAAAAGAAGGAAAGGAATCAAATTTGAAACAATAGTATTTACGACGGAGAAAACCAACTGTACTCCAAATATTGACAGCAAAATATTACTTCTAATTGCTGGCAAAATTATAAAATAACAGCGGTGTTTGGAATATGATGTAACATTGAAGGTAAAATCAGAGTTAGACCGAATGATATAGACCTGCTTTTTTGTAGCGCCCTCTAATCGTGAGATATTTGACTGATGTCTTTTGACCTATAACTTTTCACAAAATTAGAGCAACATGTCTTACTCTTTATACCTTTAACCTATAACGATCTGAGTTTTCTAACATAGACGATTCTCTTGGTTTGAACTGAATACTAATTAGCTTTTAATGCACAACGTAACACGATCAAGTGGCCTGTCATACTGATTCAATCCTGGAAGGAAACGTTACGTATGCTTAGACTTAACAAGAAATACAGTTTATTAAATTTGTTAAAAGCAATAAAATATTCAACCTCTATAATGGATTGAAATAATGCAAGTACATTCTTATTTCACATTACGATAATGCATGCTTGAAATTTTCCGCAGAGTGTAAACCTTTCAGCTTAATTCGTCATTGCCATTCACTGCTCATGTATTTTGCCATCCACCACGGTAGCTCTATGTCATGAAGGTCCTGATATATCTTTGAATTAATTTGCTGGGTACTCTGTACTTCACACATACACTGTAATAAATGGCTTAGCGTAATGGTATAAGAGTAAAAAACCTCAATTAAAAAAATTTCCCACTAAAAAGAAATATTTCAGGAACCATACAAAACCTGATCAGTCCGCTAAATAATATTTATACTTTCATAATAATTATTCTGAATTCTTATCACAAGCGCTCAACAGTAATACAACGTATTTGTTTTTGTCACGGTGATTTCGGCTCCACAAAACAACGTATTGTGCTCGAGTCGGGATATTGTTAGATTTTTAGATCTCGGTATGAAAGTAATAAAACAGGTATGGGCTTTGTTTCTCTCTGTACTTTGTTTTATTGAGCTGTGAAATATATTGTCCTCCGCTTCGCGTCCACCAATATAATATTTCATAGCTCAATATAATAATTTATTGAACTCAGGAAATACAGATAATTGTATACCGTACATACTAACGTATTAGTCAGATCCAACTGTAGACATCATTGATCATGTTCTGCCGTTGCATAATGCGCTGGCAGATCAGGGTATATGTTATTTGTTCACTGATTACTCCTTACAAACTTCATAAACCCAGATCTGCAGGCGCATTATGCAACGGCAGATCTGGTCTATGCAGTTTGCATCTGGACCCAACTTATAAGCGAGTATAGACGGTAATATTCAGCTTTGAAAGCTAGCCGAAATTCCAAAGACTGGAATTTCCAGACATTAACTGTTTTTAATCCAAGGACCACTTATCTGGCAACCTTTGGATAATGATTTACTGACTTAAATTGGCAAATGTTTGCTTTCTTCGAGATATTTGTTTCCGAATAGGAAATAATGGAATTAACTACTTGTTCTAAAGAAATGCACATAATCTTTTTTATATTAACTGAGGATGGTTTAAGACAGGCTATAATGACAACAATGGACCAAAAGTGTTCTGCGAATGACAAAGAGTTTTTCAATCGGATTTGCACACATATCATACTTGATTGTTTTGGTGAAGAAACTAAGAATGCGAATTCTTTTCATGTTCAAAGTCACATTTTAATCTTAGTATTTCTTTCAAAATCACTCACAGCTTCATTGTCGTTCTCAAAAGTTATGTAGTAATAAAAAACATATTGCCAACTGATGGATTAAGTAAAGAACGAATTTGTGGCTGAACATATCCTGCTTACAAACGTAATCATTATATATCGAAAGTTTTATTTATTATGTTTGTTATTATTCTTTAAAGTTTTTTTTTAACCGTGATAACTTTGATAATATTTTTGAGGAAGTTTAGTTATAAAATATCCGACTGTCCTTACATAACTTTCTTCATGCAGAAAATTCACATCTTCAAATATAAATAATTAAATCAAATTTAAGACCCAGATGAGAAATCCTACGTTTTGGAAGGATGTACGTTTATCCGTTCGTATTTAACAAAATTTATGAATAAAAAATTTGCATGATGCGGGAAAAATCTATTCATGCGGTCAGACTGAAACTGGATCAAAATCAGACAAATTTTAGGAAACCTAAGATTGTTTTTATCACTTTTCTTTTGCACAAAAGATAATCGAATTAAAAACGAAGCATTTTAGTAGTTTACGAGTTATCTTTGGCGATTTGTAAAAGTGTTAATAGCAAAGCTTCGACTGTTCATTTGTTTGTTTCATCAGGTAAATCGAAACCTTACTCAAAAAGCCAGATACTAGTATATTTTAGGTACTTGATAAATACATCATTTGTGTAAAATTAAATGTGTTCTTTTTTGCGCCAATTTATTTGATGATTCCGAAAATGTTTGTAGGACTGATTAAGTGCCTATCATATTTTGCAAGGAATTTTCAACATTTAGAGCAATGACGTGAACCAAACTATCAATTTGTTGATGTAGTTACAATTGGGTCTTGACAACTTGTCAGTGCAGTATCGTTTTCGTTTACGACCTTCCTCATATAATAAAAATGATAAAAAGTGCTTAATTTTTTTGTTACTGCTATTTAGGAGTTCTGTTGTATTTAGATTCTTACCTCCTTTGGGATAAAATTATTTCCCTTATAATCAGATGCATCGTTTCAAAAAGCATGTCTATAGCATGTCAAAATGCACATAACTGATAAATATTGAATTTATGATGAATATCGTGGGCCAAACATGATACTGATCATACCCTGTCCTTTAGAGATTGATCATAGGTAAATAGAAAACTCACAAGACCGAAATCTTTCGGGACCAAATTAAATCCTCGGTTTCAAGGGGACTTCGGTTTACTGTGATTTCGGTCTTGATATATTTTTTGTGTTTAGATAATTCAAAAAATCTGACTTTATGTAATGTTATTGATTTATGTAACCGGGTACGTTTTGTGAACCGCTGCATAGATTTGAAAAGAAAGGCGCAGATGCACAACTATTCCCAAGCCTTTCACGAGCCTTCTATGTTTTTTTTTTTTCTTTCTGATTGTTCCTAACAAACTGCATAGAGCCAGATCTATCTGAGCATTATGCGTCAGCAAATCTGGGTCTGTGCAATTTGCAATCGAACTCAACTTATAAGCGAGTATATACGGTATATGACTATCAAACTGTTCGATATTCAGTATTTAAATTTTTAAAAATATCAGAAAAGAGGGACATGAACCTTCGATAGAATTACAACTTGTTTTTAACAATCCATCATGCTTGATATGATGTTTAATGAATAAACTCACATAACCAAAGCACTCTGCAGAAAATAATGATATTTATTGTTTTGAAAGTAGTCATTGGGTATTTAAAAATTGTTCTTTCTCTATTACTTTTTCCTTCTGTATTTCACTCTTCCTTCCTTTGAGTGCTTGTGCTTGTCCTAGCTGTGAGGGGAGACAGAAGTTAGTTTCTAAGAATTGTGTGCCAATATCCATATGTATGTATGTATGTATGTATGTATGTATGTATGTATGTATGTATGTATGTATGTATGTATGTATGTATGTATGTATGTATGTATGTATCAGTCACTTAGTCTGACTTAGTCTAACATCTCTCTTTCTCTACTTCATAAGCTTGATTGAAGGGTGATAGATGGGAAAAGTCAGATCGATAACATGCGAGTAAATTTTTAAGGCACATTGTAGTTCGACTGAGCGTATTTCATAATCTGATATTTTTCGACAGAAAGTGGAGGAATATATTTACATAACCAGATGTATCTATGACCTAAGTCCTTGTGCACAGGACGATATAATTCAAAACCGAAAGCAGGCGCTTTTTAAATAGCATTGCTGGATGGGTTATTGAATTTGTACTGAACACTGTTTGTGTAGACAATTTGTTTTGATTGTGGTCAATGAGCCTGCGAATACAATAAGTCCACATTAATATTTTTCAGTGCAAAATTAATAACATTAAACCAAAAAGATAAAGACACAACAATATTTTGTATGACTTTCATTAAAATATAAACCAAAACATTATAATTATATACCTAAATCATTCTTTGTTCCATCCGTACGTACCTTTTGGATGAGTTCAAAAGACACCGCCCATTGTAATTCTTAATGAATAAATCCGGTTCTTGCCTCCTTGCCTAGTACCTCACAACCTAGCGATGACTTTAAATAAAACTTTCACGACACATTCTCAGAAAAGATTTAATAGCGGCAAAAAAACCCAACTTTTTTCGTTATTCAATTTTATTTTATTTCTCTTTTTTTTGGGGGGGGGGGGGATAAAACATCTACATATTTGTATGTAAGAATGTATTAACGTTAGTGCCGTAGATTCTTTGAGTTACAATAATTAACTGCTCACTTCAACCAACGTTTAATACAATAACAGCTCTAAATTGTACAGAAAATGCATCGCTGTCCTTTTCATGCGGCAGTTGTTCCGATTTCGTTATTCTTCCGTTAAGTGGAACTAAATCTTGACTCTATTAATAACTATGATCTGCTTTGGTATAATATGTGACATTAATAACGTCGATATAGGCGTGGTATTGAATATTTCTCCAAAATTATAAAAAGAAAAATCTATATGTTCGATCCTCTGCCATCATCATGTATTTTTATCCTGTAAACATATATAGTTCCAAGCCACACTGTGAGCAAGGATACATGAAACAAATTGGTCTCAACATACCTTATCTACGTTCAATATGGGAAAGTACTGAATAGTTACAATGAGGCAAATGAATGGGATTTGAGTAAAAGCATATATTTATAAAAACGGTTTACGTTAATTACAAACGTTTAAAGCCAGTGTTGACCTAACGTATTTCTATTGCTAGCAATTTGGGCGAACTGAATATGACCTTGTTGAATCTTGACCTAAACCACGATATATATTGAATGAGTGGATTGTATGTATCCTGCATCATCTTCAAAGTTTGAGAGCAATAACATCAGATTGTCTTCATCCTTGATGATATCTTGAGCTCACCAGGATACATTCAATATGCTTATGTACTAGGACCGTGTTTACATTTTAGAATCATCCAGTCATTTCAAAGGAAATATTATTAATCACGTTCAAATTATTTTGTTCAGATGTCAGACTTTTCCACATTTAATACATTGTTTTATCATGCATCAATATAAAATAACATCTTAAAAGTTATAAAATAGACAGTTTTCGAATAACGGTTTGGTGTTTTGACTGCACTGTACTGAAGTATTAATAAAATGAATGTCTTTAATGTTTTTTTCCTTAAAAATACGTAAAATTAGTATACGATTTAAAGTGAAACCAGCTTTAAGCAACCATATCTGGAGAGTGAGAACATTACCTTCTATAGGCAGCTAATTGTTTTATAGTTATTGCTATAATAATATAGTGTATATCGATACAGATTTACACCAGCACACATGATCGGTTAAAAAATTGTGATCAGTGATAATGTATTCTATGGGCTCGGAGTACATTAATCATCAACAAAAAAACATTGCATTAATTCAATTAATTGCTTGAATGTTTTCCCTTGTAGTTACCAAAATAGAACAATGATATATATCGTGATCTCAATATATGTAGTAAATTAGCCTTCTCTCTTTTGAAGCATACAGAAAAAAAGGCATTCTTGGGTGCAACCTGCGTCCGCTCATCTGCCAATGAGAATATTTAGAACGATTATGTTCCTCTTTAATTCGAGATATGTGTAACAAGCAATTTATCCTTCTGTCTATTGGCGGAGTAAAATAACAACGAATTCTGCTGGTATAAACTTCAAATCTAGAAACGCAAAGGGAAACTTGACTGACTATATCCTCTATGTCTGAAACATAATCTTTATTTTTTTTAAAAACAGGCATGTAAGACAAATGATCAAAACCTATGAGACCTCGATTTTAAAGTGTACATGTTTGGGCGGCCGAATGCACATCTTGTAATCAATATGTATCCGGTAATGGGGAATACCATTTGATGGAAGATTCATTTTTGTAAATTATAAGTAGAACATAATGAGAAGAAAAACCTCTTGTATTCATGCTGTTGCATAGAAAGAACGAAATACATACAGACAAAATTAAGAGTACAAAAGAAAGAAAAACAGAAGGGTGTATCGATAAAATGCTAAAGGGAGATATAAAAATAGATAGGTAGATATGTAGACAGCGAGATAAGTTTTACGAGGGTAATTTTTATCATTTCATTTTCACGAGATGAACCATTAAAGAAGAGTACATGTTGTGAGGCATTTTCCTGACATTTTGCAAAGTATGTGCGATTGTAAGGTACCATTTAACATTAGTATCCATTAGTCCAATATTACAATAGAGAGTTTTGATCAATACATTTTCATGTGAAAAATAGGTCAATCTGACTCTAAAAATTTAAGTGGTTCCTGTGCAGGAGAAAGAAAAAAGGCTAGAGTTTACATCAGCTCAAAGAAAGACAAAATATTTAATCCTTCTTGGAAAATATCTTGACCTAAACCAGGACATATATATTGCTTGTGGATGGACCTGTTTACATTCAACATCTTCATCATTGTTAGAGAACTATAGTAGCAGAGTGTGTCCATACTTGATAATATCTTATGTCCAATAGGATATATCTACTTTGTTCATATTTTCCTCCCACTTTGACATACTTAAGTGTCTCTCTACAATCAAACCACTTCATTTGTAGTACAGTGCCCCAAACTGTTTGTGTATGTTGTCTTTGTGTGTGCGTTTGTTTTGGGGTATGTTTATATTCTTTGTCTCTGAGAAAAGGATCTGTATATCTCGAAAGTGCTCAAACGTTGTCATATAGCTTATTTGAACCCCTGTTCTTGCATCATGTATACACATTTATATCATAAGTGCACTTCATTTTGAAAAGTTTTGCAGAATATTGTATGCATCCTCTCTTCCTTGGAACAATTGCTGCATGTTATGACACGAAAATCTGTATATTACACTACGTATGATTGCAATTGCAATTGGCAAATGTAACGATGATTTGTATTAGTTAGAACGTAATGATGAGATCAAGATGAGCTGCGTTTGTTTCTGTATCAACAATGCAGAGAACTCATATTTCCAAACATACCTAATTATATCAATAGAGTCACGTAAAGGAACCCAATACCATTGTTCACGTGCTGAATCAAGGCTCTAAAATGATGCTAAATAATTAAATTAAATTATTTTAAAAATAAAGTTTAATGCTGTTTCTTTTCTCTTTTTATTTTAGCCTCCGAATAACACCTCTAACATAACGCCTGAACTGGAGCGAAATATAAGCTGTGTGATTCCGCATCGGACAGATTATACCATGATAAACGCAGAAAAAGCAACATTAAATTCTTAATTATATTATAGTTATTAATAAACGACCTGGCTACAATGGGCCTTATCACTTTAATTATGCGGATTGACCACGTGTACAACGGATCAATAACACGTTGAAGGCGGTCATTGAGTTAATTAAACAATTAATGCAAAAGTGAGATCCTGTTTATGCAAGCACGATGTTGAAGAAAGGGTGTTATTTCAATTCTTTCCACATAATGCTTACCTTAACCTTGCTTGTAAACAAACAAAGAAGACTAGGGTTTAAAGGCAGAGCCCACAAATGAAGTGAAAGGGGTCAAACATAATTCAGAATCTTGATCAGAAATGTTGGGATAGAGAAAAAGAATTTTTGCAAATAATACTAAACAAGGATTATAACTTGATAATATATTACGTAAACTGAAATTAAAAAAACCGGAGCATTTTGAAAATAGTTTCACTAAGTTCATTTAACGACTGTGGTGCACCGTGGCTTCCATGACGGGAAAAGATATTATGTATGGTGAAGACGATGGATACGTATATTATTATATTAACATTGCATTAGCATCATTACCTTAATATACGAAATGATTATCTTGAGGCTAATAAATCACTGGCCAGAAAAAAACAAAAAAAAAAAAAAACAATTTCTATCTTGTGGATGTAAATGGCCTACTCCCATCCATTGTCCTACATTTCTACACTTTGCCAAGCAGTTCATTTCAGCAGCAGGAAATTAACCGGGCTCTCCTAAAATTTTTTTACAGCATTTCTCATTATTCTTCTTTTATTTGTTCCAAACAAAGATATATTTTTCGCCACTTTTGCATTTAGCAACGTTAAACATGCACTAGTTTCCATATGTGTAGTTTGCGATGTGACCCAGCTTGTCTGATAATATCCATATTTAAATATCACAGATGTAGTCAAACTGACTTACCAAAAAATACTCCTTCCTCCATATAACATTGAAAACTAATGACGAAATATGAAAGCATACCTACAGCAAGTGATTGTCTCGCTTATAATTCGCATATAAAGTTACCTTTTTTGTTTTATTAAGCATATGTTAGTATTTATCATCAATAAGTCACCTACGCTAATTGATACCGTATATATTTGCTTATAAATCGAGCCTAACTACAAACTGCACAGACCTAGATCTGCCGTCGCATATTGCGCCGGTAGATCTGGGACTATGCAGTTTGTTAGGAGTAATCAGTAGAACAATCAACATAGACCCTTGTACGCGAGTATATACGGCATGCCTCTAATGATTAACACACATGTTCTATGTTTCTTGATATATTTACTTTGATATTGCGTCACAAGTGCTTGTACGCCAACATGTCTTTGGGCCCGCAAGTATTGTTTGCATTTGGTTCAGTAAAACTTGTTAAAGTTCTGGTTTTTATAATTAAATAGTTATGTCTACTGACATTATGAGTTGACACCAGGCGGATCAAAATTATTTATACTATACATTCATCACATTAATACATAATGGATCTAATTACTTTCGTCTATAGTCCAAGAGAACACAAAGATTAGTGGAAATACATTATATGTGTGAGAGAATATGATTACATAAATTGTAAATTCTTTAACTTAAGTACTTGCATTCGTTCCCTTATAATGAAAGAAATATAAAATGTGTCACGGAAGTATACTTCCCTTCCAGCATCATTCACATACATCATGTGCGGGCATTGCATTTATTTGGGCAAGCCTGGCCAAACGTTGGGTTAGTTTGTAAGGTTCACGTGAGAGAAAAAAAATACGATTTACGGTGGCAGGAATATTGAAAGCAAATATTTCTACACAATAGAACTTTGTAAGCCTCAGTCATTAGAAGTTTGTGTCTGTATGTATGTATGTATGTATGTATGTATGCATGTATGTATGTATGCATGTATATATTTACGTATGTATGGATGAACAAAAATTAATGAATTAATGGACAATTGATTGAACTGGAGTCTTATTTAACTACAAAATATAGCATTTAAGATTGACTATTACGGTCTGTACAATACCTGATTTTTATGTAGAGCATTATTAAATTCATTTATGCTGATCAATTTCATTCTTCCCTATTACATCATAAAATATAATAGGTGTTATGGAGACGACCGCTTGTGTTTTCTTCTGATATTGAAACTGACTAAAGCTACAAAGTCTTTGAAAGAAGAAAGAGATTTTGCAAAGAGGGTTTTAAACCTACCTGAGCAGTGTTTCATAGCAATATACTGAATACGTAATTTAGTCTGCTGAACACGTGTCAAAGCAGGGAGCATGCTCTCAAGTCGTTCTATTGCTCAGCATTCCATTGTTTGACATTGCTCATTCGAGATCATTTGAGATTGGTGTGCCAATGACCTACAAATTTTAAAGGAAGAAATGATAAGGTTCTTTATTAATTTAATGGGGTTTTTCTCAGAAATTGATATGTTGTATCTTAAACAAGAGGTAAAAGGATCAACCAAGGATGCCTTTTTTGCTTCAATTTAAAGCCTCTTCCTGATGAATTAAATATTCTATGCATTCATGCTCAGTTTTTTGCTGGAATCTTTCATTCTTCTGATTCCATCAGAAATTAATTTTCCAGTGTAAAACTGTTACATTTAATGTACACATACAATTTCCTCAAACCGAGGTTTTCAAATTAAAACGTTGACTAAAAGGCATTGCTAGATCCAACCTTTATTGCCCAAAGAAAGCCCTCCCCGTTACACCGGAGATATTATTCGAGATGTTCAAGGTCACGAAATGCGATGGTAATGAAATTTTTCTTTTGTTGCTTTTTGTGTTTTTTTTTTCTTTCTTAGTAGCAAGAAAAACAAATCTTGTTCCTAATCGACAAACAACTCTTGAAGCAGGATATCCTTTGCACGAAGACTTGATGGTTGTTGAGATTAAATGGTCGAAAACAAATCAGTTTGGATTGAGAGTTTTGACGAAATCCGATACCGATCATGGCAATTTATGATTCTCCTCTTTGTCCAGTTGGCGCTTATAAACATATAATTGAGAGATCCAATTATCTGGCATTCTGTCTTCGTTCTAAAAAGGAAGACTATGAACCAGTTACTTACCCAAAATTGCAAGGGTATTTACGCTACCATATTCTAAAAATTGGAAAAAGACGAATCTCTCTTTTCTCACAGTTTTAGAAGACGGAACGCTTCGGCTTTTGAGGCTCAGATGCCATCAGAACTAATTCAACTACTTGGAGATTGGATTAGTGATATGTACAAGGAATACCTCTGTTTTGACTTTGAGGAGAAAATACTAGTTTCTCAAAAAGATGACTTCTTTCATCTTGAATAAAACTTGATGTTTTCTTCCAGAAACAAAGACATTTTCCATTACTGTTTTGATTGATTCAATTGCCAAATATGTGACAGGAACTTGGCACACTCATTTTGACGCATTTCACTGGAATCACCATATCAAAGTTACAGAATACGATTCAACCAAATCAGGCCTGTATCAGCTTCAAATATAAGATTATTCATGTTGGCACCAATGATGTAAATAGCCTTTAAATTTCAGAGATCTTAAGTTCATACAAAAATCTCCATACGCTGATCAGATCTCAATCATCTACTAAAATAATCATATCTGCTCTCATTGCCAGACCAATAGTTTTAGAAATGGATCCTGAACGCTTTATGTTCCAAACGAAAGGTTTCTTTGCACTTTTCAAGTATTCCTAAAGAATAATCAGCCTATTAAAGAACTTTATGCCATTAAAGTAGGAGGCCTCATCTCAACTTGGAAGGCACTCATTAGCTCAGACAGTTCTTATTGATAAATAAAATGTATTATTTAACATAAAGCAAATGTATAGCGTAACTTCATTCAGTCAGTAACACGCAATGTATATATGCACATAAGTGTTAAATTGTTATTCCTTGATACCTTCCAAATTACATTTATCCTTTCTATTTGCAGGACAGCCTTTCCATACAAGTGTGGATTCTATGAAAGATGGAAATTGTTGAGAGGAATAGAATATTGAAATTCTCTCTTTTTACACTCTCATGGAGTGGTAAGTAACGCACTGTGAACTGGTGTATTGTTAGTAAGGTGCAGTAGTTAATTCTAGGATTGTGTGATTTACATTTTGCGGTTTGGCGGCTGGATTTGGATCTTATTCTATTAATTAATTCAGCTGTGTGATACAAATATTTAAATCGTTGAAATGTGGAACGCAATTTGATACCTTAATTCTGTAATTGAGTGTCAATATTAAATTCTGCCAAAGAAGTCAATAATGCATTCTTTTAAAATGTTTTTTTTTTTAGATATGTCGGTCAATTATCACATATTCTTGTTTGTGATAATCTCACATTTGAATACTCTATCTTATACCTTTAGTTCGGAACTAATAATAATTGACAAGTTTGGACTCAAAATGGGTAATTATTACAAAGAGAACTAGTAACTATGGTAACAGGAAACATCATTCTTCCACCGTGTTAAATCGATAGGGATTGGTTTCTGACCCTTCAATCAAATTCCATATTTGATTCACTAATTAGTCACTTATTTCATTCTCGCCTTCTCAGCATTCCTATGTTCGACATTGCTTAGTTGAGACCGTTTGAGATTGGTGTGCCAATTACAGACAACTTTTAAAGGATGAAAAGAGAAATGTTTTCGTACCCTTTCTTGATTCTGTAATTGCTTTATATTAAATGTATGTATTTATTGTAATATGTATACAGAATTATCTGTATTAACGTGTATTGTTTATCAAACATGTATGCTTCTTTGTACAGTGACGTATGACAATTTGGACCTTTTGATAAAATGACGGCGATTCTGTTTGACTTTTTACTTGGTGCATATATTGTCATTTCGTTATAATGAAGATGAATTTTGATCAAATTGTATTAATTAATTCAGCTGTGTGTGATCAAACTATTCAATTCATTCAAATGTTGAACGAAATTTAATACCTTATATATCTAATTAAGTACAAATATTAAATTCTGCCAAATAATTAAATAATACATTCCTTTAAAATGTTTTCCTGACTTGTCTTAGTCAATTATCACATATTCTTGTTTGCTACAATCTCGCTCTTAATCTCACTATTGCATATACCGTTAATTCTCAGAACTAATAATAATTTGGGTAGTTGATTACGCATGCCAGTTTTCAGACATATAAAACAAATCACCTCTAGCCTTGCCACCCAGAGGCTCATTAAAAATTCCAAAAGCGTTGGTACAGTCTACAACTATAGGACTATAATAACAGACTTAAGCTTAATGTGTTGGGATTTAAGGGTGTCTTAGCAATTTTTAAAACATTACACACGTACGTACAGGCGGACTTTTATCTTTGAATGCGCAGTAATAAAAGTTTCTTCTAAAGATTATGAGCTTTGCATCGAAACGGGAGATTCTAAATTATGTTTTCATGACCTGCTTCATAATTGTTGTTAACACTTGAATCGCGCCATGTTTCTTGATCTTAGATTTCTGAACTCTTAATATAATGAAGCAGACGTAGTATAAATTCTCTTTTATTGTAAAAACCGGATTAATTTTGTAGGTAACAATGTTTATATAGCAGTTTATGTTTACAGATCATATTAATGGGGCGTATTAAACTACGGCAAGGCTTAGTATTGTTGGACTCTGTATAAATTTTTGCGATATGGTCTTTAAACTGCGTGTCATTAACATTTGTTTCTGATCGTCCTCCACCCCCACCCCCACCCCCAAAAAACCCATTACAATACAAAGTATCGATAGGTCGTACCTTCATTTCTTCATGTTTGACATATCGTGTACATCCTTGATGGTATGTAATCTCAATAGGATGTGTAAATGAGTTCAAGTCGATATACTTGTTTGCATCCTTGTCATAAGTAGGACAACAAGGACCACTATTAAGACAATTATCGAGACAATTATCGAGATCCAAATTCAACACAACTGAGACTTAAATTTACTATGTACGATACAAAAAATGGAGCCATTTAGGATTCCGTGATATTGTCCTTTCTGGTAATGTCGCTAGTCTTTTCAAGAAATAGGCAGAAGACAGCTCTATAGTGTATAGGCCCCTTTGAGGAGATTCACCCCATAAAGTCAACGTCACCATAGCAAGTCATAGTCCAATCACACAAAATCAAAGTGCTTGAACAAAAGTATTGAAAATGTTTCACAAAATGTCGGAAATATTAAAATTTTATCATTTCAGGGGCAATTTAATTAAAAGCGAAAAAGGTAAAAACAAATATATGCTTTGCGCGATTTAAGGATATTTTAATCACTAATTTAAAAGCTATGGTAAAGTTAATGTATACATGCATTTGAAATGCATTCTAAATTCAAAAGACCATTAGATTTAGTTTGTGACTTTAACAACTGCAGCAAAATTAAACTATATTTAACTTTTTGTTAAATGAAGATGAACTCTTATTTTAGTATGGGCCTTGATTAATATATTAAGAGAATGAAAATAAATACCAGAATTGTATTAAATACAATAAGCTGCTTTAAAGACATGGCTTATTTAACATCGGCGTCGATAGTCTATACTACAAAAGTCATTATGACGGATTTAGTCGCATCCGGTCAATCGCTGATACATTGGGCTACCGATTTGCTCTAGCCTTAAAGTTAATTTTGGTACTGAAAAAAAATGACAAAGAACAACGATGTTAAACTATATGGTAAATAATGCAGATGAACTGAGATCATGACGATACACGAGTCAACCGCTCTTTTAAATCGACGATATTCTTATGATCAGCGTATGAATACAGTTGAAAGTGAGCTGAAGTTACGACAAGGGGGGACGGGGGGGGGGTGTACTGAAGAGTGAGTGTAATCTTCTAAGCTTCGA
This sequence comes from Margaritifera margaritifera, assembly GCA_029931535.1. Lineage (NCBI taxonomy): Eukaryota > Metazoa > Mollusca > Bivalvia > Unionida > Margaritiferidae > Margaritifera > Margaritifera margaritifera. The sequence continues at coordinate 3,685,082 of JAQPZY010001553.1, forward strand.
TTCATGAGCAAATCCTTCATGTACGAAGCGTCAGGTAACACACTATATGAACTTCAAATAATTTTTAAAAACCTAGTTATTGAACGCATACTTTTTACATTCCCAAACTACTGTTTCCCGGTGACAAATGAAGACGTTATCAGTTTATTGTAACAGCAACGTTATGTCGTCACTCATTATATATCATGGTAGCTTAGGACTAGAGGTTATGGGGAAGATTGAACTTATTAATACGTAATTACGACATTGCCCTCTTAAAATATGACATAAAGAAACTTTTATAAATAAAAACAATCTAAAATCTAAATTATTTGAAAGAAATATTAATATGACGGTTGTAAATATCTTCAACTGGAGACAATGTTGGGAATTTCTAAGGAGAAAGTGACAAATTTTTTGAAGATCAAATTACCATTGAGTATAATTGCCAATACTTTTATATGTAATCATCCATATTGTACCTAATGCGTTTTACTAACGTTTAAAAGAACACATAAACATGTAAATATCTTTGTTTTATATTGCTATGACTCTTTGTAATGTTTGCAAAATATTAATTACTATAGAGCTCCACCGGGCATCATCCCTAAGATGGTCGTCTTAACCACCTACTAGTTGTGCACATATTTCTAATTAGGTATGTGGCTAATCTGTATGTTACGTACCTATCCGAAATGCTTTGGACATGTTGATATATTTTTCCACATAGTGTAGCATGGTCTATCGAGTTAGTTGTTTTTTTTTCTCCAAGTGTTCCGACTACTCTCATATCAAATATCACTACATGACACTCTCAGTGCCTTAGTGAATTCAGCATTTTGTTTGAAATGAAATCAAAAATAGATATTTTACTTATTAAAATTAAACTGCGGCTTACAAAAAGTATACAAAAGTGAAAGTAAGATAAGGATATTGCATTTGGTCTTATATCATTCTAATGATTTAAGTGAATCTTATCGGGACAATACAAACCAAGTAAGAATAATAATGGGTCTCTATAAGTAGTTGTAATAATGGATGGATAAATCGATGTTTTAGAAATTGATATGGACATCGATGAACAGAACTGGTTTTTACGACAAACACTGTCGTGTGCATTGTGACCAGGCTGGGGTTGTGCGCTTTTAATATTTGGGGAATGCAGGGGAGGAAAAGGCATGTTTACAAATCTGAGGATTTAGAATGCTTTTACAACGTTTATATATAAACAAAGATATGACTCATTGATGTACAACCGCATGCAACATTTTGGTCAAATGACTGGAAGAAATAGAGAAGAGACAGAAAAATGTCGTTCTTCACAATACATAGGTGTTAGCTTTAGTCTGATTTGGGTCACAAACTTCTTAGCAGTTGTATGGAATCAAATGATAGTTTCTTGTTTCTTGCATATGATAAGATAAGTCCATAATATATATATATATATATATATATATATATATATATATATATATATATATATATATATATACATATATATATATATATATATATATATATATATATATATTCTTCAATATAACTGCAAAAATCCTGCTAGGTATCGGACATCGGACCACTAATTATTTTACAGCCAGGGAACCAGTCTACTGGTGGGGGGTGGGGGGGGGGGTGGGGAATAAAAAATAGAGTACTAAATCTTTTGAGATACGCCCATTGGCTAATAAATGGATTCAATGTGTTTCGATTATTAATTTCACAAGCTTCAATCTATGTACTATAGTTGACAACAAAATATTTAATTTTATTTTGATATCCTGTATTTAATTTTATTTTGATATCCTGTATTTAATTTTATTTTGATATCCTGTAGTTAATTTTATTTTGATATCCTGTATTTAATTTTATTTTGAAATCCTGTAGTTAATTTTCTACCGTGATAATAGCATATGGACTCTTGGCGTGAGGCTGTTTTTAGGTGCACAAGAGTGAGTTCCCCTGTAAAGCAGCACGAGGATCAAAAACATGCTGATAAGCACCTGTTTCTCAAGACTGAAAAAATAATTCTCTAACTCTAATGAATGGAACCGTGTGTGGTTTGTATGCCAATCTAATGAACAACTTATTTTTATTTTTTAATATATTAACATTAAGTTCCATGGGAAATTAATTAGTGGTCCGGTCTCTATATGGGTTGGGGTAGTGTGTGTATTCATGAAAACCACGTGGATCTCTGCATCCGTTTCAGTTCCATTGGTTGATTTAAAAGTAATTATAGTAAACTGGATCCCTTTTGGAGTAATTTAGGGCAGATAATAGTGCAAAAGCAATTATATATGGAAAACATGTATGGTTGTGGAATTTGGATTGGGAAACCTGACAAATCTGGCTATGGGAAGCATAAAGTGAAATGGGTTGATGGCACTATTTCCTATTTAATTGCACATACATTTTTATATATGTTAGAAAGAAGAATCACACCTGACTCAATGCATAGACTGGATGAGAAAAAATCAATCTCTTAATGTTAGTCCCTTGTGTGATGAAAAAATGTGTGTGAACATAGACCATTTAGTTTTGAAACCCCATTCTATCAATAGAGAGACTGCGATCACTGTAAAAACCATTGACTATGTACAAAATGCCACAAACCGATCTGTTTAATATAATGGATCATGTTCAAGGTAAATCTTTATACTCTTGTCATATTTATAGCTCTGAGTTTCTTTCTAATATTACATAACAATCTTCCTCTTGCATAATTCCCCTCCTTGTGATATTTCTTTTTTCATCTATTATGTTTGTATGCTTTCGTTTTCTTGTAAAATGTCTTATCATAAATATGTTCTCTTTGTCTTCTTTTCAGTTGCATAGTCACACTGGAATTTGCTGCTATGGGGCACACAGAAGATCGGCACAGTTTCAATATATTCTCCCTAGGGCTATTGTTGCTGTAATGTACTGCGCTATGACATTGTGCATGGACATTCCTCATGAATGTTACATTTCGAGGTAAACTTCTTCGAATTACCTGATTTTCACTTCAGACTTTGTGTGTATTAGTGCTGAGATATGTCTTCTGAATTGTCATTTTCCGCAGCTGGTATCATTCATATCATAAATTCAGTATGTGTAGAGTTTACTATTCTAAATGTGCCAGGCAAATATGAGCTTTTAACTACCCAGTTGTCAATTTCACCATTGCAAACATATGACTTTGTCTTGCAAAAGGCATGATCACCCTGATAATAGAGCATCATTGCATCAACTGCTTTTGACATTGCCCTCGTTATCATACAAGTGTCCCCAGAGTATTTCTCAAAGGCAGTATTGAACTCTGCATGACAACGCTTGCTCAGGTCTATCTCAGAATTGTTTCTTATCCTCTCCCGTTCAGCTTTGTTATGTCCTGGCATCACATTTGTAAGTGCATTAGTATTTTAATGTCTCTCATTCTAGGCTCCCATCACACATGGGATATGTTCTCTTGTGTTCTGTGAACACCGCATTCCACAGTTCTTCATTTTTCTTGATCTGTACTAGCCTGTACATACTCTTTTCACCAGACCTGACATGAAGATTATGAATGTATTACCCTTTTTGTTACATAGAATCTTACATTTATGATATTTTATGCTTCCGGGTGCTTTTAATCCATTAATATCTTATTTACAACTTTCTGTGTCAAGGTATTAGTTTCCTTGGATAGTTAGCTCCCCATGTCCATAAGTAGAGAATGAGCTAACATCTCACAGTAACAAAATCTGAACTTTAATACTCAAATGGTATTTGTATTTCATTATATTACATTAAGGAATCATGTGAAAAGACCAACGTCTCAGAATAAATGATACTTATGCACATATTTGTCTGCAACAGTTTTTAAAATGAAATTTGACCTGTGTTAATCATTGTTCTATTTCTTCTTTACATTACTTTCCTACATGAATTATGTAAGGAAAATAGGAAACCAAATTGATTGATAATGGGTTTTTTTGGCATTGAATAATGATGAATTTCTTTTTACCTCTTTTGTTTGGAGTCACCGGCATGTAGTGGCATGCAGATCAGCCTCTACATCTTTGACTTTTGTTTGCCGTTGGAACTTGCATTGTACCGAAACTTCCTCGTTCTCAATACCATATCTCCTCTGAAAGTCTTTTATATAATGCCTTTTCCATAAACACTTCTTAATATGATTCAAGAAAACAAATTCTCCAATTAAGGAAATTTTAGGCAACCAAAATATGATCTTTATACCAGAAATTGATGAAAATAGGTGGTTGTGTAATTTGATACATCTTATTACATAATGCTTATACTTGGATATTTCATGCATGCATATCTGAATATCCGACACACAGGAAAAAAAGAAAAACATAAGACAAACTATTAAAATGACTGCATTAGTATTATTCAGTTATGTATATCTATAATATATGCACATGGTAAACATTCTTGAAATACAACATTAATTTTTATCATCTATAGGCATTACATAAGTGTTCATTACTATCATTTAGTGCGTTTAGAATATCGCCTAAGTTACTCGGTGTCTTGTTATTTGTTGTCGCCTCCATGTCCGTACCAGCATATATGGCTGGTTAGAGCTTTAAAGATGGCCCCGCATTAACTTTCCAATTACTAAAAAAGCTTTCTAGTTTTCAATTTATGAAAAAACTTCGCTTGAGGTTCCTCCTTCTGTCTTTTCCTAAATTTCAAGTTTTCCTGGGCTTAGGGCTTCCGGGTTCGTACTCCCCTCCCTCCATTCATTTCCTTTTGGGCGTGTTTCCTTGCCGTTCTCCCCTAAAAATAAAGTTACAAATCCTTAGTGAACTTCGACCTAAGGTCTCCTGAGTTGATTAGATGTTCTTTCATGTTTTTAAATGTTGATGTGTTCTGTTTACGTTTTTATTTTCCGCGCTATTATGGATCAAATTTTTTTAGAGTTATATTTATGCAAGATTTTATTTATACTAATACGTGCATGTGTGCTTACCTGTTTACCGTATTATCTTCTCTCTCTCTCTCTCTCTCTCTGTTCGGTATGTTATGATGTTACATTTTATTATACAATATTATGGTTGTATGTTCCATTACACTAAGTTGTTATATTTTTCGATATTGTTATACAATTTTACTATTGTTATTATATATATGGTTACGATATTTGTAAATATTATTCATTTATTTCAATATATGTATATATATATATATATATATATATATATATATATATATATATATATATATATATAGTGTATATACAATACAGTACTCTCAAAATTTCATTTTTTCTCTTTCCCATTGAGCTATTCTCGGTTTTGTTCTGGTTCTTTTCACTTTTGATTGGTTTGGTGGTATTTCTGCATTACTAAAGTCAATGCCGTAGTACTTCCGTTTGTAATAGTCCGGCTGTTCCGTGACTTTCTTTCCTTAATTTCTTCGGGGGTTTTTTTCTTTTTGTATGATGTTTTCTTGCAGATTTTTTTACATGGTTCCGGCTGGCTTTCCTATTTGCATTTCTGGTGTATTTTCCTCATTTCCTCATTTATGTCATGGTTATCTGAACATTTTCTCTTTCCTTCTGTTTTTTATTTTTTATTTTTTATTTTTTCTCTCTTGATTTCTTTGTGTTTTCATCTCTGGATATATATTGCTTTGGAAATATTGTCAGTTCGCTCTTGTGAACCGTAGTTATTTTGTCTCCTGTTTGGTAACTCCCTTGTAATTCTTTTCTGTGTGGTAGTGCATCCGGAGACGAGTAGCTCTCTACTATGTTTGAATTTGTTGCGTTTTCCTCTATTTTTGTTGTCGTTGCTGTTTCTGGTGCTTCCACTCATGGGGTACACTTCCTCGGATCGTGTCCTGTTTTTCCACGTTTTTGACATTTCCTGTCATATATGCATCCGTTGTACCAGGTTTTGATGAGGAAACCATGAATGTAGAAAACAGTTGTTAATTTCTTTTCCTGTTTCCTGTTAACTTTCTATGTGGATTATCCTCGCTCACGTGAGGATGGTTGGATACAATCTGTAGGTTGCCATGTGTGCTCCGTCTACTTTCAGATCGAATTTCTGCTGAAACCGCCCAAGTGTAACTTCTAGCGGGATTTCTATGGGTACTCCTGTCATAAAGACGTCTACATACTTCGTTGTTATTCCTCTTTCTATAGGGCGGATCTGTCACCTGGGCTGTTTGTCCCTTGATCATAATTGGCGCCCTCTTTTCGCAATTGTTGTTCTCCCGCCAGGTGTAGTATAAAGAGTCCCTTGCCATTATGAGTTAAGGCATGTAGGTCTTTTATGTCAATTCAATTTGCTACCAAGGATGTTATAATTTCTCCGCATGTCAGTCGTTCATCTATCGCTATGGCCGATACATCTATTCCCTGTGCTCCAGGCCTCCTGCTTGCCATGAGCTTCTTGCTTGTTCAGTATTCCTGGCTGTTGTTGCGAAATTATTCTGTAGTATTGGCACGATCCTCTCTCCTCTGAATTATTATTGTTCAATAAATTGTAATAGTATTGATAATATTTTATTTGCCAAAATAAATGTTCACAATGTCATATCATTGGTTCAAAAAAAACATATTTCAAAGTTCAAAGGTTCCAATTTTCTAATTCATATATACATTTTTTATGTGGCAGTCATTTTGGCACCTTTGCTCCCCGCGGTATCTTAGGTTGTGAATACACAAAAATGCCAAACATGTATGTTCGGTATAGGTATCGGACCGCTAATTATTTTACAGCCAAGGAACCAGTCTGCTGGTATGGAATAAAAAAATAGAGTAATACATCTTTTGAGATACGCCCATTGGCTAATAAATATATTTAATTTTGTTCCATTATTAATTTCACAAACGTCAATCTATGTACTACAGTTGACAACAAAATATTTAATTTTATTTGATGTGCTGTATTTAATTTCCTACTGACAAAATAGCATATGGATTCTTGGTGTGCGGCTATGTTATTAGGTGCAGACGAGTGAGTTCCCCTGTAAAGCAGCACACGGCCCAAAAGCATGCTGGAAAGTACCTGTTTATCAAGGCTGAAAAAAAAGTCTCTGACTCTAATGAATGGAATCGTGTGTGGTTTGTATGCCAATCTAATGAAGACCTTATTTTTATTTTGTAATATATTAACATTAAGTTCGATGGGAAACGAATTAGTGGTCCGATCCCTATGCTATTGTTTTTAGTCTATGAACTGTAGGAACTTAGAAGGAAACTATAGGTATATAGAAAGGTGGTCATCCTATTCTCTGAAAAAATGAATAACTTTCCAATTAGTTATAGACTTTCGATTGATAGAGCAGAAAATAGAAAAAAATGAAGTAGAAAAAGACTTGATATTTATTACAAACCACCCCCTTAATAAGGGCAAACATGCCGGCATCCTTCTGGGACAGCTATTGTATGTTCATGAAGCGAACTGCACCTTGCTACCAGTGCTGAACGGTTTTGATACATCCTCTTTGGAACAGCTTATTCAGGTAAAATGTTGCACTTCATCACACATTTTCACAAAACTATCTTTTAAAACTATCTCTTCAACTGTTGATCCCACAACCAGAGAAAGATAATGCTTACGTGGGCTTACAAACTATATTTACTCATAAGGTATTTTATTTGTACAGTACATTTTAAATATTATATTTGTATCTGCTATATAGCTTCCTCTTCTTCTCTTTACTTAGTACAACCTACGTACATACATGCATACATACATACATACATACATACATACATACATACATACATACATACATACATACATACATACATACATACATATGAGTCTGGCTAATCTTTATGCTGTGAATTTCATGGTTGCGACAAACCGCGAATTTAACGACCCGATGAACAACGATACTTCTGAGAAAACAATATTTCATTCTTGTTCAAATGGTCAGTCTACGAAGAATCATTTTAATGGTCGGATGTTTATAGTTGTGTTTTGAAAATTCAGAGCAAATTCAGAGAGAGGAATTATTTATTTGAAATATTCATTGGAATTACTAAAAGTGCTCATTCTCATTTTGGACTAATTCTCGAGTTTGGGATTTTTGGATTAATTCGAGGTTACTGGAATTGTAGTATATTAGGACATTCAAGACTACTGGCTCATCAGGATATTCAAGGCTATTGGAATTCATTCAGAACATCCTTTAAGGCACTTACGATTATTGGATTATTTGGATTTTAATTCACGTGATTGTAAGTGTATTTTGATATTTCACTTTAATTATCTAGAAACAATTGGTTTTGATTTTGCTTCCATAGTTTGTTTAACTTTCTTTCTGTTACATTATTGAAAGACCTAGAGTCGTATATATATATATATATATATATATATATATATATATATATATATATATATATATATATATATATATATCAAACGATTCTGGTCTATAAGAGTTTGCCATCTGAGGTCCGAGACAAGTATTCTTGTATCTGAAAATTCTTTAGTAATATTAGCCATGCCATGAGATCGCTGCGATTAGTATCAGTTTGCAGCTTGGCATAAGCACTACAATAGGATCAATATTAGCTTTGAAGATGAAATACATTATCATAGACCTCCTGGAACTACCAGTTTACACAACAAAACAATATATGGAATGGTCATTCTGAGACTAATGTTATGCTTTTTTCCTTCGTCCAATGACATCCATAATAAAAACTTATTGGCACACTCATAACCATCACACAAAGTATTCAATCATTTGATCAGAACATTTTAAATCATATGTCGACACTCGTTGATAACGAGATTTTAATGTGATTTTATGTAATAGATGTCACGCAGTGGGTGACAGATGTTGTTTCATGGCGCTTAATGAATTGGATTCCTCGTGCATACCTATACAACCTTCCACTCTCACGTGCAACTGTACAAAATCCAACACGTGATCACAAGTGAACTATTGGTAACCTGCTCTCCATGGTAGAATGATTTCTCTCCACTTTACTCAGACGAGATATATCATATTTATCTTAACTTTATTTAGTAAATGTTCTCTTTTCATTTCTTTCAATGTACCAAATCAGTTTCAACCAGTGCCATTTTTTTTTTTTTTTGTCACTGCATTCTAGTCGAGATAAGTTATTTTTCAGAAGAATCATATCTGTTAATTTTACTTAACTCGAAGCATTATCTGACCCTGGTATGCGAATAGGAAAAATTTTTTTGTGACACAGATAAAAAAAAATATACAGCAATTTACTTATACAGTGCATAAAGTTCACATTGCAACTTAGTACTTACTTTTTTGTGATGATCCCTCTAGATATTGATCTGACTTCTGTGTTCATGTAGAGTAAACCATTCAGCTTGTAATGCAGACTATGCTTTGATCTAACTTTTCTGAAAAGTAATACTTCAATTGCCAAAACCTTAAAACAGATGGGATGAATCACATTTGAATGCATTTACAGAGTAACTTGTTATAAATAAAGAATCATTTTATCAGATCTTAAGACGGATCATCTTCCGATTTTTACTCCCCTGATGTAGACAATTCATTTTCTACACAATGTAAAACATATGAATCTGCAAATTATCAATTGCTAAAGTTATAATTATTATAGTAAGGACCCTGATTATCATTTGTTCTTTCTTACCTTCCTTCTTCAGTTCCAGGTGTGAACCATGTAGATCAGTAAACTAATGCTCTAATTAATATGTAATCAGTTTCAATAGATATATCTAGATATTCTATTGTTTTTATGAAATTCTGCCAAATATTAACAGGAGGGGGGTAACTTTCGCAAAACATAAATCGTGGTTTAATAGCGCCATCCCAAACTCGTTGATCTGTGATAAGGATTATATAAAATTCGCCCTGCAAGTCATTGAGATATATGTAATTTCCGAGGTTTGATAGGTGAAATAACCATCAATGGACGAATCTCTGAACACTTAATATAACTTACACATTTTCTTTGACATGGAACTGTTAATTCTGATGCGAATACCCTCAGCTGCTATTGCATCCTCAATAAATCTCTAATATTAGTGTGGTAATATTTATGACCAAACAATAACTTATCAATACTGTTTTTCATGGTGGCTATCAAAGTGTGCAACTGAGTCCTGCCAATGTGTTATGCACCACAATAAATGCCAAGTATATCAAGGACAGAAAAGCTTGTTCCCCTGGTTGTAATTTCTCCCACAATATTCTACTCATTCCATCCCACTATTCTGTGACTCTCCATCTTTGCAGGCCAAGATGTGTCCCATCTGGTATAGTTACCGCATGCAAAAAAAAAAAAAAAAACTCGTTTAATGAAGGATGAGAAAACCACCTAGATATTGGGGTCACAACCATAACCTGCAGACTTAATGATGGGATTAGCTGAGCCTGACACAAATGACAAATTTAATGTATTTTATGTAATTGCGTTATATCAAGCCAATCTGATGTAGCGTCTTAACGTTTGCAAGGATCAACGAGCCAGCTTTTGAATTTCTTCTTCTGCGATTCCTTTCAAAAAAGCAAAAGTTGCTACACCTATGCTGAGTGAGATTTACACAACGTGGTATACATGCCTGAGAATTCTAAGCCATTCTTTATTACTGTTGTAATCTGATAGGTAGAAAGGGGAACTATAATAATCACAAATTAGTTGGCCTGGTATTCTAGAAAATAATTATCAACTGTGTGGGGGATTGTTGTAAAGTTATATCCCTTATTTGGTCTGTTTTGGAGTATCGTACGTTGATCAGCAAGTCTACAGCACAAACCTTAATGTCATCAAGTCCTAGTGCCCTATCATCAATGTTGTTTTTCCCTACTGTCAACTCCCTAAATCGCAGGTATACAAAGAATGCTAAACTAAAACCCATAGAAAACAGTAATGTTTCGTAACCAGATTTATGAGGTACATACATGCGACAAACACAGAGTAATCTCTATTAGTAATGGGAGTGTACTGGAACAGCGATTATCAGTAATGGGAGTGTACTGGAACAGCGATTATCAGTAATGGGAGTGTACTGGAACAGCGATTATCAGTAATGGGAGTGTACTGGAACAGCGATTATTAGTAATGGGAGTGTACTGGAACAGCGATTATCAGTAATGGGAGTGTACTGGAACAGCGATTATCAGTAATGGGAGTGTACTGGAACAGCGATTATCAGTAATGGGAGTGTACTGGAACAGCGATTATCAGTAACGGGAGTGTACTGGAACAGCGATTATCAGTAATGGGAGTGTACTGGAACAGCGATTATCAGTAATGGGAGTGTACTGGAACAGCGATTATCAGTAATGGGAGTGTACTGGAACAGCGATTATCATAAGAACTACTGACAAACCTACTAACATTGTACTAATTATAAAACACTGAGTAATATCAACTCATACCAAAAAGATGTACCTAGTGTTCACAAAAAAGCCAAGTAACTAATAATATGATATAAAGGTGATGGTGAACATGGAAGCTAGAGTGCCTAGAGTCCATAGACCTTTGCTGTAAACCTCCTTGCAGGGATGCGCAGTGCGGTGACGGGTAACGGAGAGATGATTGAAGGAAAGCTGATGCCGGAAGGTCAGAGTTGAAAGTGGCAGCAGTAGACGTTTGTGCTGGGTAATTTAGCACACATCAAATACATGCATGGGAATAGGTGCGTGGTGTCTTAAGACAAATGCATTTAAAATGTTTGGCTGTATTGTCTGATGTAATTGTGGTATTATTCGTGTACAACACCCATAATGCCCAATCAATTCGTCCCCAAATTATGCCTTTCTTCCTGGTACGTTTTAGATAATATTATTCATCATAGATCTTCCAGCCAAGAACTAGATATATTTTGACATTCGTTGAGCCTGGTGTGGGTATTTTGTAAGTACATAATCATAAATATAAAATGGAATCTGTCCAGGTACTACTATTGTTAATCGTGATTTTGGGTGCACTTTGGCACAGCAGCAATTTACCCTGAACCGAAACAAGCAAATGTTTTTTGGTTTGTCATGTGGATCATTTGCCAGTAACTTAGCAACCTTTACATATTCAACCCTCATTTGTTTTAAAACTGGAACTGGATATGTTTGCACCCCGAAATCTACAAACACTTACAAAGGACAATTGATCAAAATTACCTAGCATTTCCGTATCACGTCTGAGGCCATGGATAAATGGGATAATTGCTTCGTCTTCCCCGAGCGAACTGGTGGATAGAACTACCACTAGACCGACATGTTGAGTGCTGGTAGACGGAAGAGGAACTGGCTGACCTCGTATGTCACATGACAAAGGTTTGATCTGTTTGGCCTGGGTACGCTTCAGAGCTTCTGGGTGGGTTATGGGGGTGTTTTTCTATGTACCCCTTTTGGAAGGCACTGCTTGCGAAGGGCGATGTAGACGGCCGTTTCAATCCTCTTTGCATGATCTGAAAAATTGACAATAAACTTTAGAAATCCAAGCAGCAGGAAGATAAATTATAAGTTGAGCATACTTTTTAAACATCAATCACATTCCTATTAACATCGTCATCTTCATATAATATTTTTATTTCTTCTTTTTATTTTTATTTATATTATTATAGTAGTATAGGTACATGTTTTTGCAACTTCTTTATCACCATCAATGTTATTCATATTATTGTTTCTGTTTTGTTATAGCTGTCAGTCATAAAAGAAATACTACTTTAAGTCACTGTATGTCAGAACAAGGAAGCTTATGTTCTGAAGAGATTAAGTGATTAAAAAGAGAACAAACCACTAATAAAATTTGTATTATTATATGACATTATTTAAATGCACTTTTTGACAGAAATGCCGTAATGTTGCTGAGTCTTAAACAACCGGTGGGAATGGTGTTGGAGTCGGGTGCTAAAGTTTACAATTCTAGCATTTAATCAAGAATAAGCAGTACAAGCAGCAACATATCACTTTGTCTCTTAATAGAGTAGAACAAGTAGCCACATATCACTTTGTCTCTTAATAGAGTAGAACAAGTAGCCACATATCACTTTGTCTCTTAATAGAGTAGAACAAGTAGCCACATATCACTTTGTCTCTTAATAGAGTAGTACAAGCAGACACATATCGCTTTGTCTCTTAATACAGTAGTACAAGAAGCCACATATCACTTTGTCTCTTAATAGAGTAGTCCGAGCAGCCACATATCACTTTGTCTCTTAACGGAGTAGATTCACAATAAACTGTTTCTTGTTTTCGTTCAGCAGAATTGTCGATATGTTGTAGATCGACAGCTTTGTTTAGCGCCATATTGAAGATCAGCAGCATCAAACAGCGAATTCAACTTTGATCTCCAACATTGTAGCTGATTTATGTTATGTAACTGAACACATATGCATGCCCAAAATAGCAAAAATTTGTACCAAACCGAATTTTTTCTTCTTTCTTCTTTGCTGTGAAACAATCGAGAAGGTGCTCCAAACAGATGATGATGCTCAAGAGAAGCAACTTCAAATGAGTGCACTTGCTTGCAAGAGTTATTTCTCTTGATACTTCAATGACCGGAATTACTGTTGAAGCAGTAATTCCGATAAATAAATATTTTCTTGATCAAACTCAAACTGGACTCATAATGTTGAAATCATTTTGGATAATGTTCAATCACTGACCGGTCAGATGTCAGATTTTGAGCTGAGTTTGAGTTTGACCAAAGCTTAAGCCTAGAACGGTTTATAACTCTTTCAAGTCACAGTAAATACAATCTAGGTGAAACGAAATGGCCGAAAAAAAACTTCGCTTCAGAGGTTTGAGGGTAAATGGTTAATTTAACGTTCATATTTATAATTAAATTCTATAAATCAGGTATTTACAAGTCTCAATAATGAAAGTTCGTAAAGTCCGCTAGGTCGCACTTTGAATAAACACGATAATCTACATACCATTTTTAACTTCACCATTTGAGAGAATTATTTTGCAAGTCATATCACACGAAATACTGAGCATCAAACTGAATGAACTTAATGTGATATTTATCAGGTAACAGATTCTTTTCATATTTGTATACGGGCTCAGAAATAACAGGGTTAGGATCGTCATAACATTCCCTTAAGCCACAGAACATGAAAGTGTAGCTAAAAATTTATTAGATGATTCTTTTCGGGCTTTTATAATCAGAAAAATCTATATATCTTTCATCGAAGCTATACTATTTAAATCAGATAAGAATGGTCTGTTGGTTTCAAATGTAACTATATATGTTTCTTATGGTATATCTTCATACGAAAACATTTTCAGTAATATGGGAAGTGGTGCAACGAGACTTCATTGGCCAAGAATTCGTTAAAATGTTTATTTCTTGTACGTCACAATAGAGTTATGAATTCTAATTGAAATGTGTATTTTGATAAGGAATCTTAATATTTACATGTTTGATTCAACATTCCGTTCAACGCCCAGAAAATAATTACACGTGGTTATGTAGTAGTACTTTGAAAATGGGAAAGCATAACTATGTACCGACCTTTCTTAAGAACTTGATCAACTAGATATACAAAAATGTTAATATGCACCTGAATAATAGATTGTTTATCCAAACCTAATTCAGCTGTTTGTTTTCATCCTGTATGTCAGATCGACTATATCCACATTGCCAATTTGATATAAATTCACATAAAATAATTTTTCTTCATCCAAAATGTGTTTCTAACTGTCTGTTAAGGAACCATTGCTTTCAACAAGAGGCGGCATCATTTTATCTATGTAATTTCAATTTTCAAAATCACATAAACATTGGTTACTTTCTCTCCTTTACTCCATATAGCTTTAATTCGAAGTCACACTATATCCATATGTTCCTTCCTAATATCGTTTAACTCATTATTTATTCCGCTTGCTTTAGTCATTCATTCACACTGTTTCTCTCCTCTGAATTGCTTACGTCTACAATTAGTTGATTTTCCAGTCGTTCATCAGTTTGTTTCTTAAAAGATGCATATTAAATTCATGTTCCTCTAATTTCTAATAGAAGCATACCAAAGAACAGTTGATCATTTATTAGAAATTTAAAATCAAAATAAAGGTATATTATCAAAGTATCCATGTTTTTAGCACATACATATTGATGTTTAACTTTAAAGACATATTCAGGGTCTTTCAATAATGAATTAGTAAAATTTCATAATGTTTGTCTTTTAATTTCCAATTGGAAAAGTATCTTCATTTTTACAAGAGAATGATCGGTCCTACATCCTGGTTAATATATTCAAAACAGTATTATTAATGTAAACACGTTAAGAGCTATTAAGACAACATGCTATTGATCTATTACAAATTTGAGTGATAAGGTTAAAACAATACAAGATGTTGCAACCACTGAATTTTAAAACAGATTTGATGTTAAGGTTGAAATAAAAAGATTCAAAAAAGAATCTAGGGTTTGCTAATAATATCGGCGTGATGCAAGGTAGTATTTACGAAATAGAAAGAAAAAGGAAAACAAGTGAATTCAGATTTAACTAATTTGGAACAAGAGTTTGCAACAAAAACAAATTCAGTTAAAACTGGAATAAATAAACGAAATCAATCATTAAACAGTAGCATATATATAGTTAAAACTGGAACACAGGGAAAAAGACATTACAAACTGAACTGAGCATGGAAATGATCCTAAATATTCTTCATTAGGTGTTAGAAAAATCCAGATGGTATTGACATAAGTCTTAACTGAAGTAGTGTAATTTTACTTGTTGCAAATAAGCATGGATGTTATATTTTTCGCGTAGTAATGAAAGGCTTGTTAGAAGTTTATGAAGTCTAAAACTTCACTTCATGAATTAGCTTCTATTGATATAATCGACTATTATCGATCACAGTTTAATGAATACACGTTCTACACAGCCAAAGTCAAACTTAGTTTGATTTTATTTGCTTTGAATAGTTGTACAGCTGCTTGTTACTTACACTCGGTGTTCCTTTCATACCTTATTCTTTGTAGCTCCAACTTGATTTTTTGCCCTAGGTTGGTGACATAACGTCTGTAAGTCAAGTTCAGTTCATTTTCAAATACAGTTTGTACAAAGGACAACTCTGTAATACCTCCTAAGTTTCCTTGCATAGGTACTCCTAAATTAAACTTGATTTTCTTTTGTTATCTTTTTCTCATAGAACGCATAACTGTGGATCGATTTAATCGCGATAAATGCCCTTTCACCACATATCACTCTTTTCTCCATGTTTCCTAATTTTATTACAAAAGATACAGCTCAGTCCGAGACACAACCTTAACCTAAAATTGGAATTAAATCCTTAATTTTATCACCAGTTAAGAAAGAGAATCATACTTTGAAGAACATTTTAAATGATGATGGCAGAATTAACACAACAGTCGGGTTGCCGCTAATTTGGATAAAAAATTGATTCGCCCTCAGCTTACAATATTTTCAATCCTTCAAGATATTTTTAAAATAGTATTTATCCCTCGTTATATCCGCATCAATGACGAAAAATCCGAGAGAAAAAAATCGGACAAATCCGCATATGTGGTCAAGACTGGAATATTACTAAACATTATCAATTTGAAAAAAAATATTAACTATAATTTTCAGTTATTATTTGAATGTGCCACATTAAACATTAAAAGTAGAAATTGTTTGACAATAAAGATCGTCTTCTAACAAGTTTTGGCATTGCTTTTGTTTCTTCTAAAAATAGAATTGCAAAAAAATCTTAAAGACCGGCCTGAGTATTAAGGAAGATTAACTATTTTGTCCACGACCTGACATACCTCTGAATAGGCAGCTGATTGGTAAAGTATGTGACTAGTTATTTTGATAAGAAGGCCTGGCTTCTTTTCTGTATATGTGCAAGTTGCAACCACTTGGTTTCAAATCCTTCTCTTAAAATGTTAAGTGCACGCAATTAACACGAAAGAAAAGCGCTAATCAGTGCAATTGGAATTCAAATTATGCCATTGCACATAGAACGAAATGTAGATTTTTCATAATCCAACTACTATTATTATACTTAAACATGTCCTTATAACTGAAAATAAATGTTGTGCAGAGGTAATGCATACTTATTTTGAAGTATTTGGACATACATATGTACGTACGTGCATTGTGCTATATCGGTAAAAACTAAGTCAAAGGTTGAACTAAATTTCGTGCTTCTTATCCGGGAAGAAAAAACGGTTAAATCAACTACGGCAGCAGGAAGGGCTAAAGATAGCTGAGAATATACGTCCCGAGGAGTTGAGTATATCCTTTTTCTTAGGAGGTACGCAAAATCTCCATCTATGTCTTTACGTCCGTTTCAAACAAAGGTTTTGTTTTGTTGTCAAGCATCTCAAGTACTCTGTAGACCAATGTTCTTAAAGGCTGCTGGAAAGGATATGAATAATCAGCATAATTTCTCGTCTGATTGAAACAACAATGATATATATTATGATCGAGGGAAATGTGCAGTCAGAGAATTAGCCTTCTGTCTTTTGGCGGATTAATAAAATGAGTTATGTTAGTATAAACATGAAAGCTAGAAACGCAAAGAGAAATTGACTATACCAGCATTGTTTGAATCATAATCTTTCTTTACAAAATTATAGCTGCGTGAATAAGATCAAAGTTGGTGGGGAGTGTACATGTCTGGATGTCCGATTGCTCATTTTGTAATGTGATAGGAAGTGCATTTTAACTTACATGCACAGTGTAATGAGAAGAAACAAACTACTGAGATCGCGCTGGTGTACAAAAAGAAAGAAAGACAGTCATAAGATCCAAATAAAGAAAGAAAGACAGTCATAAGATCTAAATAAAGAAGGAAAGACAGTCATAAGATCCAAATAAAGAAAGAAAGACAGTCATAAGATCCAAATAAAGAAAGAAAGAAGGTCATAAGATCCAAATAAAGAAAGAAAGACAGTCAGAAGATCGAAATAAAGAAAGAAAGGAAGGGTTTGTTTGGTTTTGTGTTTCACGGCACAGCAACACAAATATGTTATTTAGTGCCGATTTAATTGGTGTAAAGTGCCTTGTCCAAGAATACACCATGGTTACCGACTCAGACTGATCCGATAGTAGGATTGGAACCTCCACCTTTTCGGTAGCTAGTTCGGCATACTAACTAATGCAGCTCTCTTAGTCGTCCCTTACGACAAACGAGAGGTCGCATAGGGCATATTCTACTTACCTGAGCCCGCAAGGGAATATAAAGGAAGGAAGAAAGACTGAAAATAGAACGAAAGACAAAAAATGTATCAATAGTAAGTGTTACGACTAGGGGTTATGTAACAAAAGAAAAGACTCAAACAAGCTTTCAAGATTTAAAATACAAATCTTTAATTTCCTAAAATATTAAAATATTTCAACAAACAATTAAAGTGAAAGAATTAAAAATAACTTACAGTATAGAATATCCTTAAAAGTTCTAAATTGTTTTAAAGTTCACTGTTCCGGAAGTCAATCTAAATATTCCGAATGTCGTATTCCGAATGAAATAGCCTTCACTGTGCTAATATGTTGATAAGTTTAAGTATATCCAAATAATCCTTGTGAATCTGGAATCTCACAAGTTTTAGAAATGTTTCCGATAATTCCACGGAGCTGTATAATAATTCAGATTAAAGACAGTACTAAATCCTAAATGTACTGTACTAATAATAAATAAATCTCCAAATAAATATATCCCACACACAAACTGACCCAATTTCGTAATGGCCTCTCTCTTCAAATATAACTGTAAAGAATATTTAAACACAAGATTATTTCCTATACATAGCATTAATGCGCAGAATCGAAATAAAACCCATACTACGTCTTCAATAAACAGGGTATTTCAAAATAATGCAACCCTCTCCGAACCAATCAGGAATTAGGTTATGCGTAATTCTGCTAAGGTGCTTGAAGACCAGTATTTTAAACAGTAAACGCTGTATTGATTCATTCTTAGAATGTGACCTTAATCTATAATTCCTAGTCAATAATGTTTACTCCTAAAAGTACAAGAACTAGGTCGAAAGTTCATTACTCTCTTTCGCGCGTAAAATGCGTCACATGACCAAAGCTACAAGCAAACAGGTTATTGATCGAGGCTACCGTATGTATACTCATAAGACGACAGCTGTTAAGACTAAGAACAGAGATCATAAACTAATAAACTATACCATTATTAAAAAGGAAATATATATATATATATATATATATATATATATATATATATATATATATATATATATATATATATATATAATTCCGTAACAGTAAGTTACAGTGATAAATAGATAGATCGATAAACAGATCGAATGGAAAGTATAAAATACTCTTCTGTCAAGAAAATTTGTTTTGATTCAACGGAATTTAGTCTAAAACGCAAATCTTACATTCATGATGTTCACCTCTTCAATTGCACGTCGAACATTATTTAGGAATATTATCCGATATACCATAAGACCATAAAAGATAGCTTTCATAAACAAAACTTTGACAGGTCCAAGGTTATTTTTCATTTCTGAGCAGATGAAAAGGCTAAATATAGAATCCTACGTTGAATATATCTTTACCCTAGCCAGGACATACCGTATCTTGTGCGTATAAATGGACTTGTTTATATCCTTCATCTTCTTTATAGTTCGATAACCAAAACAGCAAATTGTGTTCATCCTTCATGATATGTTATGTTCAATAGGATATATTTTTTGTACATATTCACCTCCGATCCTGATATAGTTAAGTTTCTCTGTTCGTTAAAACCCCATAGTGAACAATACGGTACTCCAAACTGTGTTCGTTAAAACCCCATAGTGTACAATACGGTACTCCAAACTGTGTTCGTTAAAACCCCATGGTGTACAATACGGTACTCCAAACTGTGTTCTTGTTTGCGAGCATGCTAGTTATTCCTCTAGTCAGTCTTGGAGAAAAGGATCAAATGATCCAGAAAACCGTTTTTACACGACGTATATACTTCATAATTTCACACCCATCGACACAGCACTTCATTTTGGCACATTTTTCAGCATGTGGTGCATCTTCTCTCCTTGAAAGAAATGCTGCTTGTCTTAACAACGACATTTGCGACTTTATTAACATGAGTACATTCCGTTTTGTATCAAGATGTTACAACATCTACATAGACGAAAAATCTTATTGTTAGGAATGACGTAAAAACGACGTGGCTGCAACATTTAAACATAAAACTCTCTATCTCTCTCTTTCTATATATCTATCTATCTCTCTCTCTCTCTCTCTCTCTCTCTCTCTCTCTCTCTCTCTCTCTCTCTCTCTCGTCCATTACATTGGGGGGGCTGGGGGACTGAAGACTAAATACTGATGTATACATATGGTCATTTGCACATTAGTTCTCTTTCTTGTTTTATTTTTAGGATGTAACATATGAGAGTAATTCATCTACCCAGATTGGCATGTCAGTCATCATTTAAAAACTTGTTCGCTTTTTCCTGATTTATATAATTCAATAGTGTCTAGATTACTTGTCCGCCCAACGTGTATTTGAGTACGCAATCATTGTTAGCATTTGTCTGTAGCAAACTTCTCAAGCGCTATTGTAAGTAAAGGGTTATGTCTACTGTTTATATGAGTTGCCAACTCGAGAATCAAAATGATTTCATGTAATAAATTGATCATACCTTGTCAGCCAGATGAATCTGATTACTTTAAGCTATAGTATGAGAGAACGTAAAGATCATTGGAAATAGATTTTGTGTGCAAGAACATATGCTTTCGTTAAGTACTATTTTCAATTAAATTACATGCCATTATGTCCTTATACTGGAAGAACTATAAAGTGTGCGGCGGAAGCATACTTCCTTTTCAGCAATTTCCCAGTTATTTTCGTACGCGTATTATCGTTTTTGAGGGGAAAGCAAGGCCCAAGGTTGTACTACATTTTGCCTGTCATATGAAAGAAAAGAATACAATTTGCAATAACAGAAAGAAAGGGCAAACAATTTACAATGTCAGGAAGGAAGGAAGGACAAAATGAAGACAATTTTGCTATTGCGGTTACCCTGTCACCCCCGTAGCCGGGGGGGGGGGGGGGGTGTTTTTTTTTGGGGGGGGGGGTTTTTTTTTTTTGGGGGGGGGGTTGTTGTAAAGGAATAAGTGCCACATCATATTTTTAGCAACCATATGTGCAAAAGTTCTCTTTCAATATACCCTCATCTATGCTGAACACAGGGAAAATTTTGAATAATATTGTAACTATTGTAAGCAAAATTAATGGAAATTGGTATAAAGTATATAAAAATGAATTAAATAAATATGTCTTAGTTCTTAATTTCTAACAGTTAAAAGCTAATCGTATTAGCTGATGCTGACATAGCGTATTTTGCTTGCCAAAAATTAGGGACAAAATGTGTTCTAACAAAGGAGGTAAAAATAAATTCATCGTAATTCAGTTTTCCAAAAAAGCATTATCATTTAATTTGTTTGCTATTTTGCGTATATTAAAATTCATGAAGCAAAGTAATGTAAGCAAACATTAAAACTATGAATAATAAATAAAATTTAATTTAAAAAATACAGAGGACAAAGTATGTGTTCAAAGATCAAATATTCTGAGAGACAGAACTCCTAACACAGTTCCTAATTGTAATATTGAAAAGATTCTAATATTATTTTAGTGCTAAAGTTCAGATACGTTACTATGTGATGAGTAGCGTATTCTCCAGCAATGGGACATAGGGAGATAACCTATCCACTCAAACTAATACCTTGACAAAATTAGTTGTAAATTAGAAATTACGCCATTTATAAAACACCTTGTAATATAACCTATGCTAAATGTTAGCTTCTGTGTGACAAAATGGGTAACACATTCATACTGTTCATGTCAGGAAAGTTAGAAGAGTACATACAAGAAAGATAGGCAAAGATTCGGGATGAAATTAAAAAAAGCGAATTTGTTGCGATGTAATACAGAAAACATTAATGACATTCACTGCGATGGTATGTACAATAACCCAATGCTTTTAGGAGCTGGGAACACATTATTCCACCCTGCAATTCAGTGCAGTTACATTCAGGTAGGAAATGTAACGATAAATAACAAAGCGATTAATGTGGTGACCAAAAACAAACGCTGCACAAGTTGTTAAATGTGCCTGTGGTGCAAATATAGCTATTCAAATGGATACTGGTGATTAAATATCATCGTTAATATAGGGTCTATTAACACTGACACTTCAATCTATCATAAAGGCAACAAATATGACATTGGATCCAAATAGTAGTAGCTACTGGGCAGCTGTAAAGCTTCATGAGCCTTGTTTTCCATAATTCTTTGCATTTTCACTTGTGTCTGCCCCAAATTACCCCAAAATGATCTATGTTATTGTAATTTTGCATGAATCAACTAATGACACTGAAACTGATGCAAAGATGCACATAGTTGTACTTGATACACACATTACCCCCACCCGTCTAGGGATCGGATCACTAATTCGTATCCCATAAAAATTAATGTTAATATATTTTTTTTAAAAATAATTTGTGCCTTAGATTGCCATTCAAACCACACATGCTTTATTCATTAGAATTAGATAATTTTTGTTCAGCCTTGTAATGGAGGTGTTCCGCGGCATTTTGTTTTAACTTCTTGTTGTTACACTGGGGGACTCCCTGGTCTGCACCCAAGAATTCGTGATATCTTGTCATAAGGAAATTAATTAGAAGATACCAAAATAAAAGCAAATATTTTGTTGTCAACTATAGTACATCAGTTGAAGTTCGTGAAATCAATAATGGAAACAATTGAATCCATTGCTTAACCAATGGGTCCATCTCAAACATTTAGTACTTTATTTTTTCCCCTCCAGTACATTGGTCCATTGACTAATTAGTGGTTCGATATATTCAGGACAGTGGAGAAGAATATGAATAATCAGCACACTATTATTTTCTCGTCTGACTCAAAAGAACAATTATATATATATATATATATATATATATATATATATATATATATATATATATATATATATATATATTGTGAACTCTAGAAACTCAAAAAGAAAAGTGACTATACCTGCTATTTGAATCATACTCATTTTTTTTTAAAAATATAGGCGCTAAAGACATATGATCAAAGCCTTGGGTCGATTCTGAATTATACAAATTTTGATGGCAGATAGCTTATCTTGTAATCAGCATATATCCTGTGACGGAAATGTCATTTTAAGGAAGATTCATATTTGTCAGTTACAAGCAGAAGATAGTGAGAAGAAACAAACTCTTCATGCTTATGTACAGGAAGAAAACAGACAGACAGAAAAAGAAAAAAAAAGAACGAGAGAAAGAAAGAAAATTGAAACAAGAAAGAAACACAAAATGATGCATCTATAGATAATTAAAGGAACAGATACAGACATATATATAATTCCTGCTGTTACGGATATTTTTTTAACAACCGGTAATTCACAACCTTATATTTTATGAAGTGTGCCTATATTCTTGTTTTGTTTTGCTTTATTCTTTTAAAGGCGATTTTAAGAAGGACCAAAAAAGCATATTGTGTCCATCCGTGATGATATGTTATGTCCAATAAGATAGATTTACTTTGTTTATATTTTCCTTGGATTCTGGACATATTTAAGTTTATGTATTCATTCAAGTCACATAATTGATAGTACAATGCTCTAAACTCCTTTTTGTATTTGTGAACATGTAATTTATTCCTCTTGTCGGTCTTTGAGAAACCGATCCATTAATCGCTAAATCCGTTTTAAAGCGGCATATACACATCATTAACTTATTTCGATTGTGTGTCAAAATCTGAGCACGCAAATATTGTTTGCCTATATTGATAGCCGTGTCAAAGTAACTTAGAGTTCTTCTGTAAAGCAAAGCGAAAGTTGTCAAAATTACATTGTAGACCAGCATTGTTTAAGGGCGGCTGAAAAGGATATGAGAAATCAGCAATTTCTTCCTTTCACGTGTGAATAAAAGAACAATGATAGATTCGTGATCTCGAGATATGTTCAGTCAGCACTTTAGCCTCTCTTCTGAACCATAAACAATGAGAGGGGCAATCGTAGATGCAAGCCCCACCATCTCGTCTCGATTTTCCTACACACCGAGAACATTTAGGAAGAACGAATTTTGTGATTGCAAGATATGTACAGCAAGCAACTTAGCCTTCTGTCTATTGACGGATTAAGATAAAATATAAAGCAGAAAGCAAGAAACGCAAAGGCTAATTTAATAAACCTGCTACGTTTGAATCAAAATCCTTCTTTTTTAACGAAATATAAACGCGCGAGACATATGATCAAAGCCTTGGGTCATCGATTCGGAAGTGTACATGTATGAATGACCGATTGATCATATTGTAATCAACATATTACCTTGGGAATTCCATTTTAAGGAAGATTTATATTTGTAAGTTAGGAGTAGAAAATAATGAAATAAACAAACTCTTAAGTTCATGTGTATGTCCAGAAAGAACGAAAGACAGACACAAGAACGAAAGCAGGAAACAAACAAAAAAAGACAAAATGATGCATAGTTAAATAATTACAGGAACGGATAGGTAGATATATATATATATATATATATATATATATATATATATATATATATATATATATATATATATATATATATATAAGCTTTTTAACAACCGATAATGCACAAACCTTTAATTTTGTATGACGTGTGCCTGCGTTCTTCTTCTTATTTAAAGGGTGGGTGTTGTTCTTTTGTTGATGTTGTTTTAAACACAGTTTTCAGAAGGTATTTGATATATAATATTTGATTTTAATTTTTGTACGAAATGCAGAACAAAGGACACTGTATGGTTCGTGGCTTATTTTTATGCTAGGCATGCTATTTGTTCCTCTTGTCAGTGTTTAAGGAGATCGTTAATGCCAATCGTTAATGCATGCATGTATGTATGTATGTATGTATGTATGTATGTATGTATGTATGTATGTATGTATGTATGTATGTATGTATGTATGTATGTATGTATGTATGTATGTATGTATGTATGTATGTATGTAGAAATCCGTTTGTACACAGCGTTTACACATCTGCATCATGAGTTCACAACCATCGACTCAGCACTTCATTTTGGCGAAGTTTGTAGCACATGGTACATCTTTTATTCTTTTGAGTAATTGCTGCTTGTCTGGATAATGAGATGTGAGACTTTATTAACATAAGTAGCATCCGTTTTGAATATGTATGTTACGGCACATATTACAGCCAAGGAACCTGATTATTAGGCAACGAGGTCGGGAAAGTGATAAAATATTTTTTTTAAATTGGCGAAATTATATTCGATGCACAATGATTCTGTTCCTCCTCAATTTTATTTTGAAAAACCAATGACTAAATATTGTCTTTATCTTCTCACTTGGCATTAGCACAAAAGTTTTCTTTCTTGTTTTATTTTTTGCATGTGTTAGTATGTATCATCGTTAATTCATCTACACCGTTTGGTGTGTCCTTCATAATTAAAAGACTTGTTTTCTTTTTCCTGATTAATTTATTTAAATTGTGTGTCAAAAGTACTTGTTCGCCAACGTGTATTTTAGCATGACTATGATCTCGTTACCGCGTGATATGTGTAGTCAACAATTGAGCCTCTTCTATTCTGAAGCATAAAAAAAGAGTAGCAATCTTGGATGAAAGCCCCTCCTGTTCGCTTGCGTTATCCGACCCGAAGAGAATTGTTAGAACGATTATCCACTTTGTGATCGCGAGATATGTGCAGGAAGCAATTTATCCATCTGTCTATTTGTGGTTTAAGAAATGGTAAAAACCTGAAATCTAGAAGGGATGAGAAAATTAACGATATTTGGTGGTATATTTGAACCAGAATATTTCTTTTTGAAAACACACACACACATATATAACCACGTGAGACATAGACATATAATTAAAACCTACAAGGCATAGAAATTTGAATTTATTCTAGAAATCTAGGCCAAATGTTGTGTTACTTTGTGTGACTCATGTGAGAGAAAATAATAATATTTTCAATAACAGATAGGAAGGACAAACAATTTACAACGGCAGGAAGGAAGGACCAGCGTATGACAATACTCTATTATGCCTACACTGCCATCATCGTATCCAGAGGCTATGATTTTTTAAGGGGTTTTCTGTAAGAGAGGAAGTGCCAAGTCACATACTTAGCAGCAGGACGTGCACAAGTTCTGCTTAAATATGACTTCATTTTGGGTTCAACACGGGCAACTGCTGACTTGTATTGAAAGTTATAAGCAAAGAGAATTTGAATTGGTTTAAAGTATATAAAAATGAATAAAACAAATGTGTCATCGTCCTTAATTTCTAACAGTTCAAAGCTAATCATGTTACCTAATAGTTGACACGGAGTATATTTGTTGTCAACAATGTGAGACTAAATGTGTTCTGTCTTTTTGAACCTTAAATATAGATAGATAGAATGACAAATATCAAGAAAATTCTGTTTGAATTAAAGAAAATTTGCCTAGAATGGGAATATTACAGTCATGATGTTGTTATTTCAGCTTACAAGGATGTTTTAAACAACTGGTAATCCACTAATAATAATTATTTTTTAAAATGTTTTATGTAGTGTACCTATATTCTTCTTTAACTATATGCTTCGAGGCAACGTTTTCCTGATGCTTCTTAAAGTATGTGCGATTGGCAGTTGGTCGTTTAATATTAGTATCCTTTATAACAAAATACCACAAAAGAGAGTTTTGATAGATACATTTGTTTCAAGAATGTTGAGAGATCAATTGTTGTTTGAAATGTATATGGTCACGTGCTTTTGTAAAGAAGAATACTATATATAATGGCAGGAAGAAAGGCTAAACTGTGTGTGTGAAAACTAAGATTGCTGTAAGTAGTTGCAATCTTTAAATCAAATAGTTCTACTTATGCCCTTATAATGGAAACATTAATGACATGTGCGACAAAAGCATACTTCCTTTCGAGCTTTTTCCCCATTTGTTACGTGCGCGTATCGCATTTATTTCGGAAAGCTATTGTAAAGCGCGAGCTACTTTTTGTGGTTCAAGTGAGAGAACAAATACAATCTAGAGTGGTAGGAACGAAGGGCAGACATAGTTGTAATAATCGCCAGGACTTTATATCCCTTATGCATTAAAAGTCTTGTATGTATGTATGTATGTATGTATGTATGTATGTATGTATGTATGTATGTATGTATGTATGTATGTAGAGATGGATCAATGAATGGAGAGTTGTTTATTATATGATAGTATTTCACTACATACAAAAAGAATATAAAGTTTAAATTTTGACAGCTGATACAATTCCTGAATTGCATGTAGAGAATTATGTATGCTGATCACTTCTATTTTTCAGTATTAACTAAAACAGTATAATAGGCAACTGAAAATGAATACTTTTTCCGACATTAACTAAATAATCAAATTGGATTCCCGACCAGTTTTCTTTTTCTTCCGGTCTGAGTAGTTTCGGCACTGAATGTATACAATTTACATTTGGATATTCTCAAATGAAAACTGAATTAAGGCAGAGGATCTTATGTGACAAACGCATAAAAGATTGCAATCAGTGCAATGTCATATTGATTTTTCCAATATGCAATTTTCAAGCAATTTTGTTTGCGTCGTTCATCCTATTTCTATACTTATTTTTGTAGTATACAATTTTAGAGCTCTTGTATCTAGGAAAAGATTTTTCACCTTTACTTAGTTTGAACCACATACCTTTTGCTTTGAATTCCAATGCTTTAGGTCTTCACGAAGCGGCCATTATATATTATGTAACATATTTTTTTCCTGTAAAGGTCCGGCAGGCGACATTGTACATTAAACGTGATAATAGAATTCGATTGCAATGGATTGTACCTACACTATATACATACGTCCTTTAATACATAAATTGCTCTATAACATGTATACACATATGATTCCAAAGTGTAAAATAATAATTTCTGGAGCTGTTCTTGATCAAATTAGACAGTATATCAAATGGTGACTAATGTTTGAAGCCAACATTAATATCGAAATTTGATGTAACATTGAATCAGCGGGTTAGACTTTAGACAATATAAATGTCATGTGTCATTGAATCACTGGATTGGACTTTTGACAAATGCAAGACTGATTAGCCACATCCAAAAATTCTTCAAGATCATACATTTATTTTATATGATTATTTTGTAATAAAATATCAAGCCAAGCTATCTTGTCCAGTCACTGCCGGTTGTCTTTGGTTCCTTTATATATACATGAAAATATAAACAGTCACGCTGAAACAACAACAAAAAAAAGAAAAACTCTCCTCTAGATGAACGAATATGTAAATTTTGCCAAAGGCAACGGTTAGGGGGCAATTCCACTTTTTATATGAATGTCCTGGAGAAGAAATACATAGAAAATACACAATTAAACAACACATTTAAATACAAATATCTCAGTCAACAAGTTGAATCAAAGTAATTCTTTTTTGTAAATAAATTTCCATTTTGTACCTTGATTAATGCAAACTTAACTTATGTGTGATACAGTTTACTATACATATTGGTTTGTAATATGTAACAGAGCTTTTTCCTCTCTTTTTATATCACAAAGGCATATAACATATTTTAGAGCACAAAGGCATACTTCCTATTTATGAAACTAAGTTTCTTTGTGTGTGTGTGTGTGGGGGGGGGGGGGGGCATTATATTTCCGTGAAAATCTTTCCTAGTTGGAATTATGTTGAGCGAACCTATTTTGTGCTAATCCGAATATTTTTAATGTAGTTTAAATTGTATATGTGTTACTGTGTCTCATAATGCATATTGTTTACTTCAGGTGCTATGTAGTGGCTTCGAGTGAAATAAAATCTTGATTTTATTCCTGAAAGTGTATTAAGGTATATATCATATATAAACTGTTAAAGCACGCATAGTCTATGAAAGCTACTCGTTCATATGATTGGAAAGTTAAATCATGTGATCACTTAAATGATCTAACATCATCCAATCAATTTGACACTTTCTTGAACAGACTAGGTTTAAAAGCTTCGTTAATACCAAGAAAATCTGTCCTTTCTAAACTGTGGTGACTGTCAGTACATGTGAGGTAAGTACATGAGTTTCATAAACATTGTTTTCGTGGCATGTTTCTATCTTTTTAAAGATGTATTTCTATCCTTGATATTTCTATGAAGCAAGATACGCATTAGATATAACTTCATTTTGTAATTCAAATTTACTTATTATGTCGTTTTTACCAAGAATCTATAAATGTTCCTGATCTTTGCCGGTTACTTTATGAAAAGAATTATCAAATATTTGTTCTTCTTTTATGAATTTGTTTATCCTTTAAATATTCACTATTTAAGGTACTTTAAGTTTTAACAATCTTTCTGGGACTCCGTTTGTTCTGTCGATGTGAAGGAAAGTTATATTATTCGTCCCTACTTGTAATATTTTCATATATCTGTCCTTCAGGTCAACATGACGAGGTCCGTTATCATTATCGTTTCCTTCGCAATGGTGATTACATCCCTGATGTACGAAGCATCAGGTAAGACAATTATATTAAAGTAAAATAATTCAAAATTATAATCTAGTTATTTGACTCATATCTCTAACATTTGCCAAACTACTGTCCTCTTTGGGAAGTTCGCAGGTTCCAAATGTACGGTTATTGTGGAAATCAATAAGAAATTAATCCAATATTACGTCAATCTTATGACGATACTCATTACATATAGCGCTAGAACTATTGGGCAGATTTGACTTTATTATTATGTAATTACAAAATCGTCGTCATATGAAAATAATGAAAACAACTTATATAAATATAAAACAATATAAAGAAATAACATTACTCTAAATGAAAACAAATATGAAAATGAAAACTAAACGAAATATGTGTAGAAATTTGTTTGTAATACACGACCTTTAGCAAATCAGTTCCACCATTTCCATGTTTCATGTTTCAGTAGAAGTGATACAAAGAAAACAAAACATTCTTTCATCAATAGGCACTTGTCTTGACGTATTTAGCTAGAGCAATATACGATCTTCAAATAGCAAACTTTCATTTCTAAGTAGTAGTGATACAATTATTTAGGCCAAAAAGTAAAATAGCGTATAATTGCCAACACGATTATGTAATCAACTTTATTTTAGAGAATTCGTTTGTATGTGTCTTAATAATGCAAATAAATGGAATTGTAAAGTTTTCAATATTCTAAGGTTTTACCATCTATCATCCTTAAGGATTATCGGCTTGGCGCTCTACTATTTGAACATATATTTCTAAATAAATAAATTCTCCTGGTCCACATGATGTAGTATGGTTCGTAGTTTGTAAGCTATTTTTGTGTTGTAGTTGTTGTTTTGTTGTTTTTGTTGTTGTTGTTTTTTTGGTTTCTTTTGTTGTTGTTTTTGTTTTTTTTTGGGGGGGGGGGAGGGAATTGTCGTTGGGTAATTTTTAAAAAAATTCTTTCCAAGTACTCATAATTTCTCTCACATACAAATTATCACTTCATGACAGTATGACGTCTTACAATACGTAACATTTGGTATCTAATTACAGAGGAATCTTGTCTCAGTATTGTTGGGAAAGGTTTTGAAAGACTGGCTTTTAAACACTAATTTAATTACTTTCGTGAAAATATAATTTATATATCTCTTCATGATGTTTTTTTTTTTTTGTTTTTATTTTTGAATGATTCTGCAATTAGTCAATTAACATATCTCTACGATGCGCTTTGACAACCAGTGGATGTCGGTAAGAAAATTAAAGTTGTGTTTCTACGATAGAAGTAAAGTTTTTGATCGCATGTGGCATAAAGGACCCGTCCAAAAATTGAAAACTACTGGCATCACAGGTGGTCTTTTTAAAAAAAATTCTTGCTATAATAAAACACGAAACAACGAGCGATACTTTTGGGGATTTTTTCAGAGTGGAGGTGTATTAGAGCTGGTGTGCCCAAATGATCCGTTTTAGGCCCCTAACTTTTTATGTACATAAGTGATATCGTGCAGGATATACATTATAATATACTTTTATCTGCAGATGCTACAAATCTCTTTTTAACTGTAGATAATCCCATCACAACCGCTCAAAACTTCAACTCTGTCTTGAGAAAAATCTCCTAATGGGCACATATTTGGCTTGTATCCTTCAAACCTTCTAAAATTGAATCCCTACTAATTTCTAACAAATTTAATAAACCCGTCCATTAACCACAGAGTTGAGAAAGTTGATTCATACAAATATCTTGGAGCTTTTCTCTCAAACGACTGCTCATTGTACCAACAAATAGACTACATAAAAGAACAGGCATGATCAGGAATTAATCTAATGCGAGGACTCTAATTTGAACTTTACATAAAATCGTTAGAAAGTATATAATGGTTTGGGACAACTGTACATTTCTTGAGAAAAGTGAACTCGAAAAAATACAAAATGTGATTACTAGGATCGTGATGACAAAAACACAAACTTACACTTTTACACAAAATGAAAAATGGTTCAAACCCTCCCTATATCATATCTCTTAGTTCACAAGCTGTAAGTGATATTACTCGCTATAATATACGTAGTGTAAGCAACTTCCAGTAAATATAAGCTAGAATAAGTCTTTACTACAACCCGTTTCTTCTTTCAGTCATTCGAGAATGGAACACATTTTCCATCAAAACTGGTCAAAGCGACTCTATTAATAACTTCAAAAGCGCATTCAATAACCATGATACTTATGTTCCCATACACTTTTATTGAGATAGAAGAAAATGTCAAATTATTCACGCTCGACTTAGGACAAATTGCAACTCGCATAGAATTAAATTGTTACGACTCAGTTACTACTGAACATGAAAAAGGAAAATGATTCAAAACAATAGCGTCTTCTCTAGAACTCGTCACTACTATACTATTTTGTATAATTTACAAAAATACAGACTGCGTAAACAAAGTTTAGATACTGAATCAGTGATATTCCCGTACTCCTATTCGAGAGCATATTGTTAAAAAATATTAATTTTGATAAAAGACGCCCACTGTGCTGCCATTTTTATATCCTATACAGGTATGTAACAAGTGTGACACGAAGAAATCTATACTGAAAAATGAATAAACAAAAGTAACCTCATTAAGCTTTGTGAGGAGAGCGAAGTAATGGAATGGTATCGGAAAAGTAGTACAATGTATAATTGAAACAAGACCATACTTAATCTGTTTTAAATGATGACTGAACTATACCAAAACTCTTAACTCCTTGCTGTTGATTTGTCCAAAAAATTAAAAAGATAAATCATTTCTACATACAGAATATTTCCTTTGGTAGTAATATTTTTGTACGTATTGCTTGGAGTATCTTGATAATCTTTCTGAATATCTTTCATTAGTTGGCTCCTTAACTTTTTCTGGTGAGTTAATATTTTCAGTGGCTTTTTTAGCAATATTTGGATCATTGTTTTACAGCATCATCTACAATTTCAGATCCATGAATTTAAAAGGGAGGGTTGATGTGCCAACAGTGGGTATATTTGAAACCGTGTTGCATGATTAAATAAAATGCGTTATTTCCATTCCACCCTAGCTTTGTCTGTGGGGATGAGTAATAAGTTATTCTCAGTTACAAATTTAACTATTTCAGACATTCTCGTAGAGATGTTTCGCTATTAATTAGAGAAGTTTCATTTGGCTTTAAAATTCTCCAATTATTTAAATAACCTTTTCTTCATTATTTACATACATGTATGGATGAAATGAACCTCCTCCAGTGTTGTAAGATGGTTTCTCAGCTATAATTGCTTCATTAGAAATCCTTTCGTTATAGTTTTCGTTGTTTTGGAATCAAAATGCTCTTGCATGCCTTCAGGACTTGAAACTCCCTCTGGACCTATTTCAGTCGGGGAATAACAGGATTTGTTTTAAATTATTTCTTTTTTAAAATGTTAAACTTTTTCATATCTGAATGATGATGGAATACCGTGCTCTCTCGCGATTTTCTATTAAGAGTTTCAAGTAACACCACCATATTTCCAAGTTCTACGTATGTTTCTGTCATTTTCGAACTTTGAGAGTACCTTTGACACCAATAATAATGTGAGATTTTTAGTGATTTAATTGACATTTTTAATTTCTAATCTTCATCAGATATGTTCGAATCGAAAAATGCTGAATACAACTTTCATATGGGTGGGATAGTTCTGTTGTCAAACTTTTCAAAGAATTAACAGGGATAGATGTCACTACGTAGGAACTTAGTCCGCATATTCTTTTAAATGCCAAGTTGCTTCAAAAACCTTTATCGTCAGAAAGGTTCTTAGTAAGCTGTTCAGTGGCTAGTCCCATAAAGATCTAGCTGTCAACAAATCTAATGGTACGTTTTGCGGTTATTTCGTTCCCTTTTTTCATGACCTTGTGAGCAACTAAAAATCCTTACTGAATGAAATATAGTTCTCATCCATGACGATTTTTACCTCATTATCAGGGTCCTGTCTTACTAACTCCAGGATAAAAAACCCAATGAATATGGCATGTCAATAATTAAATTGCAGTTATTATAAGCGGGACTTCTATACAGTCAAGTCAAGTATCATGACTGCATACTTTACGACCTCCAATACTTTTTAATATATATGGCAAATATTAGTTGAGTTAAAATGCTTTTTGTGTTTATCATCATTGATGACTATAGGATTTGCATTTTTAGAACTTAATCCAATGCATAAAATGTTTTTTATCCTGCCCAACCCAAAATCAAAACAAAAAATAAAAAATGACGCAGTCTTTACATCTGTTTACAATCAGCTCATATTCTTTGTTAATTGATTTGAGGCATAGACAGAAACCAAAAGGAATATATTTTCTCAGTCCAGCTCTGCTGTTGTTTCCTTGGAACACCTTGCCTTGGAAAAGAGTAATTGCCATCCAGCTTTCAGATGATGTTGATTCGTCTGTTTTATCGTCAGTGGCAACTAAAAAGCTTTCAAAATCACAATGAGTAACATTCAGAACTTTGAGCTGATGTCGGTATTTTTAAAAAAAAATTATTATTGAGCCCTCATCAGATATAGTTCAATTCCTACTTTGAATCACAATCTTTTCAAAATACTTCTTACAAATGAATTTGTTTCAGTGTGTTCGCTAATTTGACAAATTCTTGATGCCAACGAAATGATAGTTACCATTATTGTCTTTATATTTAATAGAATCATCAGTCAATATCTCCTTTTTTAAAACGATTGGCACTTCAGCATGCTGATCACTTTAATTTTCTAGCATTCTAAATGGCCCAATATATTTGTCTTCAACTATTTTATTGATTCTAATAGATATTTTCAATTCTTCCAAGAACATACTTTTTACATCGTATTCAACCATCATTTTGTGTGTGTGTGTGTGTGTCTGTTTTTTATTATTTCGAATTCATCAGGATATGTAATTTCAAAGTACTTCCTGCACTGAATATCTAACACATCACACAATAGTTTTATCGTTGCTTGTTTAATCAACAAGGTGCACCAGAGGTGCATCAGGAGAGAGAAATAAAACAATATCTTTAACCATCATTGATATATTTACCATACTTGAATGTCTTCAAATATTTGTTTCTGGCGAAAAACGTTAACATACAGTCGTTGTCATTTAGCGACAAAAGTAATAATGAATGAAATTAGTATGTTACTTTTTGTCTTTTTATGTCGCAATTACTTGGTGTCTCCTTGTAACATTTATTACTTACTATTTAATTCTTAATAAAAAGTAAATACCTAAGTAG
The DNA here is from genome assembly GCA_029931535.1 of Margaritifera margaritifera. NCBI lineage: Eukaryota > Metazoa > Mollusca > Bivalvia > Unionida > Margaritiferidae > Margaritifera > Margaritifera margaritifera. The sequence goes on from JAQPZY010001553.1 coordinate 3,719,698, forward strand.
TGCCCATATTGCCGTAACACGTCAAGAGACATGTGGAATTTGAAAATACATGTTACATGCAAACATCCCAAAGATCTAGATGAATTCAGTTCATTCAGATATGTAAGGTTCTATCTGCATCTGAAGAGAAACAACAAGAGAAAATGAAACAACCTGAATTAAAAAATATTTTGAGGAATGTTTAACCAAAGCGAATAAGAAAATTTCAAATAAGGAAGCGGACATTTTGATTTCAGATGAATCTAAAATATTAAAAGAAACTGTAGACGGTTTACACAGAAGAATTGATGAATTAGACGGAAGTGTGAACCAATTACTTGTATTAAACAAGACGCACAATAGTGAGTTCGAAGATGATGTCGAGGAGCTGGAAGTAGAATCAGTGAGTGAGACCATTATGAAAATAATTGAGGAAGGTTTTAAATATATGGTCTACTTATTTCAGCACGATGTTCACAATCTTCTTTGTCAATAAATCAGCAGAATCAAAGCCTAAGCTAGTTGAAACCAAAATAAAACATTCATAATTTGAACCAAATGTGAGTTTCACCAGTCATTTAGACGAATAGTTACATTCCAGAGATTTTGTAAAAATATTAGTTTTTTCTTGAAATTGAAGACAACACAACCTTTCCTATATTACAATTTGCGTACAGTAAATTAGCACAATGAAAAGTATTATCAACATTCTATATCACTAAGCACTTGATACTAGCTTAATCCTGTCATACTGTATGTTGTTAAACAAAATTTTAGGACTTACAATTGGATTGCCCTGCACACTAACATTTGACAAAATGTAAATGTTAATTGTTCCAGTAAGTTTGTCTCAGTTGACCAAAGAATAGGTAATTAGTAGTGCTTTGTTGACTTATAAGATTATGCCCAAAGTATTTTTTATGTTTGGTGTAGGTTGAAAAGCAACAACTCTTGCACTTTTGGTGTATTGAGAACATATTTGGTGCAGTTGTTTTGTTCTGCAAATAATGATATGCATTTTCATACGCAGTTACCAATTCTTTGCATATGCAGTTACCTATGTTTTGCATACGCAGTATGTATTTTTGCAATGTGAATATAGTATTATAGGTTATGATAATATCAGCGCAATGGATGCCTTTTCAAATTGTATTTGTTTATTAAATCTGTTCTCGTGTAGGTATATAGGAACGGTGCTATGCCTTACATAAACAGTCTGTATTTTTGTAATGTACACATATTAATATAGAAGTGGCGAGTTATACAGAAGTCTCTGTTGTCGTTTCGTTTCATTTTCAATATTAATAGAGTCATAAAAATTTAATTTTATGTTTTCTGTAGTAGCTGATTGAACGAAGCTGCTACGACATCATGCAAATTTTGTATTTTAGTCTGTTTTCTAGCATACTTTAAAATTTACCTAAAATCAGATAAAAAGCAATGGCGATTGCGCTAGGAATTGCCATTGTTATACTACTAATATTGCTAGTCTGAATTAGATGGCTTGCGAAAATGTGTGCACATCTTTTGGGTCAACATTGCTTGACATTCTTAAAAAAGGGAGTGATAGTTTGTTGAATATGATACGATAGGGGCAAAGAAATGCGATTTATATTATGATCTTATGTATACCTATAAAGGGGTGGGGTAAGCCTATAACTTCATAGGAAGACCATCTATACCGAAGAGATAGTTTTTCCTTCTACAAAAATTAATCTTTTCTTTTTGTCAAAGGCTTTCAAATGATGGAACCGAAATTAAAAGAAAACGGAATACAACAGGATCTGAAATTTATCATAAACCACCGCCTTAATAAGGACAGACCTGCCAGCTCCCTATTGAGACCACCATTGTCTGTTCTGGAAGCGTACCTCACGTTGCTACCAGTGCTGAAAGGTATAGATGCATCCCATTTGGAACAACTGATTCAGGTAAATATGTATTTTGTCACACACTTTCGTAAATTGATATATATTCCAATATCGGACTCACAAGTGTATAAAATTGAATGTGTGAGCTTGCAAACTAATCTTTCTCACAATATCTATGGAAACAGGGGTCATTTGCAAACCTATTGAATGTTATCATTTTATCTGCTTTATACCTACCTCTTCCTTTCGTTTACTTAGAACATACATACATACATACATACATACATACATACATACATACATACATACATACATACATACATACATACATACATACATACATACAAACAAACATACATACATACATACAAAAAAGTTAGACTGATATATTTACTGATGACCAACGAGGATAGTCAAGATCTAAAAGAAATGTGAGTTGCCTATCTTAGGTTTCCTTTTTCCAATTGCTATCTACGTCTGTTTACTTCACAAATTACTTTACATTGATCAGATAAATTACTAATTAAAGTAATAAATTGACGAAGTTAATAGTAATGCAAATGTGACACAATGGATAATATTTCGAGACATTAATGACTAAGTAATCGGCAGAATACAAAATATTAGTTTTGTTTGTACAGTTGTTGTTATGATACAATATAAATTAAAGTAAATAATAGGTCAATGTATACATTATCCGGGCAACAAAAACAAAAATGTTTTTTTTTCTTTTCTTGTTGATGAGTATATTGTAAAGAAATATTTGCAAGAAAATACTGAAATGTTGAAAACCAGTCCCCTTTTTAAAGGTGTATCAAGTAACTGACGGACTGAAGACATCCGAGGAAGACAGTCTTCCCATCAAGGACCTTTGGCTCATTCCTGGATACTACATGATGTCTCTGGAAGAAGTTGTTGATACATGTATAGTCCTGAAGGAAACGTCTGGTGTT